>JAKWJD010001757.1:44022470-44622470 GCA_027705065.1 Solanum peruvianum
ATTGTTTGTTACAGCTTACTTTTAGCAGGACTAACCAGGCAAGTTCTAGCTCAGTATCAATATGGACTATTCAACTTTCCTCACACTCACTTTGACATCTCATCACTATACCAGATTATCAGACACCTAGTTGACTTGAAGATTAAGGGTTATGCAATGGTGTAACTCTATTTCATGTTTAGAGCCACACAAGTTCAGTTACTACGCCTAGTCATGCAACATTTTCCAGTTTTATCGGGATATCATTTTAGCCATCATGCTTCAGAGTTAAACTTATGTATAAAAGATATAACGTGCCGTTCAACAGAACAATAATCAGTCTTTTGGGGAAAAGAACACAAGGCAAGAAAACCCCAAAAGAGGATAGTGAGTTGGGCTACTCAGACTTCACCCTAACACTCACTTTCCATTTACCCCACCCCCAACAAAAAGCATGCAATGTCCCCAATGCATAAAAAAATCTAAAGATCAGAGGGGTAGGTGAAGCAACCTGTGGCATTAGCGCCGTCGATCAGCAAGCTGGTGGGTCCGGTTCCCGGAACCCACAGCCTCTGCAATCTGGACACCCTCAGTGGTTTCCTCAGCAATCTGGACACCCTCAAGTGGTGTCCTCAGCAATCTGGACAACCCTCAGTGGTGTCCTCGCTCAACAACTGCATGCACCTCAGTGCCTCCTGCGGTCTCTACAGTATGGGAGCTAGACGCCCCAGCCGCTATCTTGATGCTCGGATCCGGTGTCCTCCGCCTCAGCAATTGAGGCTCTCCTTGCGGCCTTTAACTCGCGGCGCTCCTTCTTCTTTGCTCGCGCCACATCCTCTCGCGCGATCCCTACGCCTCTTGGCACTCTCTGGAGGGGGGGATGGTGGAATGTCAGGAGTCGGAAACAGGGCCGCCAGTACAGTGTCTCAGCAGGATCGACAGCCGCCGGTACTCTGGTCGCTAGGATCGTGTCGACGTCTGCACGAAGACTGTTACTGCAGCCTGAAGAGTCGACACATCTACCGGATGGGCTGGTCGAGCTAATACTCTTAATTCAAAGGCATCGAAGCGCTGGTGAACCTCAGCAATCTTCGCTGCATCTGCCTCTCCGTTCGCGCTTCAGACTCAGCAATAGACTTCTGCATCCACGGCTGGATATGATGCAGAAGAGTGGCCATTTGTGCCTCCAATTTTTGACTCGAGCAAGCGGGGCTGGTGTCGGTAGAGGGGCGGTGCTCTACTTACCGATAGCCTAAGACCGGTGATAGGACTCTACATTTGTCCATGATGCCTGTGTCGCTGTGGCGGGCCTGGGCCACCGTATCCGCAAGATCATCATATAGTGGTGGCAGCTCTGGACGGGCCCTCGACGTGGGGCCAACTCATTGGCCTCGTCTCTGATGAGGCCGACATCAACGGTACCCGGCGGGGTCCTCAACTGATCTATGTGCCATACGGGCACACCTGCAGACCTGCAAAGGGCAAAGATCATGCACGGAAAGGGATAGGTGGTGGTGACCTTGAATGCCCTCTCGTGCATGACCGCCTGGAGAAGCCGTGCATAGTCCACCTCGAAGCCGGCAACCATCGCCGCCATCAGCACTGCTCGATCCCAGGTGACTATGTTATCAGCAGCTGTGGGGGAAAGGCAGTGACGCACGAGCCCACAAGAACTTGGCGACGAACGTGAGGTTGGCCTTCTTGATGGCCCCCTTCGGCTCAGTGACCCAGTCAGCACCCTCTCCGTCGACTGATAGATGCAGGGGCCATCCACCTCTTGGTGGTCTCTCTCAGTGTCCGTTCGCGCATGAATTGTCCATCCTTGACTATCTGCCAGCGATAGTCAAAACTCGGCAGTGGTGGGGGTCCGAGTAGCAGCTGCACTCTCGCCGTAGAGGAACCGGCGGATGGCGGGCAGGGAAATGTCGACCTGCACGCCCCGGACTAAAACCCTGCTCCAATGGGGCCTGTTTCGCGGGAGCAGCCCGCCTGTCGATCTGTGATCGGAGAGTTTGCTACATAGGACGCGTAGAACTCTCGGACCATCTCCTCACTGTAGCGTCCCAATGGACGGGCTGTCCACTCTAGGCGATGCCTGGTGAAGATGTTGTGGATTTCCGGCATCGAGGGAGACTCCCTGTAAGTACCCCGCCGCTCCAGGGTGAGTGTCCGAGTCATTACCCCTTTATCAGTTAGGAATTTTTGCGTCGGAGTACACCTGATACTGGCCCTCAACGCACACCGTTTGGCTGGTCTGGATCTGGGGTGGGGACCTGGGCTGGTGCGTGGCCGGATGTGGAGTCTGAACTGTCAGCCTCATCAGACGAGGCCGACGCTGCAGTAGAGCAGTGGCTGGTGCGGGAACCTCAGCAGATCCTGAAGCTTCCTCGGACCAGGATACTCCTAAGGAGCCAGACGCTCCTTCCTCGTTGGTGGCCGACCCAGAGGGTGTGCCGGTCAGTGTGCGCTCCTCATCAGACTGGGAGGCAGTGACTACGCCGGACGCCCACCGTCTTCTTGGGTGTGGCTCGGGGGCACGTGCAGCACGGGAAGGTGCGGAGGTGCCTGGGGCATGTATTCAGGGTCCCGCTCATCATCAGACCTGATGATCAAGCGTGCAGACGGGGCCACAGACTTGGATCGCCCCGCGTGCGTAAGCTCGGTCTTGCTTGGGTGCCATGGTCGATAGTACCTGAAAAGGATCACTATTAGTACGAGTAATGTCAGACAAGACAAGCAAGCTCATGCAACATAAAACATTTCAAATAGTGTGAGAGTGATAGGAAACTGTATCACACGACGGGACAGATGACGGCTCGTCGTGGAGACGACGGACCGTCATGAGGTCCGTCGTGGTGTACTTGGTCGAATTACATAGAAAGAACCCTGAAAGAGGGGTCTCTGACCGTCATGACGGTCGTGCAGGACGACCGTCGTGGGTGGGGACGGTCCGTCGTAAGAGTCCGTCGTAGGACACTTGGAAAAGTTTTAGAGACCCTACAAACAGGGTCTCTTGACAACCATGACGGTTGTGCAGGACGGACCGTCGTGGGTTGACGGTCCGTCGTGAGTGTCCGTTGTTGGACACTTGGAAAAATTTTGGAGACCCTAAGAAACAGGGTCTCTGACACCATGACGGTTGTGCAGGACGGACCGTCGTTGGTGCTGACGGTCGGTCGTCGTGAGTGTCCGTCGTTGGACACTTGGAAAAATTTTGGAGACCCTTAGAAAACAGGGTCTCTGACACACCATGACGGTTGTGCAGGACGGACCGTCGTGGGTGTGACGGTCCGTCGTGAAGTGTCCGTTGTTGGACACTTGGAAAAATTTTGGAGACCCTTAGAAACAGGGTTCTCTGACAACCATGACGGTTGTGCAGGACGGACCGTCGTGGGTGTGACGGTCCGTCGTGAGTGTCCGTCGTTAGACACTTGGAAAATTTTGGAGACCCTTAGAAACAGGTCTCTGACAACCATGACGGTTGTGCAGGACGACCGTCGTGGGTGTGACGGTCCGTCGTGAGGTCCGTTGTTGGACACTTGGAAAAATTTTGGAGACCCTTAGAAACAACAGGGTCTCTGACACCATGACGGTTGTGCAGGACGGACCGTCGTGGTTGTGACGGTCCGTCGTGAGTGTCGTTGGGGAAGGTGCTAGGGCTTATGCGACGGACCCTACGACGGTCCGTCGTGGATACGACGGACCGTCATCGGGGTCTCGTTCTGACTATCAGAGACAGAACTGAAGGTACCCTAAGCAACCCCAATGAACCCACATGGTCTTGTAGTCTTGTGGCCTATATGTGTCTATCCCAACTACACTAGGAAACAATAAATGTGAATTACCTATGTCTAAGGTTATTAACATGGCAAATTCAAACATTTAGAGCCTAGGTCTAGACATAATCATATCAAGGGAACAAGATACGACTAAGAACAAAACTAATACTAACTAATAAATAAAAATACAGAGAAATGAGTACAAATTTAGAGACACATACCTTGGAAATGGAGAAAACACAAGTGGGGAATGATGCAGGTGCAAGGTAGATCCCAAAACACAGTACTACGACAAGTAACTGATAGTAATAGAGTTTGGGGAGATTGTGGGAGTAATGATCAGTGGGGGAAGTTGAAAGAGAGGGGAGATGAGAGGAATGAGGAAATAATGGGGGAAATATGGAGGGGCGGGAGTATAAACGGTCAGAATTTGAAAAGGGTCGTCCGGGTCGGGTCGGGTTAATTTCATTAAACGCGCGACGGGTCCCTCGACGACGGTCCGTCGCTCATGCGACGCCCCGTCATAGTGTCCGTCGTGTGTGCCCTAATTTCAAAAATGACAGAAATACGTACCTGGTGTGACGGATGGTTACGACGGTCCGTCACGTGTGCGACGGTCCGTCGATGTATCCGTCAGTGGCTGCTGCAGAGTAGTTTTTTTCTGCAGAATTTCCTGGTGATGTGCCTGCAAATTTAAAACCCATTTATAGAAAAATGCTACTATTAAAAAAAAAAAAAACAATAAGTATTGGGTTGCCTCCCAACAAGCGCCAGATTTAACGTCGCGGCACGACTGGGGCCACTTGATTACTCAGACTTCATCAAGATGGTATGCCTCGATCACTTTATTCCCCGATGCTTTATGCCCAAAATAGAGCTTTACTCTATCTCTATTCTTCTTAAACCGCACTCCCTCCTTGGCTTTTAACTCAAACTGCCCCATGAGGGAGTACTTGGGTAACCAAGTAGGGGCCAGTCCACTTGGACTTGAGCTTGCCCGGAAGACAAGGCACCCCAGAACTGTCTACAAGTACCAAATCCCCAACCATAAACTCTTGTTTTGCAATTTTGGTTCAGTTCCCTTCTTCATCTTTCCTTTGTGGGATATGGCAGATACCGATTGGAGCTCACCACTCTGCCTCATGGTCCTACAAATGTTGAAGGTGGCTTCTTCATTATTCAACCGAAATTTCATCTGTCCCTTCTCCATATCAACTAAGGCTCTACCTGTAGCAAGGAATGGCCTCCCAAGAATAATGGGCACCTCAAAATCGACTTCGCAATCAAGAATAACGAAATCTGCTGGGAAGATGAATGACTCCACTTTTACTAGCACATCATGGAGTATCCCTATGGGCTTTTTCACAGTCCGATCGGCCATCAGTAGCCGCATCGCAGTGGGTTTTGGATCCCCCAAACCCAACTTCTTGTAAATTGAGAGGGGCATTAGATTTATGCTTGCCCCCAGATCACATAATGCTTTCGCAAATGTAACGACCCAACTGTACAAGGTAATGGTGAATGCACCCGGATCTTCTTTCTTTTGTACTAGGGATCTTGTAGCGATAGCACTACAATGCTGCAGTCTATCATCATCCTCAAACGTGACCGATCTTTTCTTGGTGACCAGATCTTTCATAAATTTGGCATAACCGGGCATTTGTTCTAGAGCTTCTACCAAAGGGACATTGATAGAGAGCTGCTTCAACATTGTTATGAAGCGCCGGTATTTACCATCCTCAGTCTTTGTCACTAATCTCTGAGGGAAGGGTGGTGGTGGCCTAGGCATGGGAATTACCTTGATGGGTACTTCTGCATCTGTTCCATTACTTTCATCTTTCACCACTACCATTTACCGCCGTATCATTATCCTTTCTCACATTTTTCTCAGCAGATGGCATGGGTGGGTCAATGGTTTGCCTACCACCCCGAGTAGTAATTGCCATACAGTGGGCATCATTCTTTGGATTTTGGACAGTGTTGCTAGGAAGAGTGCCCGGTTGCCGTGTGTTCACTGTCGCAGATAATTGGGCCACTTGCAATTCGATCTGTTTAATCGAAATTGCGTGTGTATCAACTCTTTGCCCAATATTTGCTAAGTCACTCCTTAACTCTTTGATGTTATCATCACTAGCATCGAATCTCCTCATCATTTTGTGCAACATGTCCTCAACTCGCGCCATACTATCTCCCACCATCCTAGGAGTAACTTCACGATTTTGGGGAGGGATATAGGCCCATTCCTATCATTTCTGTTACCGTAGTTACCCCTGTTGAAGTTGTTGTCGCGGTTTACCGTCTCGGACATAATGACCCTCACGGTTGTAATTACCATAGTTCCGACCTTGGTTCCCTTGACCTTGGCGCCAATTATCCTGATTTGCGCCTTGGGCGCCTGGTCGGAAACCCCCCATCTGTTCGTTTACTGCATAGGAATCCTCCGCATAATAACACTCATCGATTGGAGGTGGTGGTTTAGCCAAGTAGTTGACTGCATTAATCTTTTCTGCACCCCCAACGACATGTTTGAGTACCAACCCAAGCTCAGTTCTCATTTGAGCCATTTCTTCACGAATATCATCTGTGGCTGGATTGTGAGTGGACTGTACTGCAAAGGTATTTCTCCCTGTATCGGACTTCCTAGTACTCCAAGCTTTGTTGTTACGGGAGATTTTCTCTAATTTCTCAGCAATCTCACCATACGGGCATTCTCCATAAGATCCACCTGCTATAGTGTCCAACACTGCTTTATTGTTATCATCCTGTCCCCGATAGAAATATTCTTTCAGCGACTCATCATCAATGCGGTGATTTGGAACACTTCTCAAGAATGAGGTGAATCGATCCCACGAACTACTAACTGACTCTCCTGGTAGTGCCACAAAGTTGTTCACCCTGTCTTTGTGGTTTAATTTCTTGGAGACCGGATAGTAGCGTGCTAAGAAGACATCCCGTAGTTGATTCCAAGTGAATATGGAGTTGTATGGGAGCTCAGTGAACCACATAGCAGCCTCTCCCGTCAGTGAGAGAGGAAACACTCTGAGCCCTATCACATCAGATCCAAGTCAGGCCTCCCCACACAACTTTTAACAACACTGCCCTTACCTTAGCTATATGGGCATGTGGATCCTCAGAAGGTAGCCCTGAAAACAAACCTCTGGCAGTGAGCATTTGCATCAGACTACTAGTTACCACAAAAGTGTGGCCTGTGGGCAGAGGAGGCAAAACCAGTGGCCCATCCGAATCTGCTATGTTATCATAGCCTCTGTAGTATGCTTGGGGCCGTGGAGCGGGATTCTGTCCCCTCTGTTGATGTTCACCCGGAGCATCGGGTAACATCTGACCATGAACATCAGCAGGAGCAGGGATGTTCTGGTTTGGGTCCTCATCATTGATTCCCAAATTACGATTCATGTTTCGTAGTGTACGCTCTAGCTCGTGATCGTAGGGAAACAACGGTTCTCTTCCTCTCCGTGTATTTGGCATACAAGGAGGATAGTTCTGAAAAGAAATCAAAAACAATAAAACAAAGTAAAATCAAGAAATTATCAACTAAACTATAGTAAGAAGTTCAAGTTAATCTAAAAGCTAAATTCCCCGGCAACGGCGCCAAAATTTGATACGCTCAAACTTACTTCTCAAATGAGAAGTAAAGCGGTCGTGTCAAGTAAATAACCCAACTAGTGAGGTTGGGATCGTTCCCACGAGGAAAATAGTCTAGACTTAACTTTAACCTAGTATTACTATCGTTTAGTCAATAACTTTCTTTGGAAAGTAAAAATATAAAAAGGGGGGTTTGTATTACCTATTGAGTAAAAATAACTAATGTAATTGAAAGAGACAGTTGACAAGCTTTTAATATTAGGTTTTAATCAATGAATTAAAGCAACTAGGGTTTACGTGTTCCCCACAGGTTCGTAACTTGATAATTCTAACTATAACAATCCTTTCCTAGTATCTTGCATGCAAAGTGATAAGTTATGTATTTCTAAATCCTTGGTCCGGCATCTAGAAAATCTCACTCCGCACCTTGGTCCGGCTACGTGTGTTGCTTTCCTAACCCTTATCTTTACCTCATATTAAGCATCGTATTCGATATTTGACTAAGTTATTACCTCGTACCAATCAATACTAGCCTATTAGATAGCATACGCTAAATCTATGTTAATAATTCTTTTCCTATTATCTACCTCCTTGGTCCGGCAAGTAGCATTAAGGCGAGTTCTAACGTTGATCATCCGTTAAAAAGACTTCTAAGCGAAAGAATTATTAATACATGCAAGACACTATTCTAGAATTGTTATTTTAGTTAGGGTTTATCTCATTATTTGCCTATGGTTCCCACAACCCTAGTTATGGAATTTAGTTCCTCATAGCCATAAACACAATATTCAAATATGTTAAACAAGAGTTCATGTACTTACTTTAATGAGAAAGAATAAAGTCCGAAATTATACTTGATTAATCACCAAAAATCACTTGTATCAATCTCCAATAATCAAACACTCAAAAACACAAAGTTTAATAACAAGGTCTAACTATATGGAATTTTTTTAATCAAAGAGTCTAACCTCAAAAACGAGGTTTTTCGAACTATTTATAAAAAATATCAAAACCTAATTAAACAAGGATTCTAATTTCTGGAAATCTGCCAAAACGCGGCTGGGTCGACGGACCACGCGACGGACCGTCTTAGTCATGACGGACCGTCGTGGGCTCCGTCGTCCCACACTTGTCCAATTTCTTCAGCTGCTTTCTTCATTCCCCTCGACGGCCAGTGTGACGGACCGTCATAGGCACGACGGTCCGTCGAGGGTCTTCGTTTCAAAATACTTCAACTCTTGGAATCTGGGTACTGGGATCACTTCTCTGATCTTCACGACGGACCTGCAGGACGGACCGTCATGACCATGACGGACAGTCACAAGCTTCGTAATCCCACACTTGGTCAGACTTCCCCATCTTCCTTCAGCAGCTTCTCTACGCTGCCACCTACGGACCGTCGCAAGCACGACGGACCGTCATAAGCTCCGTAGGTGCTCTCTTCTGCAATTTTCGCTCAAAATCTCCGCATTCAGCTTTGGACAGATTTCCTGCAAAACAAAGAGAAACTTATATCAAAATTAGCACAAAAAGGCTTTTGGACACACTAAACTTAAGGAAAAAGCATTAATTATACCGTGAAACCACGGTATATCACGCAACAAAGCCATAAATCTGGATACACATATAATGGATGAGAATTAAAACAAGAAGAGAATTCCAGCAAAAATGTCTTACAGAATTTTATGTAACTCGACCTGCTTTTGTAATTTCTTACACAGGTCTATCAAATATTAATATAGTAGTTGGTTAATAGAATTAACATGCTACAAAGCCTTGTATAAGTGATCTCTCCCTTCAGTATTCCACTAACAGCATACAGATAGAATTCACACACACACACAAAAAGAAACAATCAAAGAGCAAGCAATAAACTAAGCAGAGCTTCAAGTAAGTATTGTAAGCATATGTACCCTCTTATAGTTTACCTGACTAAGAAGCTTGGGTTTGTCAATGGTGGAAAAGATAAATTCATGGACTAGAATACATGAAACTTCATGCCTGCACTACAACTAATGGTGGTCAACTACTGAATATATTGCAGGATACTTGCAATCTGCTTTCTATGGCTTAAATATTCCATCCCACAAATACAGACAACTCCATGATCATGATAAATGAGTTAAATAAATTACCAGTTGAATGAAAATAAATAGCAGAATGGTATACTCATTCCTACTCTACTTGAATAACATTATTTAGAACACATATTGCGTTTCAGATAAGCTACAATTCCAGCAAGTACTCTCACATACATATCACTCGGGTATATTGTATTTCGATATAGCAAAAAATATCTACCGCTAACATTTTATAGTCTATCAAAACAAATATAACATGTTCAATGGAATTGGTATCTGCTATCATTAAAGAATACAATGGATCATTGAATATTTCGATGGAAGTTAACCTCCTACAACAGCTACTACCAGAATTAGTTTCCCTCGAACAGATGCTAAAGCAAAAAGAAAATACAAATGCATCAACAGGCGAGTGTAGTCGAGTGAATAAGGAACTGGGCTCTCTCAAAAACAGCAGATGGAAGTATTCCAGATTGAAGCGAAAAGTTGCTTTGATTGAAAAACAATACAAGAATCATCCAAAAGACTAATAGTACAGCTAATACGTTTTGTTAACAGATTCACAAAGTTGGCGAAGTTGACAAACTTTTCAAGCAGACATGTTCCCATTCATCAAAATGGTATGGTAATATGCATCCTCATTTATCTATTATCTAAATGTCAAAATTTGATTGATTGTTCATATAAGAAACTTAATGACTAAATCATTAGCTAACTATATGATTATGTTTATATTTAATTGTTCAAATTGACAGGCCATTACACAACAACTTGGAATTTTGGCCTCCCAAAGTACACATGCCAATATTGTGGAGCTCTTTTATGGTATGAAGAACGAACAACAAAAACAAAACAAACAACAAGACCGATATTCTCATTTTGTTGTATGGGAGGAGGTCGTGTACAACTTCCTTTATTGAGGGAACCAACACCTTATCTGAAGTATCTTTTGGGTAAAGAATCAGGGCAACTAGGTATTAATTTTTGAAAAAATATTAGAGCTTATAACTCAATGTTTGCATTTACATCCATGGGTGGCCGAGTTGATGGATCTATCAATCACTCAAAGGGGCCATACGTTTTCAGGATGTGTGGTCAGAATTATCATCGTATAGGATCTTTATTGCCTGAAATTGGTAAAAGACCCCAGTTTGCTCAGCTATATATATATATGATACTGAAAATGAGATAAACAACAGAATGAATTGTCTGCTAGAAGGAGACATTGATCCTGAAATTGTTCAGGGCTTTTCAGTAATGTTGGAGGAGCATAATATATTGGTTAAAACATTTCGAATGGCTAGAGATAGATATAAAGAGCATCCTGAACGTGAATTTCGCCTACGTCTCCTATCTAATAGGACAACGGATGGTCAACAATATAATTTACCCACAACTTCTGAAGTAGCTGGATTAATAGTGGGTGATCTTACGGAAGAAAACTTCCAGCGAGATATTATTGTAGAGCATAGGAAAATTGGACTTCAAAGAATTTCTGATCTACACCCAAGTTTTATGTCTATGACATATCCACTAATACACCCTTATGGTGAAGATGGATGTAGAGTTGGAATAAATTTGGGAGATGTCATCAACAAGACTTACAAGCGAACAAAAATTAACAATGAGAGACTTCTATTGCTTTAGAATACAACAAAGGCTTAACGAGGGTAAGACTCTCTTGCTTGCTGGTAGACTATTACAACAATACATTGTTGACGGTTACTTGGCAATCGAGGAAGAAAGATTTCGTTATATTCGGAATAATCAACCAAAATTCAGAGCTGATCTTTACTCTGGCTTAATGGATGCCATTCTTCGTGGTGATTCAGATTGTTCTTTGGTAGGAAAAACAATTATCTTACCTTCATCTCACACCGGAGGACCTCGCTATCGGGCACAAAATTATCAAGATGCAATGGCAATTTGCAGGTGGGCTGGATATCCAGATTTGTTCCTCACTTTCACATGCAATCCGAAGTGGCCCGAAATAAATGAAATGCTTCGCTTAATAGAACAATCTGGTGATGATAACAGGGTGGACATTATATGCAGAGTGTTCCAAATCAAGTTATTTCAATTAATGCAAGATCTGAAAAAGCAACAACCTTTTGGAAAAATAATTGCATGTAAGTTCAAACTTCAACATACTAACAGAATACACCAGTTATTAATTCAAGCGTTTACATTTTGCTAAAAAAAACAAATGATTACTTTACCATCAACCTAACAAACACATTATACCTTTAACTCTGCAGGTTTATATACAATTGAGTTTCAGAAAAGAGGACTACCTCATGCACATATACTACTCTTCCTGCATCCTACATTAAAAAGTCCATCTATAGATCATATCAACACAATGATAACAGTTGAAATACCCAATATGGAAGTAGACCCGGATGGTTATAAAGCTGTAAAGAACTACATGATGCATGGACCTTGTGGAGACCTCAATCCAGGATGCCCATGTATGAAGCAAGGAAAATGCACCAAGCATTTTCCAAAGAAGTTCAATAATCAAACAACTTTTGATGCAGATGGGTTCCCAATTTATAGGAGAAGAAACACAGGTACTGAAGTCAATAAAAATAATGTCTTTTTAGATAACAGATATGTCATCCCTTATAACAGGAATTTGATTGTCAAATTTGATGCACATATAAATGTCGAGTTGTGCAATTACTCGAGATCAGTGAAGTACCTATTTAAATATGTGAATAAGGGATCTGATAGAGCAACAATTGGTATAGAATGCTCAGATACTCCCACAAAACGTGATGAGATCAAAAGATATCTAAATTGTAGATACATATCAGCTACAGAAGCTTGCTGGAGGATCTTTTCGTTTGACATACATCATAGACAGCCAACAGTTGAGCGTTTGCCATTCCATTTACAAGGAGAAAACACAATAGTATTCCAAGAAGAAAGGTGTCCTGAAAGCATACTAAACAGACCCGATATAGTAAAAACAAAATTCACGGAATGGTTTGAGGCAAACAAAGAATATGAGGATGCGCGAGAGCTAACATATTCAAATTTTCCTACACGTTGGGTCTGGGATGCAACATGCAAAAGATGGACTAGAAGAAAAAAAGGGAAGTCAGTTGGTAGAATTTACTTCGCACATCCTGCAAGTGGGGAACGATTTTACATGAGAATGCTACTTAATTTTGTCAAAGGAAGCACTTCTTTTGAAAGCATCAGAACAATTAATGGAGTCCGGTATGATACTTATAAGGAGGCATGTTACGCATTGGGATTATTGGAGGATGATAAAGAATGAAATGACTGCTTGGCTGAAGCTGCATGTTGGGCATCAGGAAATGAGTTGAGAAATCTATTTGTGACGATACTAATTCACTGTCAAGTGTCTGATTCGTCCAAACTTTGGAGGAGCAACTATGAAATTTTATCAGAAGATATAACATCATTACAACGAAAGAGATTTCAATTGGAAGATTTAAAGTTAAATGAAAAACAACTTGAATCATATACGTTGTTTGAGATAGAAACCATACTTCTGAAGATAGGAAAAAGTTTGAAAGACATACATGGAATGCCACTTCCAGATTCCACTTTGATGAATGACACAGGAAATCGCCTTATCAATGAGGAACTAGAATATGACAAAGGTTTCTTAAAGGAAGTACATGATAAATCATTCGCTCTTTTAAATGATTGTCAAAACATAGCTTATGAAGCAATAATAAAATCAGTTGTTAATGAAGAAGGACGCTTATTTTTTATAAATGGGCATGGTGGTATCGGGAAGACATTTTTATGGAATACAATAATTTCCAGGCTGAGATCAGAATCAAAAATAGTTCTTCCAGTTGCTACTTCTGGAATAGCCGCTTTGTTATTACCAAATGGCAGGACAGCACATTCACGATTCCATATTCCTTTGGACATTAGTGCAGAATCAACTTGTGAAATAAGACAAGGAAGCCAGTTAGCCGAACTACTTTTGAAAACATCTTTAATCATTTGGGATGAAGCGCCAATGGCAAATAAATTTTGTTTTGAAGCCTTAGATAGGACCTTGCTAGATATCCTTCAATTAAAATATGAAAACAGCGCAGACAAACCATTTGGAGGCCTTACAATGGTATTTGGTGGTGATTTTCGTCAAATACTACCGGTGATTCCAAAAGGAACACGAGCTGATATTTTAGATGCATCACTCAACTCTTCATATTTGTGGCCATTCTTTAAAATTTATGAGCTGAAACAAAATATGCGACTTTGTTGTGGAAGAGTATCTGATTCTGAAGCCGCTGAAGTTACTACTTTCGACAAATGGTTGTTACAAATTGGGGATGGATCCTTTTATAGTGATGTTCACAATGACCTTATTAAAGTGCCTACTGATATATGTATAATGCCATCCAATGATCCAATCGGATCAATCGTCGACGCAGTTTACCCGTCCCTCTTGTAGAAGTACAATGACCCAACATATTTGCAAGAAAGAGCAATACTTACTCCTAAAATGAAATGGTCCATGAATTGAATGATACAATTATGAAAATGATTTAAGGTGAAGGAAGAACATATTTTAGCTCTGACAATGTGTGTAAAGCAAGTGTGAACACTAATGATGAAGATCTATTGTACCCAACGGAATTTTTAAATAGCTTAAGATTTCCTGGAATTCCTAATCATGAAGTACAGTTAAAAGTAGGAACTCCAGTTATGCTTCTGAGGAATCTAAATCAAAGTGAAGGACTATGAAACGGAACAAGATTGATTGTCACACATCTTGGTAACTGGTCTATTAGTGCAAATATCATCTCCGGAAAAAACATTGGCTCGAAAGTAACAATACCAAGAATTATTATGTCTCCTAATGATTCAAAGTGGCCATTCAAGTTAAACAGACGTCAACTTCCTGTAACACCATGTTTCGCTATGACAATTAATAAAAGTCAAGGACAGTCTCTCAACCATGTTGGATTATATCTTCCTAAACAAGTATTCACTCATGGCCAATTATATGTAGCACTATCCCGAGTAACAAAAAGACAAGGATTAACTATTCTAAATGTTGACGAAGACATGGAAGATCCTATGTTCATTAAAAATATCGTTTACACAGAAGTATTTCAAAATATATGCCCTTAAAGCTGAAATAGAAATGAGGTATTTCCTTATTTCATCCCATATTTTTAATTTATTATGCAAATTCATAACTGTTCAACTAACAGTGTTCTGTTTTGGAACAAATAGGTATACTTGAAGATTAATGTTGTAGCTAAGCATGATTTTATCAGCGATTCTTAAAAAATTGGTCCGTCTCAGAAGTTAGAGTACTCACCTTCGCAAAAACAAGTGTTTTATTTGATTTATTTATTTTAGTTGCTAAGGTAAAAAAATATCATCGTTCAACATTAACCATTTTAACATTCCTCAGGACCTTAATGATCAATGACTTTCACAAAATGAATCAACTCAGTAATGGCTTCTGATGTCTGGATGTCGCCCATAGCCAGGATGACACAGAAACTCTTGGGGGAACTGAGACAATAAATTAAAGTGGTAATGACTGGTAGCAGAAATTAAAAATATGTGTCTGCATCTTACTAAGATTTGTAGGAAAGAAGGGAATAATATGAGTATTTGAGGACGTACATGAGTTTATTCTTCCCGGCTGGTAGATTATCTTTAAATTATAATGGTAACAGGAGAATATATAGAGCTGCATATTGATAATCAGTACCGAAATGACGACATTGACGTGTTGACATGAACTGTTTGGTAAGTTCCTCCATACTTTACCCAAATATCCCTTTTGTGTATAACTTCTAATTGTGCTAACAATCGCTTATTAGTGCCTTTCGAAGTTGGCTTATGGTACCACAAACAGAAAATTTTTAACTAACCCTGTGAAGAAATGACAATTTGTGAACTCTGCAGTTAAGGCAAGGAATTTCATTTGGATCTTCAAAAGTAATCTTCCTCTATGTCAATTTCTGGTGCTTTTATTTGCTCTTGCTCAGGTCTCTCGTCTTGATGGCACTTCAATAATAGGAGCTGAATTGATTAATTTCTGATTCTCCACTGGTTGTTGATTACCCAAAGGTAATGGCAGAGGCACGTGAGTGAAATTTTCCCTTGGATTGTTGTTAGTGGCTTTCTGTTCTGTTGCCCTAACAATACTTTTCTCTTTCGGCGCCTTTGCTACTTTATCTTATATAGTTTGAGGAAAATTGAAAAATAACGTGTTGGTACTTGGTACCTAATTATTAAGTTAAAGCTTGATGTTAGATGAATGAAAGCTTTATGTCCAGCTCTCTTAATTATAAAAAGGTTGTTTGCCTGAAACATGGAAGTCATTATCTTTAGTTAACAATCATCACAAGAAGGACCCTAATGGTAAGGGATTTTGGATATCATCTGTTTGTTAAATTTTCCCTCTGACACCATGCATTTTTATCTTCTATAGAACTTCTAACTTGAGTCCAATATATCCTTTCAGTTAAATTTAGCATCACGTCTTTCAAGGTGCCTGAGCTTTACATAGAGGTTCCTGAAACTGCAACAGTTGGCTCTCTGAAGGTATTCAGGGTGTCCTCTTTTCCTCCTCCTCTGTTGTATTCAATAGTCCCCCACCTCCCTAGGTTGGCTAAGAATCTTCAGTTGACGATTTCTTCTTTGCTGAATGTTGAAAATTATTGTTCTTGTTGCATCTGTCGGTCAATACAGTTTTTCATTTAATCTTTCTCGTCATTTAGTATGTCTCTGAAGCCGCTTAATTAAGAATTCTCTGATATTCTTCATCATAATTTTTAATTTAAGATATATATATATATATATATATATATATATATATATATTATATATATATATATATATATATATATATATATATATATATATATATATATAAAAGAAACCAAATGAATAATTATAAGTATACACATTTAAATTTGGGGGTTATAAAGAGTTATAGAGATTATGAAAATATAAATTATGAAAATAAAGAGATACATATTTCTTAGTTTAAGGAGGGAAAATTAATAAGATTAATATTTTTTCATGGGAAGATGATGGTGATCAAATTGTTCTGAAACTCATAAATCTTCAGGTTCGAAAGGGGGAACTTGCTGCAATTGTTGGAATGGTTGGATCAGGAAAGTCTTCTTTGTTGGCATCAATGCTTGGTGAACTTCACAAAGTATCGGGAGACTCCTAATAAAAACTCTTACTCCGTTCAATTACCCTCATAATTATATATAGTTATGAACTATAGCTAGACTATAGAACCAATTTTGTGCAATCAGTGGGGACAAGAAACCAACCAAGATCCATCCAGCCTGTCTTTTGTCAAACAAATTCAGTGTTTTCAGGTCTACCATCCAATATTTAATTCTGCTTCTATTTTTAACGAATGCTATAGCTTGTAAAGTCAACTACTTGGTAATGGGGCCTCTCATCTCTATGTGCACATTTTGTCAAATGACCCTTGTGGTTAAGAGAAAATGACAGATTGATATGTAAGAGAAATAAATATTTTAAAATTTGCAAATGGATTGATGGTAAGATATGGACCAATAACACACAAGTTTGTAGGTGTGTTCAAAAGTTTGAAGCACAAAAAGTTAAAAACATTTTATAGATAAATCTTACTTTTTGTCTCTTCAGTCAGTCTGCTTCCTATTACCAACTCTGATGTAACTGCAATATTAATTCTTCTTTTAGCAATGGGAAGGAGTCATTTTGTCATTTTTATCATTCTTTTGAACTTACTGCAGCTTCTTGATCCTTCTTTTTCACTTCCCTTGTGTACTGATTCAAGTAAGTTTCATTCAGTCCATTAGAAGTTCTATCTTGAAGAACTTCTTATTTGCAGTTAATCTATTGAGTGAGTGTATCCGGTTTTTCAAATTATATATCTGAACTATCACTAGATGTTTATCGACACACACACCTCAACTATCAGTTGTTCTCTTTTCCTACCTGAATGATGGTGATATTCTAGGTTGGGAAAGGGAACAACTGATAGTTGAGGTATGTTTCGATAAACATTTGGTTATAGTTTCTTGCTCTTTCGGTTTCTGTTACTCCTATTAATGAGATTATTTTTTCACTTTAAAATTTATTAGCAACTTAATTACTTTTGCTAGAATTTTTAAAGTTTAAATTTATGTAAATAATTTAGCTAAATGTATTATATTGTCAATACTAATCATTTGATCCTTTAGTATTCTATTTTCTCTTTGTTATGAAAAAAATAAATATAATTATTTCATTTTAACAACAACAAAATTTATGATGATTAGTTTCACTTTTATTATAAATTATAAAAAGTAATTGAAAAATATATATTATTTTCATGATGTCATTTTTTGCGTATGTAACAATCTGTCGTCGTTCTTTTTGCTTTGAAATGTATTTATAATTTTTATGTAGTCACCAATTATTATATTTTCTCTGTTCATTTTTTGTATTTTCACACCTTTTTTTAATTTTTTTACGGTTAAGGAGAAATTGGTTTAGATGCTTCTGAAAGACAAGATGAATGTGTATCCTGTAGACTACAAATAGAAAATACTTGCTTATCTACAACAATTTTGTGATTAAAAGATAGAAGTATTTTGAAACTTTCACCTTGTAATTTTCTCATACTAAATTCAAGGCATTTGCTTCGTTTTCGAATTGCCAAGAACTCTCATGGCTCGATTCATAAAGTGTCTTCTTTAAAGTTACGTAAGAAAAAGTATTCCAATTTCATGCATGTGTCTGAGTATTCAACTTAAAGTTGTAGTCTTAAAAGAACATAATGGAGAAGGACTGAGTTAGCGATATACTAGACATTCAACTTGGATGTCACTTTTGCTCTGTCAACTGCCCATTTGCTTGTCGCGTGCAGATTGATTTATTATTAACCACCATGACTGCAAAGTTGCCAATTCTTGCACTACCAAAAAAACAATTTGACCTCTACTTCTTTTGGATTTTGTCAAAAACTTTATGTTGAAGCTTGGCTTTTCAGTTTCAGGAAGTTCAATGTATCCATTTTCATTTCCGTATATCCATTCGTTTTTTGCAGGATTCTTTCACCCGATGCTTCAAGTCAAATCCACCAGAACCTTGGAACTGGAACATCTATTTTTTTCCTTTATGGTGCTTGGGAGTTGTTGTTAGATATGGAATTCTTTTTCCTATAAGGTTTAGTCTCTTTAATTTCTTTTATTTTTCTCATTTGAGTCCTAATCATGAACTAATTTACTCGCCTATTGCAATATCTTTTCACTACCCCATTGAAAGCTCACTCTTTTCATCCTTCTTTTCTAATTCAATTGCAGAGTCATTGTCTTGACAATAGGATGGATAATATTTTTGTCTTGCTATATCCCCGTGCATTTACTTCTGAAAGGGCACGATAAATTCAGGAAAAAGCTAAAGGTATCTCTCTTGCTACCCAGTTTACTTAAATTTTCTCTTCTATTATTTTAAGTTGAGGACTGCACTTTGGTTGGTATTTGCTCACAATCTGAATATGATAACGTTTATCTTTATCCCTGGCCTTACAGTGGAGAAAATTATATTCATCTTATAAGGAATTTGTGAGTCACACATCAACACAAACATCACTCGCTTAGTGGAAAGGAACTCCATAGGTTAAGAAAGTTTTCTTTGGTAATTTAGCTAATAAGCCTGTGCTGAACTAGGCGTACAAAGAACTGCATGCTCAAAGAAATATGGTTAAGAAAAACATCACCCGCTTAACGGAAAGGAACTCCATAGATTAAGAAAAATTTTCTTTGGTAATTATCCAATAAGCCTGTGCTGAACTAGGTGTAGAAAATGAACCGCATGCTTAAAGAAATATGTTTAAGCTAACCAAAGAGTCCATTAGCTGCAATATTGTTCAGCATTCTGTCTTGTGAAATACTGAACAATTGGGTTCAAACAAGAGTTGTGCCTATATGAGGAAACCAGGTTTAGTTCAGAAGACTTTGGCAAATTATGGCAGATATTGATACTGAAACTGGTTTTGAATAGAGTTTCGTATATATATATATGCTACCCTCCTTAGATCCACCTGTAGAATCACACTGAGCATGTTGTTCTATGCGGTAAAAGGATAATCTTTGTGATTCCTTATAAATATCTTACCAAAATGAGAACACTTGAGTTTTGAACAAATTAATTTTCTGTTTTTCTTTTCTTGCTATATGAAGATGAAACTATGAGGTTTAACTATAATCATTTTTGTATAAAGAACCTATATTATCACAACAATTAGTCCACTTCTAAGTATTTCAGCAACCTTTATTGGATTAAACCAAAACTCTGTCATGCCCCTTTTAACTCTTTCTTGTTTGTGAAGCTCAAAATTATCTATTTACTTTTAATAATCTGCTTCATGGTAAGTCTTTTAGGTATCTTTACTGACTACTAGCATCCATAGTACAAATTTTAAGGATTTAACTTTTGATATCCATTTTTCTCACCTTTTGCAGAAGTGTGATAAATTTTCAGCAGAGCTGTTCAGAACTGATTCTATTCCTCGACGACTTTCTATCTTGTGCAACTCCAAAACTTCAGAAAATTCAAACAAAAGTAGCCAAACTAAGAACCTTCTACCTCCCAAGAATCTAAGAGACAGGTTTCCATAAAACTCATTGTTTCATCTTCCTTATTTGTAACTCCAATGTATTAAATTGTATATTAATCTGTGATAATTGCTCTGCTAATTAATTGTGTATTAATCTGTGATAATTACTCTGCTAATTAATTGTGTATTAATTTGTCATAATTGCTCTGCTAATTACTCTACTGATTTACTCTCCCCTTTCATAACCATAATTCTTGTAGTATATATATATGGGTAGTGAATCATTCCCATATTCAAATTTACATTGTCTCTGTTTCTTTTAATTGAGTTTTAACAATGACGATTTCTTTTCTTTCAGAATTCGTTATTGGTACAGATGATTTTGCAATAAGAGTAAGAATTTGTAGAATGTGGAACGCCATTAATCTCAAGAAAAATGGTGAGCTTATCAGTATGGATATGATATTTATCGATGAAAAGGTACATTCTGATTGATTCATTTACCAAATTTTTTTTTTGGGCAGTTTCAATTTATCAAATTACTTCCTAATTACTTCTTCTATCAGGGTAATTTGATGCATGGTATAATTAGAAAAAATCAGGTTAACAGGTTCAAAGACAAGTTGAATGAAGGTTCTGTATTTATCATCAAGAACTTCAAAGTTGTTGAAAGCATTGGGGGATATAGACCTGTTCAAAACTCATTAAAAATCATTTTCTTTGCCTCAATTGCAATCAAGAATTTGTCTGAAGATATTGTTGAAATTCTAGTAAACGGTTTTGAATTTATTAATCCAGATGTCATTGACTCAAGGGTGAACAACAACATTGTCTTATCAGGTCTATATTTATATTTAAAGTCTTACCGATTACATTTAATGTAAATGCTAAATAATTGCCTAAACTATTCAAATAGAACACTTGCATATGAATCTTCCTCTTCAATTTTCGTAGATTTTGTTGGTTGTTTATATGGAATTGGTGATATCGAGAGTGTTGGTTCAAAATGGAAGAAGAGGGATATCCACATTCTTACTGATTAGTAAGTCACTCATCTCATTTTAAGTTGTTTTACTTTGTTATCTCCTTACCATAAAATTATTTGATCATTGATTCATGGTTTCTATGCATAGTTTGGCTAAAGCAAAAATTACCTTATGGGAAGAATTTGGGGAGAAGTTTTGTCCTTATTTGTATAACAATGATGCTGGCCCATATATAGTGATAGTGACTTCTACAACAGTGAAGGAATTTCGTGGTAATTGTTACAGATTTAGTTGTACTTACTAGCAATTTAACTCCAAGCGTTTTAAAGAAATGACATGCTTTCATCTTTAACCCAATAGGTGAGGTTAGCTTCTCCACCACCTATGCAAGCAAAATATATGTGAATCTTGATATAGATTACATAAGATCTTTGGCTCCAAAATTTTCCACCATGTCCAATGAAGTTCAAATTATAAAAAGCTCTAATGTTAACAGTCTTCCTCGTGAGGAAGAGATGTTTTTGAACCGTATGGACATTAAGGAGTTGCTGGAGGCTGAGTGGAGCTCTGAACTACAGGTTCTTTTCTTATTACGCTTCTCATATAATTGGTTTACCATTTAAACATGATCATTACACTATATCATGATATTTAATTAAAATTGCAGGAATACATTGTTACAGCGAAGAGCAACATAATAGAAATAGATAACTATTTTGGTTGGTACTACATTTCATGCAATGTGTGCTCGAAGAAGATTGAACCAACAAATAGTATTTATCGATGCCACAATTGCAACAAAGATTGCAAATTTCCTTTGGTCAGGTAAACATTTACGAAAGACTGTGAATTAGGTTTGTATATGTTGTGAATGAATCTAACTTATTATGTAAACATAGGTACAAGATACACCTAAAAGTAACAGATAGGACCGGAGACACTACTTTTATCTTATTTAATGCGGTGGCTGAGAAACTCCTTGATACATCAGCTCACAAGTTGTTCAACAAGCTTACTACAGCTAACAATGATGTGCCTGTCCAAGTCCAAAGCCTTTGCGGGAAAGAATTTGTTTTTAAATTGAGATTAAATCACTATAATTTGAAAGAAGGTCTTGAGAATTTTACAATATCAAAGCTTTGGATTCCAGATGATAATTTGGAAGTACAATACAAACTAAGGAAAGAAGAAAAGGTATTGCAATAAAGACTATGAGTTTGTAATTGTAAATTACATTTACTTTATAATTTATTTTTCATACTGTTCTTCTTCCAGGGGAAGATCTTATCCAAAAATGAAACTGACCCAAAAGATCAGGGAACCAACGGATTGACCAAACAGATGGTAATTACATTTAATGTTTTAATATAAAAAATCAAATCATTTTAAGGATTAACATGGTTAATAAATATGTTGATAAATTTACTTTTTGAAGAACAATCAGGTATCTGTTGATGAGTTGTTTACTGACTTGGAAGATAATGAGGATGAAGCACATGTAACTAATGCTGCTAAGAGTAGAAAACGAAGAAACCTAATCATAGATGATGAGGAATTAAGCGTTCAAGACACAAATAAGGTCAAGAAGTGAAGGGATTATTGTTGGTCATAAATGACGAGGAATAAGTGTGCATCACACAAATTAGTTGAAGAAGTAGAGTTATAATTGTTGCTTCTGATCGTTTTCTGTTTTTTTTTAGCTAAGTTTAGTTGTTTCGTCCTATTATAATTTACACTTTAGTTAAGTTATTTCGTCCTTTTACCATTTTAAGTTTAGTTTAATAAGTAGCTCCATGTTGTCCGTAGTGATGATTTTCATACTTGTATGGTTTTATCCAACCTTAGACAACTTATATTATTAATCTATTTCGTTGTTTGCATATGATGTCGCTGTCAACAAAATCGGATATTTTTCTTCTTCAATTATATATCCCTATATCAGAGTGACAGGGCCTTAGTACGAGCATGTTGTTGCTTGTCACCACTAATAGAGACAACTTTCCAACCCCTGAGGCAAAGACACTTTAAACATCACAAAATGTAAACCAGATATGATACACAATACAATGAGCATGGTGCATACTACATGTACCAATGTTGCCAGGGTCAAATTAGTTGGAACATGTATTATACTATTATCAGCAAGTAATTAGAAGCTAGACATAGGAATCTAATGTTTCAGAACTAAACAGAAAAGCAATAGAATTACCTTTTCTGTAGCATCATTTCTACACAAGATGCTTCCTTCTTGTATAAAACAAAAACCAATACTCTATTCCTGTTCAAAGTTTGCAACCTCTTGTAAGCATCCATTATAAAGAGTCCAAAAATCAAATACCAAGGCTAAACGCCAATACAAATAATGCAAACACTATCCCCAATAACTGATGATTGAGGAATGTCTAAAACCATTGCTACGAAGAACGGCCTTGCTGAATCATGCTTATGTAATGTTTCCTGCAGTTCATGAGCTGTAAGGATGAAATCTACCAATCTTCCAGCTCAACGACTAAAAATGGGAAACCAGAGAAGCCAGAGGACAAAGCAGAGAAAGACGAATGGATTAATGTGGTTCGAAAAACAAGGAAAGAGCTGTCTAGACAGATCTCACTCTCGTCTCTCAGAAAAATTGCAACACAAAAGCAATATGGATATCTGAAACGATATATATACATGATCATTTATCCATTAAACATTAAGCAAAATTCAATTTTTCTCATTCGGTGAAACTTTGATTGTTAACCTGAACGAAAAGGCTCGTTTTAATCCGATTCATCTACACTCTCTTCGGTTCAGCAGGGTACGCGTTGCTGTTATCAGCAACAGAGCGAATTTTCATAAACATAATGAAAAAACGCACATTGAAAGATGTGATGAACGTAGTCATTTGGCAGTTGTTTTTCCCCGTGTGCTATTCTGATTGGACTATTCGCGAGCGGCGAATGGAGATGGATGAAAAGAGAGATGAATGAGTATAAGCTTGGGAGAGTGTCATATATAATGACATTAGTATGGAATGCATTAGCTTGGCAGATATACACAATTGGTTTACTAAGTTTGATATGAAAGTATCTGCATTATTTGCTAATGTGATTACTGCATTAAGTGTGCCACTAATTCCAGTACTTGCTCTCATTTTTTTCAATGAGAAAATGAGAGGAGTCAAAGTAATTTCAATAATTTTGGCAATTTGGGGATTTTTGTGTTTTTTAAAATTTATTTATTTAAGTTCCTAAGGTAAAAAACATCACCGTTCAACATTAACCTTCTTTCAATTCCTAAAACTAATACAGAAGTACTACAAATAGATAAGACAAATAAGGATCGCCCCCAAATAATCAATATAAATTATGATCAGAAAATATATTCTCTAACCATCAATCAAATAAATAATGATATGCCGTATTTGATGTAAATCTATAGATATTTTAGCAATCAAAACAAATAAATTTTTTAACAGAGTATATATTCTAAAATTTATTCATTAACAATGTATTATTCTCATTAAATAGATACTAAAGTTCATAAGTTTCATCATGTATCATCATTTCAAATGAAAAAAAAATGATATGCTCAAATAATATAATCATATAATGCATCTACAAGAAAAAATTTCCTATCACATTAATTAATCCGCGCGCGAAGCGCAGACATGTTCCCTAGTGTTATATAAATTAAAAAACATACAAAAAAGTTGTTGAGGTATGTCCTTTGCATACTTAATATCAAATGAATCCAAATTAGAGTGGGATTTGTACTTAGGATGCACAGATACATCTAAGCCTCTTTTTGCATAGAATCCAGACATTGATAGATACTTCTTGACGACCTCCAAGACATATGAATCATGCAATGCACATCTGATCAAATCATATATCATTATACATTGGCTATTGCTCTCCAGTTTTTCGTTGATGACATGTTTGATGGGTTCAACATTAGGTTGCTTGAGCTGATTCTTAACAACATGAGCTTTCAATGGTGATGAAATTGAGCATTTGAGTGAACGAGAACTGATTTCAAATTTTCAAAATTTGAATTTTATTTGGTTGAGAGATTTGTGGGATTGAGGGGTTTATGGTGGTTGAGAAAATTAAGGAGTCATTTATGAAAAAATAGTAAAGGTTAGCTTAGTTATATAATTATGTAAAAATTAGACAAATCACATAGTATAATAGAGAAATAACTTTCTTTACTCTTTCATTAATTACTAAGAATCCCCTTTTTTAGTGTTTTTAGGATACATAATATTGTAGGTAGATTCTTTAATTAATAACGGCAGATACTTAAATTATTAAGTTGTTGTTATCAGTTTAAGCATTAAATATGAGATTAGAAACAGAAATTAATTGATTTCCACAAATCACGCGTACGTTTCTTCCTTCAACCAATCAATCATAACCTCTAACTGAATTATAATTTTTAAATTTCAAAGTGTGAAATCTTCTTCCTGTTCTTCGAAAAAACATTAAAAGTTTGATTCAAACAATTTTGGAACACAATTTTATGAAGATTCGAAATGAATATTTTGATCTTGTTAAGTCATTTTGGATCATGGAAAAGTGATGTTAGATACGAGCAATACAGAAGTGATGTGATAGTGGTTGGAGAACATATTTCATTTGTAAATCTTATTTCAACAATTGCAGGTGAACTGGGTATTGATGGATTGAAAAAAAAACATCGAGATCAAATACATTTTTGAAGGTAATTTGTCTCCATTATGTATTCAGAACGGTATGGGGTGAAATTGTACATAGGAATGAAGAAACATGATGTAGGATTCGGTATGTATTCACAATGCATTGATACATCGGATAAAAGTGATAAAGAGATACAAATTTTCGATGTAATAACCGGTGAAATTGTGGGTGTTGAAGGTGAAAAAAGGAACACAAACATGTACTTTCTTCCCGAAACATTCTTGATGCTTGCTTTTTAAAAGTACTTTTCTGCTTCATGTCTAATAATTCTTAAATTAGATACTTTATTAAGTACTTTTAGATTACTATTTTATGATGTGATAAATGAAAAATGTTATGCTTTCAATTTTGGTTACATTTTTTTATTCTTAATTTTTGATAAAGTTAGTTTGATATACATTGTTGTGTGTTTGATACTTAATTGTTTGTAAATTTTGGATTGGATAGAATAATAGTATCAATAGTTATGATGTGTTCCAAAGTTAAAAAAGACGACATGTAAAAAAGGTATCATTTGAAGCAACGATATATCATATACATAATATCTTTTCTCAATTTTGTATCTACTAATAATAACGTATCGGATATTCTGCAATTGAAAAAAATAATGTTGATACTTAATATAAATAATAAGCTTTCATATGAATCATAAAAATGTAAAATTGTACTTGATACATAATTCTAACTATTATAAATCAGTCAAATTGATACTTAATATAAACATTACGCTTTAATATCATAGATAAATATATTGTACTTGATACATAATTCTACTACAGATTATAAATCAGTCAAATTGATACTTAATTGAAACAATAAGCCAAATGACACTTCAAGAAATTAGGCCTACGACAACAATTTTTTTAGCAACGCTTAAGAAACTGTTACTATAGAGGGTCTATTGCAACAGTTTGAGTCATTTCCAAAAGTATTGGATATTATTGCTACAACTAAGTAATAAAATCCATTATCATTGTGTAAAAATCGTTGCAATAGATCTACACATTGCAACAGTTATGATAATCGTTGCTATAAATTTATCTATGGCAACACTTAATGCGAATATTTTTCTATTGGAACAGTTATTGAATTCCTCCATAATTTCCCACTCTTATTTTGGTTGAACCCGCCAAAAGCTTTTCATTCTATTTTTAAAAAAATAATTTTGTAAATACAATTTACTTTTTCTCTTTATCAGATATACATACAAAAGAGGCAAACAACGCTCCTTTCCCCTCTCTTCGACCAACATAACACAAAAGTTGTCACTCTTCTTCTCTTTGACCTAATTTTTAATACATTTGTGGAGCAGATGAAGTAGAAAATAGAGTAGATCTATAGAAGAAAGAAGATGTGGAGCTTGGCAGGGATATAAATTTTATAGTAAGTTCTTCATGTCTGTCATTTTAGGGCAAACATAATCCCATTTTTTTTCTTCTAATCTAAACCCATTTCCCTCTTCAATCCTCTTGTGGAATCTAATGAAATGGAGGATTGTATGCTTTCTTGTAAAATCTAAGTAAATAGAGGTTTTGTTCTTCAACTGTTGGAGATACTGTTCTTCGATCTTTGAGGTTTTAGTTGAAAAAACTACAAGTTTGAGATTTTGAGGTTTTCTTTTTGAATCTCTTTGTTTTGTCTTTAATGTCTGGATGTGTTTAGCGTATTCGATGTATATATCTGATTTTGGGGTTTTTTTTCATTAAGTTTTAGCTATTGTAGGTTTAATTTTTTGTTGGAGTTATGGTGAAATTGACTTCTGTAGACTATATTTAACTTGACATTGTTGTATTTCTTGCCCGTGAATTATTCAACTGGATTTGAATACCCTTGGATCATTGATTTAACCTCTGACACTTAAGTAGGATGTCAAAAATTCACTTTTTTTATTGTTGAAGATTTATGTTAAAGCAACAAGAAACAAGAGATAAATTAACATGAAAATGGAATAAACTAAAATTTGCTAGTGGTTTGAAAAGTGTATCGTCTCTGCCAATCATCACCATCGCCTGCACTTCCTGCCTCTGCCCCAGCCCGCCATAGTCGCTTGAGCTATAGCTATGGCTGTAACTTGTAAATGTTCTCCATTTTTTTGCATTTCTCAGTTGGATTCTTTCCGATTTATCGATGTATATAATTTTTTGTGAAGTTCCATGGGTGGATAATTTCTTGGATATCATCATCATACTTTTGATTTTCCCCTTTACTTCTTATTTGATTTCTTCTAATTGTTGAAGTACCTCTTATTTTTGCTCCATTAAATTATAGAAGTGCTATTGTTTGACATTATTTTAGGGCTATTTTATGTTATTATAGCATGTAGCCAGTGTGGTGACTTTTCTATAGTTGATTGTTTGTTGATTTCTTCATGAAATGGATTTGTATATCGTCATGAATTATAAAATAATTATTCACTTTGTTATCTTTCTCTTGATTCTCAAATTTGGTACTTCCAGTTTGTTCAAACTGAGAAAATTCCTCCCCTGTGATGGTAACTCTCCAAATGTATTATGTTATTTACATCCTTCCACCTCAAATGCATGATTAGCTATACAATAAGCTAATGAAGTCCCTTCCCTATATATGTGCTCAATGTTAATTGTCGCGTCTTTCATGAGAGCTAGAGAGTCTTCCTTAATAACTTTAATATTCAAGGGTATCTCTCATTTTGCTTGTAGTATATTTTTCGGATATCTCTTGTGCTTGTGCATAGATGAGGTTACATTCTTGATCTCTTAGGCAATAAGCATATGAACTCTTGCCTGGATTACATTTACTTGCACCATCAATGTTACACTTGATGTTATTTGCATTTGGGGGCTTCCAATGATCCTCTTATAATCAATCTGTCTTGTAATCCTCTATGAATTATACCATGTCTTACCAGTTGTTGGGAAATTTTTTCATACTTGGAAAAAATTTCATTACAAATTGTCATACATTTACAGTAACCTGATAAACAACTCTGTATGTTATGTTTCCCTATGTCCAATCATATTTCTTCTATTCCAAATTCCTCATAGTATTATTGTAGGCATAACCTTCATAATTTGTTGAAGCTTATGACCTATCGGTGTTGTCCACCATGTTTCTAGCACTTGATTTATATTCTGTCCTTCTAAGCTTAAACCTGCAAATTGACAAACATAAACCCGTGATTTCCTTAGTTTTTATGATTGTTATATGCATGTAGCATTAATTTAAAGAAAAAACAAATCTAATATTCACTTTTGAAGATAGTTCTTCCTTGATTCTTATTAAAAAATCAGCAAGTCTCAGTCACCACAAGAAGCTATGCAACCGTTGAATCGTCCATCTTCTAGCAAAAATAATCAAGGTAAGTCGTTTATTCTTTTTGTTCTTATTCACTTAATTATTTTATCCATTTTCAATTATAGCCGTTCCAACTGAATGTTGAGTTTTCTACTCACTTTTTGTCTACAACATTATCTCGATTAGGACCCTGTTTTGAGTATTTAGGGTAAAGTAGGAAGAGAACCTTGGACTATTCTTTTCCTTTTCCAAATGTTTTGGTTTTGAAAATGTTAGTCTTTGAATCATTGTTCTCTCATTAATTTTTCATCTTCAATTATGAAATTATTGTGGTTCTTATTTGTTAGTGAAATTGCTCAACGGTTGAAAATGGTAAATATTTAGCATTAAAGGGCTGGCCATTTGTTGACATACATGAACTGTTGTTGTAAGTGCTAGTTTGTAGACAATTTGTGTGTATCTACGCTGATGTTGACTCTTATGTGAAGATTAGTAACTTTTTGTTAGTTTAAATTAAGAATCATCCTCACTTGACTTGGCAGATCTGAAAGACCATGAATCTCAAACCTGTCTGAAGCGTCAAAAGCCATGTTGGCTACATAATTTGCAAGCGCATTTCCTTCTCTGTAACTTGTGTGCTTGGCGTGTTTGTGTGTGTGATTTAAGATGTCTTTGAATATTTTTGTCATGGTCGGCTATTAGAATTGGCATAGGGAGTAATGCTCAATGTGCTTACTTACGAAATATTAGATGAGCATCATCACACAATGTTATCTTGTAATGACCCGGAAGGTCATTTTTGGAAATTTTGAATATTTGCTTAACTTGAGTTAATTAATGGATGAATAATTGTAGATAATTGATTAAATTAATAGTTAATGGGCTAAAGTGATAAAATTTCCAAAAATGACCTTTCGGGTCATTACATTATCCACCACAAAAAAACATGTTCGTCCTCGAACATAAAGTAAAAGAGTCAGACTCAGTCTCCCAAGTTGCCTCTCCCATTGATCGGTGCTTCCATTGCACCTTCACTGAAGCAATCTCCTTTGTCCTAAGCTTTTGAATCTGCCTATCCAAAATAGCTATAGGCTCCTCCTCAAATATCAAGTCTGGACCCAACTCCACAAAATCAAGTGAAAGCACATGAGATTCATCCGGAATATACTTTCGAAGCATAGAGACATGAAAAACAGGATGAATTGCTGACAAACTAGGTGGCAATGCCAACTTATAAGCCACCTCTCCAACTCGGCTCAAAATCTCAAAAGGTCCAATGAACCTAGGGCTAAGCTTGCCATTCTTTCCAAACCTCATCACACTCTTCACGGGTGGTACTCGGAGCCAAACATGATCACCCTCCATAAACACCAAAGCTCTAACTCTCCGGTCTGCATAACTCTTCTGTCGACTCTGAGCTATCAATAATCTATACTGAATCATACGGACTTGATCCATAGCATCTCTAAGCAAGTCTGTATCCAAAGAGTCCATCTCCGTTGAATCAAACCAACCAATCAGAGACCTACACCTTCTTCTATACGACGCCTCAAATGGGGCCATCTGCGATAATTGTTATTATAGGCAAACTCCGCTAAGGGTAAATGTTGATCCCATATAGCACCAAAATCGATCACACACGCTCGAAGCATATCTTTCAATACCTGAATGGCCCGCTCAGATTGACCATCTGTCTGATGGTGAAATGCCGTACTTATATCTAACTGAGTACCCAGACCATGTTGTAATGCCTTCCTTAAATGAGAAGTAAATAGTGAACCTCGATCTGATATGATAGAAATAGGAATTAATATGACTTGGTTTTATAATAGAAATTGTTGTGGATTGTCATTTACTTTCGCACTTTGTTAGATATTGGGTTTTAGGCTGACTTGTCTTGGTGGGATAAGACAAGTGTCATCACACCAATTTTTGGGTCGTGACAAAATGGTATCAAAGCCCCAGGTTCATAGGTCTCACGGGTATACAAGCCGAGTCTACGTAGAGTCTCAAGGATTAGTACGGAGACGTCTGTACTCATCTCTGAGAGGCTATAAAGATTACTAGGAAACTTTCTTTTGTTCATTCTTCCTCATCGTGCGTAGTCACCTTCTTTAGTACTGAGTTGTTGTACACTCTTTTGACAGATGACGAGGACTAGAACTAATATTACTGGTGGTAGAGGGGAGGCACTTCCCGAGGCAGTTGTTGAGGCCCCAGCTCGAGGTAGGGGTAGATCTCGAGCTAGAGGTCGTGCTAGTAGTACGACAGTAGCTAGAGGTCGTGGACGTTGAGCAGCACTAGTGAGAGGTTGTGCTAGAGAGGTCTCTACAGAACCTCAGATTGATGGCAGAGAAGACCAGGTTCGTCCAGAGCCTGTAGTCACACCCTTGCTTCAGGATACACTATTGAGGGTGTTAAGTGTACTAGAGGGCTTTTCTCAAGGTGGTGGTGCGACTACCACACCACATGACTCTCGTACCAGAGAGGGGGCTTAGACCCAAGAGCAGCAGCAAGCTCCAGTTGTTCATGATGCGGTGGGGCAACTACCAGTAGATTCCGCGGTTCAGAATGATGTTGCACCAGCAGTTGTGGGTCAAATTGCACCGTTGGTTGTTTTGACAGAGGATGAGCAGCGTAGGTATGAGAGATTTCGAAAGATGGACCCACCTCAGTTTAAGGGTGGGAAGAGCGAGAATGCTCATGAGTTTCTAATTACCTATCGAGAGTTATTAGAGGTGGTTGGATTAGCTGAGTCACATGGGGTTCGATATGCTACACTCCAGCTTCGTCGACCAGCGAGAGACTGGTGGAGGACTAATTCGGGGAGTTTGCCAGTCGGATCTCCTCTAGTCTTGGGAGCAGTTTGCTAGTGCATTCCAAGATCATTTTATCCCATGGAGCGTGAGAGAGGAGAGTTGCTTGAGGTTTGAGAGTCTGAGACATGATGGTTTATCGGTTACAGAGTATGAGGCGCGTTTTTGCCAGTTGTCTAGGCATGCGTTGGCCATTATTCTAAATGAGTCAGAGAGGATCCACAAGTTTGTGAGGGGATTGACTTTCTCTATCAAGTCAGCTGTGTTTCAGACATCTAGGGAGGGGGCTTCTTTCCAGTCCATTGTGAGCGCCTCCAAAGAGGCAGAATTGATGGAGAGAGAGGAGTTTGGGGATTCTAAAAGGGCTCGTATATCAGGCCAGTTCATGGTGCCTCATCTGGAGGTAGGGGATCACATAGAGTGAGTGGTTCTTTTCAGCAGCGGGGACCTATTCATGCATCTATGCCGACATTTGAGGGTGGCCAGACATCTAGGGGTTCTTATATCCCAGGTCAGGGGTCGTACGGTTCACAGCAGCGACCTACAGGGCGAGGCAATTATATTGGGTTTTCAGAGTCCACACAGCAGATCTCAGGTCAGAGATTTTGTTTTACATGTGGAGATCCCGATCATCTAATGCGGCAGTGGACTTCTCAAAGGGGTCGTGGTTGGCCTCGACCTGATTCTTCATTCCAGACTAGACCACCAGCTCCACAGGGTAGAGGTCGTGGCAGAGTTAAATCAGGTAGAGGTGATAGAGTTTCTAGTAGTGGTGTTGCAGCTCAGCAGAGTGGGGGTAGAGGTACCACCCAAGCTGGAGGTGGAAGAGGAGCCCACTGCTATGCTTTCCCTGGGAGACCTGAGGCGGAGACCTCTGATGTTGTTATTACAGGTATCATCCCAGTATGCCATCGACCTGCGTCTGTGTTGTTTGATCCAGGTTCTACATTCTCTTATGTGTCTACGTATTTTGCTGCTAAATTTGATATGATATGTGATAGCATGACTGTACCTATTCGTGTTTCTACACCCGTGGGTAAGCCCTTAGTGGTGGATCGAATGTATCGATCATGTCTTGTTTCTTTTGCTGGGTATGACACTTGGGTAGACTTAATCATTCTGGGGATGGTAGACTTTGATGTTATCTTGGGTATGGATTGGCTTTCTCTTTATCACGCTGTCCTTGATTGTAATGCTAAAACTGTGAGTTTAGCAATGCCTGGTGTTCCGAGGGTTGAGTGAAGAGTGTTAGTGGTTTTTATCCTAGCAAGGTTATCTCTTTTATCCGTGCTCAGAGATTGGTGGAGAGGGGGTGTTTGTCTTACATAGCGTTTATTCGGGATACTAGTGTTGAACCACCTCCTATGGACTCTGTTCCCGTGGTTCAGGAGTTTCCCAATGTATTTCCTTATGACCTTCTAGGTGTTCCTCCCGATAGGGATATCGATTTTGCTATTGATTTGGAGCCGGGCACTAAACTTATTTCTATCCCTCCATACCGCGTGGCTCCAGCAGAGTTGAAAGAATTGAAGGATCAATTGCATGATTTATTGAGTAAGGGTTTTATTCGCCCTAGTGTGTCACCTTGGGGTGCCCCTGTATTGTTTGTGAAGAAGAAAGATGGGACTATGAGAATGTGTATTGATTACAGACAGTTGAACAAGGTAACAGTGAAGAATAAGTATCCTCTTCCGCGTATTGATGACTTATTTGATCAGTTACAGGGAGCATCATTGTTCTCTAAGATTGATTTGAGGTCTCGGTATCATCAGTTGAAGATTAGGGCATCAGATATCCCTAAGACAGCTTTTCGGACTAGGTATGGGCATTATGAATTCCTATTGATGTCCTTCGGATTGACTAATGCCCCTGCAGCATTCATGGAGTTGATGAATAGGGTGTTTCGACAATACCTTGATTCTTTTGTGATTGTTTTCATCGATGACATCTTGGTTTACTCCAAGACTGTGGAGGACCATGTCCGACACCTGAGGATTGTACTTCAGAGGTTGAGAGAAGAGAAGTTGTATGCCAAGTTCTCAAAGTGTGAGTTCTAGCTTACTTTTGTGACATTCTTGGGACACGTGGTGTCCAAGAAGGGTATTAGAGTAGATCCGGCCAAAATTGAGGCAGTTAGAGGCTGGATGCGACCTACTTCACCTACTGAGATTCGAAGTTTTGTGGGATTTGCAGGCTATTATCGACGATTTGTTCAGAGTTTCTCTACCATTGCAGCTCCATTAACTAGATTGACTCGACAGGATGTGCGTTTTCAGTGGTCTGATGAGTGTGAGCAAAGCTTTCAAAATCTCAAGACTTTGTTGACTTCTGCTCCTGTGTTGACTCTACCTGAGGAAGGTGTAGACTTTACTGTGTATTTTGATTCTTCAGGAGTTGGTTTGGGTGGTGTGTTGATGAAGAAGGGGAAAGTGATTGCTTATGCTTCTAGGCAATTGAAGTCCCATGAGAAGAACTACCCTACTCATGATCTGGAGTTGGCCGCTGTGGTATTTGTACTTTAAGTTATGGCGTCATTATTTGTATGGAGTGCATTGTGAGATCTTCACTGATCATCGGAGTCTTCAGTATATCTTTAGCCAAAGGGATTTGAACTTGAGGCAACAGAGATGGCTTGAGTTGCTGAAGGACTATGATGTGACCATTCTGTATCATCTAGGAAAGGCCAATGTTGTGGCTGATGCTCTGAGTAGGAAGACTCCTAGCATGGAGAGTCTTGCAGCGCTTAGTATTGAGGAGGGACCATTGGCTAGAGATGTGCAGATATTAGCTAACAGTCTTGTCCGCTTGCAGATTTCAGAAAAGAGTGATGGGATGATTGCTTTTATTGAGGCTCGGTCTTCTTTAGTCAAGCAAATCTGTGCACACCAGTTTGATGATGGAAAATTATGTCTTATTCGAGACAAAGTATTGAGAGGGGAAACTAAGGAGGCTGTCCTTGATTCTGATGGTGTCTTGCGGATCGGAGGCAAACTTTGTGTGCCCAGGACAAGCGATTTGATTAGATTGATTCTTGAGGAGGCCCATTGTTCTCGGTATTCCATCCATCCGGGAGCGGCGAAGATGTATCATGATCTGAGTTAGCATTACTGGTGGTGTGGGATGAAGAGAGATATTTCAGACTTTGTTTCGAGGTGTTTGACTTGCCAGCAGGTCAAGTGTGAGCACCAGCGGCCTGGGGGTGTATCTCAGAGGATGCCTATTCCTACTTGGAAGTGGGAGCGGATTACTATGGACTTTGTCGTGGGTTTGCCTACCACAGTGGGTGGTTATGACTCTATTTGGGTTGTTGTTGATAGGCTGACAAAGTCTGCCCACTTCATCCCGGTTCGGGTGAAGTATACAACAGAAAAGTTAGGTGAACTATATATCAGTCAGATTGTGCGACTACATGGAGTTCCTATTTCTATCATATCAGATCGAGGTTCACTATTTACTTCTCATTTCTGGAAGGCATTACAACATGGTCTGGGTACTCAGTTAGATACCAGTACGACATTTTACCCTCAGACAGATGGTCAATCTGAGCGGACCATTCAGGTATTGGAAGATATGCTTCGAGCGTGTGTGATCGATTTTGGTGCTAGATGGGATCAACATTTACCCTTAGCGGAGTTTGCCTATAATAACAGTTATCACTCTAGTATCCAGATGGCCCCATTTGAGGCGTTGTATGGAAGACGGTGTAGGTCTCCGATTGGTTGGTTTGATACAGACTTGCTTAGAGATGCTATTGAGCAAGTCTGTATGATTCAGTATAGATTATTGATAGCTCAGAGTCGACAGAAGAGTTATGCAGATCGGAGAGTTAAAGCTTTGGTGTTTATGGAGGGTAATCATGTTTGACTCCGAGTATCACCCGTGAAGGGTGTGATGAGGTTTGGAAAGAAGGGCAAGCTTAGCCCTAGGTTCATTGGACCTTTTGAGATTTTGAGCCGAGTTGGAGAGGTGGCTTATAAGTTGGCGTTGCCACCTAGTTTGTCAGCAGTTTATCCTGTTTTTCATGTCTCTATGCTTCGAAAGTATATTCCGGATGAATCTAATGTGCTTTCACTTGATTTTGTGGAGTTGGGTCCAGACTTGATATTTGAGGAGGAGCCTATAGCTATTTTGGATAGGCAGATTCGAAAGCTTAGGACCAAGGATATTGCTTCAGTGAAGGTGCAATGGAAGCACCGATCAGTGGGAGAGGCAACTTAGGAGACTGAGTCTGACATGCGTGCTAGATATCCACAACTTTTTGAAGCATCAGGTACTTTCTTTTACTTTATGTTCGAGGACGAACATGTTTTTTTGTGGTGGATAATGTAATGACCCGGAAGGTCATTTTTTGAAATTTTGAATATTTGCTTAACTTGAGTTAATTAATGGATGGATAATTGTAGATAATTGATTAAATTAATAGTTAATGGGCTAAAGTGATAAAAATTTTAAGACCTTATACCCTTTAGACTATTTAATAAAAAAAAAAGTGGGTAAAGTTTCACCACTTTTGGTACATAAATAATTCAAAAAAAAAATAAGGAAATGAAAAAAAAGGGCAAAGGGTTTCTCTGCACTTGCGGCTTAAGGTAAGTTTTCTTTTCCTTTTATTTTCTTGATTTCTGCACATAGATGTGTGCATATAGCAATATTATATAATAAATTATATATATGTGTGTATAATAATAAATGAAGATTGCACATGAGGAAAAAAAATAAAAAAATGCAGAATAGAAAATCACGTGAATAGTTAGAAATTATGAAAACATTTGAATCATTTGGATCAATGATTGGTTCATGATGAGACAATCATTAGTGGGTCAATGATTGGTTCATAATGAGCCAATCATTAGTGGGTTGAAAGGAAAAAATAATAATAAAAAAAATATAGTGCAGAATACGTTAATGGCATCATTAGGCGTAAATTTCAGAATATTAGTTATTATATTATGGTTCAAGTTTTGATATATTGGTATGTAATTTAAATATTAGATGAATAAGATTTTGTGAGTACCATTTAAATTATGACGTTGGAAAAATTTGGGATGCAATCCTAAATTTGAAACTTGAAAAACTATGATAGTGGAAATTTTAATTGACATCAAGAATTACAAACTTGATTATAAATTTGGGGTGTATTTTTAGTTCAAGGTTAAACACATAAAAGTGTGAGTGTTGTTAGTTCTGAAACCTTATTGTGAATATATACTTGAATAGATTCCATTGGTTCAGAAGCTCAACGGAAAGGAAAGGCTCAAGTCCAAGAGTAATTATTCGATTGGCTAAGGCAAGTGGATTTCTAAACTCTTGTTAAGCGTACGAAGTTCGTGTATTTCCTTGTGTGATGTTGAGAATGATTTGGAGACTTGTTGCTTACTTGTTGGTGTTGTATTACTTGTTGCAAATTGTGTTTTGTTATCAAAATGGCTATCTCCTCATTTTTATTTTAGTATGTAAGTCAAACTGCACTTGAAACATGGTTGTAATACGAGTTATGTAATAAGAGGAGGTACCATTTCGAGGGTCGTATCGCACGCCGCGATGGATATTATATTTCAAGGGACGTATCGTGCGCCGCGACGGTTACTATTATCGAGGGCCGTGTCGTGCGCCACGACAGATGCATGGACAGATATGTCCCCCATGGGTCCCGGACTGAGAGACAGCGGGTGTGTATCGTTAAGAAAGACATGCATCACTATATTTGACATTGCATCTCATGGCATTGCACATTTTATTATTGATGAACTTGAACACGTGTTTTGCTGATCTTGTGATTGTTTCTCTGTGAAGCTTGTGACTGTTGATTATTGAGTTGTTATTGAGAATGTGTAAACTGATAGAGTGTGGTTATTAAGTTGTGTGTTTGGTAAACTGTAAACTGTTAGGCTGTAGCGTGGAGGTTTAGATAGGGTGTAAGGAGTATCCGTATTTTGTTCACTTAACTTGTGTTTAGAGGTTTGCTTGTTGGGTACCGCGTGGTTTGGTACTCACCCCTTTCTTCTACAAATTTTTGTAGGTTACGAGCCCGGATCTTCGTGATACCTGTCATTCTTTTCGTTTCCGAGGCATCTTGTGGAGGGTTGTGATGTAGCTGCTTGTCATCTCAGCAAACTTTCCTACTCCAGTTTATGACTTTGTTTTTACTTGAAAGACAACTTCATTTTAGACTTCTATTTTATTTCAATTCTAATATTTATATTAGAGGCTTGTGCACGTGACAACCTGGTTTTTGGAATTGAATTAATATGACTTGGTTTCATAATAGAAATTGTTGTTGGATTGTCATTTACTTCCGCACTTTGTTAGATATTGGGTTTTAGGCTGACTTGTCTGGGTGGGATAAGACAAGTGCCATCACACCTATTTTTGGGTCGTGACATATCTTGGATTGGTTCTATGGATGATATTGGTTCTTCATGTCGGTGAAAGGCCTATTCTGGACTAGTCATTTGTTGGTTTTGGTCAACCTTGATAACTTCCATTGCTTGAATTTAACTAGTTATTGTGAATCGAAAGGGTTTGAATAAAGTCTTAACGTTTTGTCCCTTCACATTTGTTTTTAAAATTCCTTCCGTTGATTTTTGTTTGAGATATTATGGTATACTTTGGTACACTGCTAATGTTGCTATTTGAGTGTCATGTTTATTTCATTATATATTCCCCTTGAATGTGTTTTTTTAATGTAAAGATTCTGTCTTTCATATTTTCTGTTTGGTTTCACTGTCTCTTGTTATTTTCTCTATCAGTAAAATGCTTTTTCGAATGTGTTTTTTAGATGATTTGTTCATTTGATGAAGTTGAGTCATAAGACAGGAATGTCTTTTACATATTCTCCTCATCTGTTTCCCTCGTATTCGAAAAAAAAAACTTTATACCCTGTTAATACACAAGTGTCAAATGATTTCTTTTCGTCTGGAGAATACAAGAAAGTGCTTATCTTGTGACTCAAACAAAAAAAGATGTGAGGACCTTTAAATGATAAACTCAATAAGTAATGGTCCATCCCTCTACTCCTATCTGCTTAAATATCAAGGCAAAACATTAAGTGCACCTTGAAAGTGTATACATGTACTAGGATTAATCTCACATTTAATAGTTAGAGTCCCCTCATATCAACTTCTTGAATATTTTCCTATAGCATAAGTTCGAACATGATACCCAACATCAATTGTTCCAATGCTTCAACATTCATTCACATAATTATATCAAACATTGGTAACTTATAAAAAATTCCTCCCTATATCCTCCAAAAGTAGAAGCAGAATGTCTAATCTAGTTGAACAATGTACAAAGTTATACTAAAAATCCCTCAGAACATAGGACTATCATGGATGAAAAAATAGAATACGATAAAACTCTAGATTGAAAAGAAAACTAGAACATATTACCGTAACGTCCTACTTCACAACTTTGTCTGAAGCAGCACAATACCAACAGGAATGACCACATCCATGTCTAAACGAGAATGAAGTTTCTGAGATGATTTGTCCAAAGCCTGGTATTTTTTAGAATGTGTTTTTGAGACGATGTGTTCCTTCATTTGATTGAAGTTTAATTTTTCACAAGGAACCAAACTCATCTTCTTCATCCCTATTTGGAAACCAGATAACTCCAATTGTTCTTTTCATTATAGTTATATTGGTTTTCCTATTTTTCATAGTTGGTCTGCTCCATTTGCTAGTTAGATTTCGTATCAATTACCTTTCTTCTTCATATTCTTTGCAAAAACAGTTACAATAGTTATTCCATTTACATGATTCTGGTTTAAATCAAGCATTTATTGATGTGTTACTTGTCTTTTTTTACAAAGAGATTGTTGGTCCTAAAATTTCCTTTGGTTGTGCTGTTTGTTTGTGTGAATTCTTTGATAAGGATAAATGGAGATTGCTCCTTACTTGTATCCAGGCTTTCAGTATCAACTGTATTGATACTTGAATAAGTTTACCTTCCATTCCATTAGTTTTTATGTTTTTCTTTATGCATAGTTGATTGAGCAAACGAAATATTTGATTATTTCACTTACATAGATGTGGAGTAGATCGAGAAAAAAATTAATTGCGTAAACTTGAACTATCTTTCTTCAACATTTTCTCTCAATAATCTTTTTTTTTGGACTTTTACGGTGGGAGAAGATAACCAAGGGGATGATGAAAGAAGTGATGAAGACCTTGCTTGATCTAATTGATTGAAAGGTGTAGAAATCGATTGTTTTATCTCGACTATTTTGCTTCTTGACACTTTGAAACTTTTGTTAAGCTACAATATTTTGTTTTAATTTCTACTAGTATTGAACTTGTGCAAACTATTAAAAACATATGTTTTGGCATATATATTTTACATTTACGGAGACTGTGATGACTACGATATTTCGAAATATATATGTGAATTGGCTATATATAATTAGTCGCTTTCTTACGTGATTTGATTTAGAGATTTTTTTTTTATGAATTGTTGTTGATATTTATATATATAATGCTCAAGAAACCTAAACTATTGCCACATATTAGGAAAAACTTTAGATTTATATAGATGGGTGCAATAGAAATAAAAATGTTGCAATATCAATTAAAATTGTTGCCATAATATTTTCAAAGTGTTTCCATAAGAACAATCTATTGCAACATACTCTATTGCAACGGTTGCTAACAATTACCACAACCCTTGATACAACAGTTGTAAACTGTTACAACTGTTGAATATTATAGTGCCTATAGATGGAGGGAAAACCATTGCAATAGAGGTTCCTATAGCAACGCTTTCAGGAACCGTGACATTAACTGTTGCAATAGAGCTATGGTAACGCGAGCAGATGAGACGATTGCAAAATCATTGTTGTAGCTCTTTGGCAACAGTTTTAGGTCCTATTGCAACACACATGAAACTGTTGTTGTAGACCAAAATTCTAGTAGTGTAATGAAACATTATGCTGTGTACCTTGAAAGGTAAATAATTAATTCTAAAAGATTCAATGGTTTCATTACCAGATAAGAAATTGTCTTGCCATCTCGATACAAAAGAATGCTTAAACGGTCACGAAAAGAAAGAAAAAGAACTCAAGAAATAAGCCAACTACGAGCAGAAACCGTTGTGGACGTTATAGACATGAAAGTTACAACACGTGATCTTATACTTTCTCACCCAAAGAAAAGTGATACATTTTTTTAGAAAAATACATTCAACTTTCAATATAGTGAAGTGTTACTGTTAAATATTAATAAACAGAAATTTATTCAACTTTGTGTATATTTCTGCTGGGAAATAATTTTGTCACACTGTTAACCTATTAAATTTTATAAATATGGTAAAATATTTATATAATATATATATATATATATATATATATATATATATATATATATATAAATTTATTTTAATAATAATGTATATGAATACATCATGATTGTGAATGACCGTATTTACTGTAGCTTTATGTTAAGTATCACATATAAAAGGAAAGATAAAATAATATATTTGATACATTAATTTATGTAATTGGTACATGTTGAAATATACATTGTAGTGGTTAGATATAAAGTATATCTTTAACTTAATAAACAACCTTTTTAATGATAAAATTGTGTGATACTTAAATTTATAAAACTTATTTGTATAAGATAATTTTTAAAAGTATCTTATTTTGTATTATATACCACAAGCACTATAATTATAACAAAAAGATAAAGAAAAATATACATACTGAGATCAAAATTAAAATACATTAAAATTTAAATTCAAAATAACAAAATTTTTAGAAAAATAACCATTTATTCAAAAACCAACCTCCTAAGATTGTTAATGCTAGATCATTTTCTTAGAATGCAACAATTCTATTTTTTTGGGGTTCTTCCACATTCGCTTTAAAAGATGAAATTTTATCTTTCTTCGATTTCGTCTTCCAAATACTATCATTCTTCATTGTTTTCTACAAGCTTTTGGATCTATTTTCAATCCAATCATCATCGTTGGAATCATAATGAGTTGATTAGATCTATTTTCATGGAAGTTTTCATCATTAAAACAAAATACAGAAGGTATCATACTAAAAAGATGAAGCAGAATTTATATGTATAAGAATATTGTAAATTAAACTCATAATTTTTTTTTAGTAAAAAAATTGAAGTCTGAAGAACTTAAAATAAAAAATTGATGAAGTAATAGTTCTACCTCTTTAGGATCTTGATATTGATGAACTTGAGAGAGAATATATTTGAAATTAAAAAATTGAGTGATTGATATAACTGTTGATATATTAGATTAATTTTAGGCGTAAAAATAGGAACAAAAACATTGGATTGGAAGTGATGTAAATAATGTATTTGGAAAATGAGAAAAAAAGGAAAGGATGGATTTTTGAAATATTTTAAAATGATAGTGAATTTTAATAATCACGGAAAGAAAGATTGTTAGGTAGTTTTTCCAAAATATAATGTAAATCTAGAATTGTTGAATTATAAAAATATTTAAAAAGCAAATATATGAAAGTAAAAATAAGTATGATTAGAACTTTGCTTCCAATTCAAGCTAAAACTTGGGCAAAATGAAGATCCGATTTAGTGATACTGATTTAGTGGTACAACTATCATTTTGTTAGCCTGTGCGTATTTGTATACAACATAATTCTGACTATTGATATCAATGTCTAAACTTTGTTCACTACATTTACTTTTGCTCCTCTTTAAGGACACGTTTTATCTTACAAATTTTACGTTATCTTTTAAAATATTTTACTTAATCATACCTGGTGCACGGGGTAATTTTAATTTTTCGGATTCCAACATCGGGTGAGATGGGTCCTGCTCTGATAGCATGTGAAATTAGGTCTTAGTTCTAACTCACACCTCAAAAGCTAGCTCAAAGGTAGAAAAATTGTCCAAGCCTTATAAGGAGTACACCCATCTCATTAACCACGGAACTTTTGTCATTCTTTAACATAAATAACAATTTATTTTTTAAATATATATTTATTATTAATTGGCATATTAAATATGTGCAAAGAACATATAATAAACTAGTATAATGAAAAATCTTAATATGGTAGCAGAGCAAATAAAAGGTCTGAGGCTCAAATTTCTGTAATGACCCCGAAAGTTATTTTTGATAATTTTGAACTATTCATTGACTTTAGTTAATTATTTGATGGGTAATTGTGGATAATTAACTTAATTGATAGTTAATGGACTAAAATATCATTTATTTAAGATCTTATACCATTTGTTCCATATAATTAAATTAAGTTAGTAAAATTTATCACTTTTAGTATATATTTATTTTAGAAAAAAAAAAAAGGGAAGAAGAAACACTAACCTGTGCAAATCGGCCGCTAGCATAGAACTTGACTTCTCCACATCAGGTAATGTTTCAGTTGATCTATTAAAGTATATAGTTATAGGTTATGTTATTATTAATAATATTATAATATAAGATAGTGAAACAAAAAGGAGATAAGAAAAAAATGGGAAATAAATTAATGTGCATCGGTGGCACATGGATTAGTGCTTATAATTGAAACAAAGAAATATGTTAGTTTGGAAAAATTTGGTTCCAGGTACGCGACTAATATAGGGTGTTACTTAATTATTTATTTATTATATTATGATTCAAGTTTTGATATATATAAAGATATATAATTAAATAATGGGTGTATGGTAGTATATGAAGATCATTAAATTTATGTTATTTGGAGATATTGATGCTAAACCATAGGCTTGAAATTTGGAAAAGAACTTGAAGGAATTTAAATATTAATTGACATCAAGATTAGGACTTGATTATAAATTGATTAGGTTTTTGGGTCTAAGCTTGACATATAGCATATGGGTGTTTTTAGTTTGGAATCTTATGGTGATTACACATTTGAATAGATTGCATTTATTTGGAAGTCTAAAGAAAAGGCAAGACTCAAGTCCTGGAGTGATGTTCGACTACTTGAGGCAAGTGAATTTCTAAACTCTTGTTAAGTGTATGAAATGCGTGTATGTCCTTGTGGTATATGTGTGGGAGTAATGGGACTTGGTGATGGGTTGGCTTGTCCACATTGATTCATTCTAATGATGAAAACAAAGGGTAATAAAAGGCAATGTGAATAATTGCTTGTGTGTGATGTGTTGATGATAAAGAATGGTTTGAAAAGTTTGTTGAATCATTGTTGATGTTGTTGTGAATTGCGCAATGTTGTGAAAGTGGTCATATACTCTTTAATTGTGTAACATGTCATTTGCATTATTTTAAGACATGGTTGTGAAAGTGTTATGTGCATTGAGAAAGAATGAGAACTTAAAGAGGATGTACCATTTCGAGGGACGTATCGCGCGCCGCGATGGATACTATATTTCGAGGGACGTATCGCGCGTCGCGATGGTTACTATTATCGAGGGTCGTGTCGTGCGCCGCGACAGATGCATGGACAGATATGTCCCCCATGGGTCCCGGACTGAGAGACAGCGGGTGTGTATCAGTAGGTCAGACATGCATCATTATACTTGACATTGCATTCCATTGCATTGCACATACTTATCATTAGTGAACTTGATATCGTGTTTTGCTGATCTTCTGATTGCCTTTCTGCGGAACTTATGATTGATCAATATTAAGCTTGTTATTGCGGATATATAATTTGTTGAAGTATTGTTGTTGAGGATATGTAATTTGTTAAAGTGTTGTTGTTGAGGATATGTAATTTGTTAAAGTGTTGTTGTTGAGGATATGTAATTTGTTAAAGTGTTGTTGTTGAGGATATGTAATTTGTCTAGGTGTTGTTGTTGAGCTACGTGCTATGTAAACTGTGAGCTGTTAGGTTGGTTTGATTTTACTGTAGGATGTAGTTGTGGAGGTTCGTTTGGGGGTGGTAGGAGTACCCGTATTTCATCCCCTTAGCTTGTGTTTAGAGATTTACTTGCTGAGTACCGTGTGGTTTGGTACTCACCCCTTGCTTCTACAAATTTTTGTAGGTTATGAGCCTCGATTTTGTTGTACTTGTCACTCTCTTCTTTTCCGAGGCTTCTTGGAGATTTGTGAGGTAGCTGTTTCCATCTCAGCAGACTTTCTTCTCCATAATTATGATCTTGTTCTATTCTAGAAACAAGTTCATTTGAGACTTGAGTTTTTATTTTGAATCAATTGTAATTCTTTAGAGGCTTGTACACGTGACTACCAGGTTTTGGGGGTTTTATTAAGTTAATTATATTTTATTTCCGCACTTTATTGTAATGGTTGAGTTTTAGGCTGACTTGTCTTGGTGGGATAAGACGAGTGCCATCACGTCCGTTTTTGGGTCGTGACAAAATGGTATCAGATATTGAGAATTTAAAATAACATGTGCAAGGTTAGGATCGTAGAGTTTGTTACTTTTAATTGTTAAAGGACCTAAGAAAGTATTTCTATCAAGGAATTGATTTACATTGTATGGGATGTTAGCCAAAGAATAAGATTGGTAAGGTGGTTAGACAAGGAACAAGAATGTGGTGTATATAAAAAAAAATTAAGATATTCAGAATTTTTCGTCCTATGAAGAATTTAAGAAAAGTGAAGGAATAAGACACTCGTATAAGCCCTTGGTTGGTAGTTGGAGGATTTATTGATTTTCACCTATGACGTTAGATATGACTGTGAGATGAACTAGTCCTACAGAGACTTATTACGAGTTATTTATCGCTTTTTCTAAAAATTGAGTTTTGGTTGGGTGACAAGCGACTATGTGTGGAATATTTTATGTTATTATGTCGAGTTAAGTTGTTCAATATGATAGGTAGCTTATTTATATTCAACAATGTGGACCTACAATTCTACACGATTAATAAAGATTTTGATGGGACTGAAACTACTTTGTTGATGGGACTATGTAGATTGTTATAATGTGTTACATAGAATTTTGATGGTTAGTAGAGATTATGAGCTTATAATATATAGGATTATTGGGGTGACTAACAGTTTCTTAAGTGTTGATATGAGATATATGATGGTATGAATAGGAAGTTGAAAAATGGTATTTGAAAATTTACGTGAAGTTGACATTGTGATTCAATTATTTTACCTCAATGGAAAAGTATTTTTAGACTGGTAATTAGTGCTATCACTCTTGGGTGTGACTCATAGTTGTCATGCGATGCTTAAAAGGGAAAGAGAGGAAGACATAGTTCAACAAAAAAATAAAAAAAAATTTAAGGCGATAATGTGTTCGCTAAGAATACTTTAATACCAGAGACGGTTTAACAGTAAGGTAAATGGATGGTGTGCCTATAATGTTTATTGGTATTAAGAGTTTTAGATCCATTGGATTATTGTGAAAAGTATTGGGGTTTGGTACTAACAAAACGGGGATCAAACTGGTTGGTTGTGTGTGGATAAAAATCGAGAGATGTACTCAAATGAATGGAATATTTGATGTGGGAATTATGGAAGAAGTTTTTAGTGTTATTCAACCTTGGTTTTGTAAATTCTTATGTGACAACCTTCTTCGTATTGGACACTATTTATAGTATGATTCATTACTTATATTACGCGTGGTTCCACACCTATGAGTGAATTCTTAGTGGTGGATCGGATGTGCCGATCCTCTTATGTCCTCTTGATATGATATGATCCTTGGACAAAATTAATCATTTCAGTTATGGGAGATTTAGTGTTGTTTGGGATAGTTGAAATATACCAGTGATTCTACATGCACAACTTTGCTTATGAGGATTTATAAAAAGGCTTCCGTGAATAGTTATGGTTATCTAACAATGGTGTTAAAGGTTTTCATCATAGAGTGTATCGCTTGTTGGGTGTTTCTTAATTATTTCATTCTTTGGACTATATGAGTTCAATTCTCCTTGATGAGTACCCAATGTCTAAATATTAGATGTTTCTAACTTAAGCTCGGGAAAAGATGACGCTTTGAGCAAAGAATTTTGACAAGATCTGTAATGATTCGGGCATTATGAGTGTTTCATGGTTGTTAAGGTCCACTTCTGGTTGTAGCCAGTATTGATTCAGAAGTTATTCTTGGTTATGTAAGAAAAGCTTCGTCATGATGGTTGTGTTATGGTCCAATGAGTCTCACTTTAGATTGGGTTCATGAGTTAGTTTGTGACTTGATAATCACTCTTAATTTATAGATCTTACAAAGTTTGTTTAAAAGTTCAATTGTTAGTAGTTGATTTGGATGGAATGATTTTAAGGATGAGCCCACTTAGAGAGATGAACACTGACTGTTAGGTCATAACTCAGGCTTTTGGTAATACCAATTACTCTTAGTTCTTCTTCTTTATGTTCGAGGACAAACATGATTTTTAGTGGTGGATAATGTAATGACCCCGAAAGTTATTTTTGATAATTTTGAACTATTCATTGACTTTAGTTAATTATTTGATGGGTAATTGTGGATAATTAACTTAATTGATAGTTAATGGACTAAAATATCATTTATTTAAGATCTTATACCATTTGTTCCATGTAATTAAATTAAGTTAGTAAAATTTATCACTTTTAGTATATATTTATTTTAGAAAAAAAAAAGGAAGAAGAAACACTAACCTGTGCAAATCGGCCGCCATCATAGAACTTGACTTCTGCACATCAGGTAATGTCTCAGTTGATCTATTAAAGTATATAGTTATAGGTTATGTTATTATTAATAATATTATAATATAAGATAGTGAAACAAAAAGGAGAAAAGAAAAAAATGGGAAATAAATTAATGTGCATCGGTGGCACATGGATTAGTGCTTATAATTGAAACAAAGAAATATGTTAGTTTGGAAAAATTTGGTTCCAGGTACGCGACTAATATAGGGTGTTACTTAATTATTTATTTATTATATTATGATTCAAGTTTTGATATATATAAAGATATATAATTAAATAATGGGTGTATGGTAGTATATGAAGATCATTAAATTTATGTTATTTGGAGATATTGATGCTAAACCATAGGCTTGAAATTTGGAAAAGAACTTGAAGGAATTTAAATATTAATTGACATCAAGATTAGGACTTGATTATAAATTGATTAGGTTTTTGGGTCTAAGCTTGACATATAGCATATGGGTGTTTTTAGTTTGGAATCTTATGGTGATTACACATTTGAATAGATTGCATTTATTTGGAAGTCTAAAGAAAAGGCAAGACTCAAGTCCTGGAGTGATGTTCGACTACTTGAGGCAAGTGAATTTCTAAACTCTTGTTAAGTGTATGAAATGTGTGTATGTCCTTGTGGTATATGTGTGGGAGTAATGGGACTTGGTGATGGGTTGGCTTGTCCACATTGATTCATTCTAATGATGAAAACAAAGGGTAATAAAAGGCAATGTGAATAATTGCTTGTGTGTGATGTGTTGATGATAAAGAATGGTTTGAAAAGTTTGTTGAATCATTGTTGATGTTGTCGTGAATTGCGCAATGTTGTGAAAGTGGTCATATACTCTTTAATTGTGTAACATGTCATTTGCATTATTTTAAGACATGGTTGTGAAAGTGTTATGTGCATTGAGAAAGAATGAGAACTTAAAGAGGATGTACCATTTCGAGGGACGTATCGCGCGCCGCGATGGATACTATATTTCGAGGGACGTATCGCGCGCCGCGATGGTTACTATTATCGAGGGTCGTGTCGTGCGCCGCGACAGATGCATGGACAAATATGTCCCCCATGGGTCCCGGACTGAGAGACAACGGGTGTGTATCAGTAGGTCAGACATGCACCATTATACTTGACATTGCATTCCATTGCATTGCACATACTTATCATTAGTGAACTTGATATCGTGTTTTGCTGATCTTCTGATTGCCTTTCTGCGGAACTTATGATTGATCAATATTGAGCTTGTTATTGCGGATATATAATTTGTTGAAGTATTGTTGTTGAGGATATGTAATTTGTTAAAGTGTTGTTGTTGAGGATATGTAATTTGTTAAAGTGTTGTTGTTGAGGATATGTAATTTGTTAAAGTGTTGTTGTTGAGGATATGTAATTTGTCTAAGTATTGTTGTTGAGCTACGTGATATGTAAACTGTGAGCTGTTAGGTTGGTTTGATTTTACTGTAGGATGTAGTTGTGGAGGTTCGTTTGGGGGTGGTAGGAGTACCCGTATTTCATCCCCTTAGCTTGTGTTTAGAGGTTTACTTGCTGAGTACCGTGTGGTTTGGTACTCACCCCTTGCTTCTACAAATTTTTGTAGGTTATGAGCCTCGATTTTGTTGTACTTTTCACTCTCTTCTTTTCCGAGGCTTCTTGGAGATTTGTGAGGTAGCTGTTTCCATCTCAGCAGACTTTCTTCTCCATAATTATGATCTTGTTCTATTCTAGAAACAAGTTCATTTGAGACTTGAGTTTTTATTTTGAATCAATTGTAATTCTTTAGAGGCTTGTACACGTGACTACCAGGTTTTGGGGGTTTTATTAAGTTAATTATATTTTATTTCCGCACTTTATTGTAATGGTTGAGTTTTAGGCTGACTTGTCTTGGTGGGATAAGACGAGTGCCATCACGTCCGTTTTTGGGTCGTGACAATTTCACTATCATCCAAAAATAAAAAAGTATTCCACGAGTTTGACCAATGATAATAGCTAAGCCAGACATTAAAAGGGAGTTATGGTTACTTAAAAGGATAAATTACCTATATACACATCTTTATTTTTCATAATTTCTATTATTCCCTATCATTTAAAAATATTTCTAAAATCCTTCTTTCCTTTCAAATCCATTGTTCCAGATACATAAAGTTATACACGTTTTTCTTTCTATTTTTACTCATTATGTCACTCCCTCAACCTCTTCCTATTTTTACTCACTCTATCTCTTCATATTTTCACTCCCTCAATCTTTACTTCCTTCATTCTTTAATTTTTTCAGATTTAGTTCTCTCTATTTTCAGTAATATCTCTCCACAATTTTTTTCAAAACAACTCCAATTTTCGCTTTACAATTTTTTTCAAAGAATTACCGGATTCTCCTCCATTTTCACCTTCACAATATGCATAAGGGAAAGGTAAAAGATATGATGTATTCATATTGTTTCCTGCAAAAAAATCAGTTTTAGGAGATCCTCTTTTACTGGTGAAACAACATTATGAAATGAAAAGAAGCAGTTTCTACCAAATGTATCATTTTATCATGTATCAAGTGTTGCTATGTATCTTCATGGTTATTCAAATTTAGAAGAATATATTTTCGTACACAATATCAAATTATATTCCTGATACATTTGTGAGCGAAGAAATAGAGGAAGGACACATGCTCGAGCTTTAAATCTATTGTTTTACAAATTTTCAAAATTTCTCATTTTTGCGCATTAAATTAATGTATCAGCGCATCAGATTAATCTATCTCACGCATCAGATTAATGTATCATGTATAAAATGTAATGTATCTTACTAAGCGATTAATGTATCAGCGCTTATTTTAGTTATGAAACGTAAATTTTAAATTTATACTAAATGTATCTGATACATAACAATTACCAAACAATAATGTATCGATCTCAAACAATTACTATAATGTATTTTAAAAAAAAATTTAAGTGTTGTGTTTCTCAATAAAATAACAGACATAAATAATAATATATCAAAAACTATTTTTTTAGTTATGATACGTAAATTCAAATTTATACTAGATGTATCTTCTAAATAACAATTATCAAATAATAATTTATCGATCTCAAACTTAAAATCTTATGCGCAACACTTACTTATTTAAGTTATCTAGTAAAAATATAATATCTATCAATTCAATCGAAAGGATCTTCATGATCTCAAACAAAAGAACATACATAAATAATAATATATCATGCACTAATTTTTTAGTTATCATACGTAAATTTGGATTTATACTAAATGTATCTGTTACATAACAATTGTCAAATAATAATGTATTGATCTCAAACCTAAAATTTTATGGGCAACACTTTCTTATTTAGTGTTGAAAGGCTCTTCATGATGTATCTTCTCGAAAATTTTGATAATTTTTAATCAAAATTTAAAGAATCTTCAACGAACTAAGAGAATAATTTTGAAATTCAAAATTTTCGTCAATTTTGAATCAAAATGGAAAGGATCTTCAATGACTGGAGAAAAATTTAGAATCTCAAAATTTTCGATAATCTTGAATCAAAATCGAAAAGATATTCGATGAACTTGAAGATTTACAAAAGAAATCTTTTTTCCAACAACAATTCCGTCAATCCTTCATAACTCATCCCGCTTTTTAAAATGTCGACAAATTTTTTTATGAAACAGAGAGATACGATGAACAAGAAGAAGAAATTTATTTTTTTGATTTTCTCGGATTGTTACTCTATATGATTTTGAATTCTTGATAATAATTTTGGATGGAATAACGTAATTTGTGGAATCTTAATTTAATTTTCAGTTATTCCCCTTAATTAGTGGAACAAATGGATACTATGAGATTTTAAATTGATATTACAGTTTTTTTCCCTTAATAAGTGCAACAGATCGATACATAATGTATCAATAATAATGTATCCGAATTCTTAATTATGTATCTGAAATGTCTAAAAAATATGGTATTTATGTAATTAGAATAATAATAGGGATAAAAAGTAATTTAGGTTTTACACTATGGTATTTATGTAAGTTATACTAATTAAAAATAGGAAAAAGAGCAAATATATCTTGAACTATCATAAATGAAACACAGATATCATAGACGGCAGGACACATAGCATCATCTCAATGACCTAAACAATTTTTTTAATTTATACTGGAAAATTATAACCCACCCAATGTTTGGACGACAGGTGACCAATGTCTCAAAAGTATAATAGTAGATATCTATACTATTTATGATTGTCTGAAGGTATATTTATCTTTTTTCCTATTAAAACTATGTTATTTCTAACAATTTAAACTTTTGAATAAGATATGGTTTAAACAATTTGAAATTGAAAATTTTCGTATGTATATCATTTCTCCTGCTTAGTGGATTTTCTTTTAAATGTGTATGAACAAAGTATATTGGTCGAGTAGAGTAACTAGTCATGAATGTTTAATCTCCGCACATTCTATACATAATTGATGTATTTTTGTTGTAGTAGGAGAGGAAATTAAAATGGGGTTAATGCAAATGGTTCCATTGTTGATGAAAGAAGAGATTAAGGAAGAGTATGAGCCAAAAGTGGTTTCATTTGGGCCTTACCACCACGGAAAGGAGAAGCTCAAGTTGGTTGAGGATTTCAAGCCCATTGCAGTTCAAATGTTCATCGAAGATGAAAGAAATGAAGCTGATTTCATGGCTACGATTTTAGGTATGCTAGAAGTTGTTACCTAGAAGAATTCACATGTAGGTACACAGATATACAATTTTCTCAAATGATGCTTAGAGATGCATGTCTCATTTTAAATCATTTCGGACCAACAGAGACAATTAATCATCATCTAGCTATTGTTGTTTATAGAAGCATTAGACATGACCTGTATTTGCTTGAAAATCAAATAACTTTCTGGATTCTCGAGATGTTGGTTGCTTAAAGATATAATACTCCAAGAGAAGAATATAGAAAAGTTATCCTTTAAAATGTTCTTCAATGACAGGAATGTAATAATTGAAGAAGTTGCTAATGAAACCAATAAGCTGGGGCAGAGTGCCCTTCACCTTATTGAAATTTTCTGAAGAGTAATTGTGACAGGTAATTTTGATTAAAAAAAATATATGATAGTTGCTTTTGCAATATCAACACCTTGCTATCGTGCTGCAGATGTGAAGATTATCATGCTGCTAGTAATCGTAAGGAAAGCAGCAGGTTTTACTTTTCATTTCAGGGCTAGCCAGATGAAATCTCTCAAGGGTAAATTTGGTCTGTCTGCAGAGCTGCAGCTGCCGTGTTTTTGTATGTTGATATTGTAACGATCCATTTGATCATTTTTAAATATTTGAGTTTTTTTTATTCATAAAATATTTTTCGTTAGATTCTAAATAGATATTTTGGACTATTCATAATTATAATTATAAAATTAGTTGGGTATATTTAATAATTAATATACTCTGTGGTTAAAAAAGATAACATAAAATTAATAGTAGCTTATTTTTACCATTTTTATGATTAGTCATATAATAAGTAGGATTAATATTTTTCTTGGTGATACCACAAACCGTTCAAGACTCTTGTTTTTGGTTGTCGGCGCCATGGACAAAGACCGACAGGAAAGAGGTAAAAACTTCATCCAATTCTCAAATTTATTTTTTAAACAATGAATAGTTTGGTGGGTATTAATTCTTGTTAATACTATTTAATTGTATTGGAAAGTGATGAAGTTTTGTAATCATTGAATTTTCTCTGCCAACATATAATTGAAAATTGTCAAAATTGGGCACCTCCTTAAACGGTCAGCTACTAGTTCTCAGGGTTAACATAATGGTGGCGTTAATTCTTATTGCTTGAAGGAGAAATTGATAAGTATTAAAGTTGGATTGTAGGCATAGTTGTGAATTAGCAGATTAAGAAGAACAAGAAAGTGAGGAAGGTTAATGTATTATAATATATATATTATAAGTGTATGAAATTGGAAAGAAAGTGAGGAACGTTAATGCATTATAAATTGGACAGCAACTGCTGTATAGGAAATGGGGTGGGGGTTACCGCTAGTCTGTCTGCACTGAGTCGTGACCAATGACTTTCATTTTTTTTATACATATTAATATACTGTTATTATATTACAAATTATATTTTTGATATATTAAGATGGGTATTAAATATTAGGTTTATCTAATTGTTTATATTTTATTAAAGTTATGTTAACCGGACGAATTAAGACTTGCTTTAGGTTTGAACTTTAGGAAATTAATTACAAAATTAGGTGAGTTTTTGGGTCTAGGCTAGACATAAATTATATGAGTGCTTATAAACTCGTTAACTTATAAATATGCATATATACTTGATAGATTGAAAAGGTCTGGAAGCATGAGGAAAAGAAAAATATTGGAGAAGTTGATTGCTTAACTTCGGTTTTTCGGTGGAGGTAGGTTATGGTTTATGCTATTTGATAGTAAACTCTTAATAGTGACCGATATGCATTCAATGATATTGTGAAGTTTTCTATGTACTTGATTGTGTGATTGTGTGGCTTGGTCGTGTGTTTTGTAATTGGTCTGAAATCCCGAGACCATGGAATGTATAATCTTAAACCATCTCTATCGAATTAATGCCTTGAATAAAGAAGGCTCGATGAAATATTATTAACGAATGAAAAAGTGGTGATATTAAATGATAAATTAATGGTATTATTGCATCGGAGTGTCACGTTCCGACACGGTATACTTGGATCAGAGTGTCACGTTCCGACACGGTATTCTTGGATCGGGATGTCACGTTCCGACACGATAATATTAAAGGAAAAACATGTTGAATTAATGGAAGATACTCAATCTCAAAGAACTCAACTCCCAAAATGGTTTGGTTTGGAGGCATGAGTCCTCATGTGTGATCTTGATACCATTGACTTAATACGTGCTTACTTTATTGTTATTGACACTTGTTCATGTTGTTTATTGCTTATCACATGTTAAGTGCTATAGTTGAGTTCATACTATTATTCTTTGTATATTAGTTACTATTTTGGGTTGACCGATGATACTTACTCAGTACATGTTGCCTCGTACTGAGTCTTACTTGTTTTCTTCTTTGTTTTCCTTTTATGATATGCAGCGAGTGTACCTATGACTTCTGATTTCCCTCAGCTCTAGCCAGCCTCCCGCATATCAAGTTCTAGGGTGAGCTATCCATTCAAGCTCGTGTTGGGTTCTCTCAGTCATGACATGGTGTCCTATACTTTCGGACACCTACCATTTTATTCTTTTATTTTGATGTATTTGATATTCTTAGACTTAGTATTGGAGATTAGATGTCCTTGATGTGATGACTTTAAGGTTTTGGGAATTGATATTTAGTAACATTTGAGTTTTCGCGTTATGCTTATATTTTGTAAGTTATGTTAAATTGGTTGGTTCGCCCACTTAAGAGGTTAAGTGTGGGTGCCACTCACGACTCCTATTGGGTCGTGCAGAATGGACGTACACCAGACTGATTCTCAAAAACATGATGGCATATGAGTTTTCTCCCCATTTGAATTATATGTCGATCATTCTGTTGTTGTTGTATATGTTACTTTGATGAAACGATTTGCTGCGAGACAAGGGTATTATAATCAACCAATTAGAGAGTGACGAACAAGTGGTACAACTCCACAATGATTTGAATACTTATGGAGCAGACGACACTTTAGGTTTCTATGTTTTTTGGAAAGATATGGTATCACACATTAACAACAAAACTAAATATTTTGACAATCCCTGGAATACATTTGCTTTGGCTGGTTCTATTTTATTCATTTTCATGTATATTGTCCCACCTGCTTCAACAAAATGATCCATTACTCTCCATCTCTTGTATTGTATGTGTGTTTCTATTTCTATATATTTTTATAAACAATACTACATTATTATTTATTACAACTAGTATAGTATAATCTTCATCTCTTTTTTTTAGTTTGATGTGTTTTCCACAAGTCTGTTGCACATATCAATTACTGCAGACCCTATGAATTAATGTCAAAGGATCTGTTTTGTCATCATGGATATTCTAAAAAATATTTGAGAAAAATCTTGAGTTCGTTATTTGACAAATATTTTTTCCAAACAATTCAAATTTCCAAAATATGGTCAAAAAAATTTATATTATGGTTAAAAGGTTGTGAAATCATTTGGCTAAAGACATAAGGACTAAAATATGTTTTAAGTGGGATAGAGAGAGGAAGTTTATTAGTATTTGGGCAAATGAGTGGGCTGTAGAGTATTATAAAAGGAGGAGGGGTCTCTCATTTTTAACACACACTTACTTAGGGGTCGTTTGGTAGAGTGTATAAGAATAATGCAAAATAGGGTGTATTAGTAATACTTGCATTACTAGTGCTTGCATTAGTAATACTTGCATTAGTTATGTCTGCATTATTTCTTATATACTGTTTGGTTTGATGTATTAGAAAAAACAAATCTTGCATAATTTCTATTTAAAAAGTGTATGTTTACAAAAATACCCTTTACACTTTATTTCTTTATATACTTTCTTGCAACAAGGTTCTTTGCTAAAATATCAAAAAAAGATTTCTTTGCTAAAACATTATTTCTTCCTATTCTTCTTCTTTTTCAAATATAAAATTAAAAAGTTGTTACTACATTGAAATAAGATTAAAAAAGAAAAAGAAGAAGAAGATGTCAAACATCTTCACAATTTTGCCACCAAAAGTCCAAAAGTTCAACTTATTCATATGCAAAGGTAGAGATCCTTAGTTTTCATCCAAGAAGTTGTATTTTCGCAGAATACATAATCTTAGGACACACGTACGAGCTAATCAACTCGTCTGAGAGGGGGGATAACAATAAGGTATCGCTCATTGGATGTGAGGTCATAATCTGTTCCAATGGGTTGATTAAGAAAATTGCAGATGCCAAGGGCCAACTTTGATACGCAGCTTAAGCGATTTTGGGTCCGAGGCATTTCTTTGTTTCTTCACTTTTTGACCTTTAAAATTGAAATCTTCAGCTCGAGTAGTTGGTTGGGCAGAATTTGTTCCCCCCTTAAATTGTGGAGCCTTAAGTGCAGATACTGCTCCATCTCTAAACCTATCCCCTTCCTTCCATCTCTACTCCAACCAGAAATCATTCAAATAAATACTCCAATCGAACAAAAAAAAAACTAAAAATTCAAAGATTTTTCACTTTTCACACACCCAAAAACCTCTACAAAACTTCACACAAATTCCCCACCCATTCACCAATGTTCCAAATTTTCTCAACTTCACCAATCGAGATCGCAGAAAAACAGCACAAATTCACCAACATCAGTTGACCTTTATCAACAAAAATTAAATTAAATTAATCAAAATCCAACAACAAAAATGATTAAATCAATAAAAAAAAAACTGATACAGATTCAAAAAAAATGATAATTCAGATTATTCTAGAATGTTAAAACTTGGATTGCCCCTACTAAAGCTCAAAACTATGAGCAAAGAGAGGGAAAACAAAAATGAAGAAAGAGATGTTGAAAAACACAGATTTTAATGAAAGATAAAAGTACTAACCTTATGAAGATGAGCAAACAATGTTTGATTGAGCAAAAGGAAGAAAAACCTACTCTTTAATTTTCATTGACAAAGTACAGAGAAATGAAAGAGAAGATGAAACAAGTACTATGGATAATGTTTTTTTAAAGGACTTTGAGGGTATTTTTGTAATTGCATAATCTAATGCAAGTGTAAAAATGCTATGTATTACTAATACCTAAAATTTCTTGGTATTAGTAATACACAACTTAATACACAATATTGTGTATAATTAATGTTTGCATTAGTTATACATGACCAAAAAAAATGTAACAAACAATGTATTACTAATACACACACCTAATGCATGTATTATTTTCCCTAATACACTCTACCAAACGACCCTTACTTTCATATGTCTTTTTTTTCTTAAACCATCGGTGGTATCTTTAAGTTGGCACAAACTTTCAGTTAGACACTTTAACTAGACTTTGTTCATTTTAAACACTTAATGTCTGTAACTATTCATATGTCATTTTGACACTTTTTGCTAACATGATATGGAGAGTGTAATACAATTATAAAAAGTGCGTGAAAGATATTTTAGCCAATTTTTATTTAATTTTTTCCTTCTTCTTTCCTATTTTTGGGCCACTATTTTCCCTACCTTAAGGTCCTTCAATGGTGAAAAGTGCCAAGAGTAATTATAGAGTTGAATAAACTTCTTTATGTGAATTAGATTTGATGGTCAAATTGGTGAAGAATTTTATTGTTAAATCATGACAGTTCAAATTATGTGGTTGAAAGTCGTCATTACTACTTCACTAACAATTTTTTTTCTATTTGACAATTGATTGTGTGACATTTGACCTCAATTACTATCTCAAATTTTTCATAGTCTTTAGTTTTGAAGTTGAGAAAGTGACCACTTTGTTAGTGTATAATGAAATTCTCCTACTAATAAAACCAAAAAGTATTGAGATACGACGGTTGACGGAGAAGACGAAGGGGATTGGGTTTAATTTGTTAGAGAAGACGACTAGGGTCGGGGTGGGTGGGTGGCAGGAGTTCTGGAAAGTAATTTTCTTTTAAAAAATAATTTAATCCTATTTAATAATTATTTGTGCAAAAATATTAGGTGTCGTTGATTCATTGGCTAATTTTTAGTTTTATTCAAAATTTATTGTTAAAAAATTGGTTTTGTGTCAAATGACAAATGTCCTCATTTAGTTTGGTACTTTGACACATTATCTGCGAGTGAGTTACACTCACTTTAAATGTTTTGTTGATTGTGAAAAAAGTGTCAAAATGACACAATATAGCCTGACATAAGGTGTCTAAAATGAACAAAATCTAATTAAGATGTTTAAGTGAAAATTTGTGCCAATTTTTGGGGTCACCCATGGGTTAAGACTTTCTTTTCTTCATAGAAAGACTAGCTAGAGTACAAGCCTCATTTTCCTCTTTTCACATTTATTCATACACTAGTTAACATGTTCGCGCTTCGCGCGATCCTAACAACTATTTTAAAAATAATTTCTATTATAAATTAGCGCGTACTAAAAAAGAAGAAATATGATCAACACTTAATAAAAGCTATAAATGTTTATAATAATTGTTTCAATTTATAAGATATTATTTTTGTATTATTTTGTTAGGGTGAAAAGAACATGTTTTATATATTGAAAAAAATGCTAACTTAATTTTCTGCTTAATTTTCTATTGTCGTGGATCATCAAATGAAACGTAAATAATATGTCCTCCTCATTTTTTAAAAGTATGGATGCTTATTTTTATATACGGAACTACTGAACTTAGACCTTTTTAAATATAGTTCTTCAATATAATTTATTTAACCAAAAAACATACTTGCTAGGTGCATAATTTTTTACAAAATTCTTTATTTTTTAAACAAATTGTGCAAGTTAAAATATGAAAATTAACAAAAAGCATGTCAATAGTAATACAAAGGAAAGAACGACTAACTATCTTAATCAAATAAAATATAAATATAAAAAATCATAATAATAAAATTGAAAAGCAATCAATATTAATATTTCAACAACACAACTCGATACAAAATTGTATTCATTTTTATTTGTTTTAATTATCACAGAATAATTATACAAATAATAAATAGTGAATATTTTAACTCTTGAGGAGTTACAAAACTCACTAAATGTATAATTATTTAGAGAAAATCACAATTTAAATAATGACCAAAAAAGCGAAGAATGGGAGTAAAAGAATAAGTAGGACTTTTAGTATATAAGAGTTTCTGCTATTGTTTGTTTTTATATCATATTGAAATTATTTATAATATTTTTTCGTCTTCACTCAAATTAAAAAAGTTTATCTTTATTTACTCAATATAGTTCACTAAAATAATACTTCAATTCATTTTAGTGTGTATTTTGTATGTTTTGTTGTGGTCATTCTATTTAATTACTAAAAAGTTAGGAAATAAAAAAAATCATTATTTTAGTACAAAAATTTAAAAATCTCGAGTTTTAATAAATATTACATACTCCCTTTATTTCAAAATAAGTAAAATTGTTGAACCTTTTTTCATAGTTCAAAATAAGTGAATTGTTCCAAGTTTAAGAGAGATGTTGAAAAATTCTTCCATTTTTGCCCTCATTTACAATGTTAACTAATTGTAAAAGAAATGAATTTTATGTACAGAATATGTACATAACGTCATCCGAAAAATAAATCATTTATTTTAAAAGTTATTTAGAGCGCTCATTTATGAAATAGATAAATGACTTAATTTTGAGTAACTTTAATATATGATATAAATGAAAGAAAAATGGAAAGCAGTCTTAAAAAGAGAGATAAAGAATTAAGTAAAAAAGGAATTGAGGAGACATATTTATTTAGCAAAAAATATAAATAGATAAAAAGAATTGTAAGTGTGAGATGGAACAACCCGCTAATAAAAAGAACAAAGCAACATAATAGTATTTTCTTATTAATTTCAAACAAAATTAGAGTATGTCTTGTTACCAAAAGTTTACAATCATAAATAAAGAAAAAACATATGCTTCCATGAAAATGTTCTACGTGCAAATCTTGAATAGTTGATGTGCAAATGATATACTAAAATCTAAATCCATTATATTTTGGAAAAACTAAGTGTAGAGGTAATGAATAGAATAGAAAGGAGTTGAGGAGATATGTCATTTAAGTAGAAAAAGTGAATAAACAAAGGTTTTTTTTTTTTGTAATTTATGAGATGTAATTAGTTGTAATAAACATTATAATATTTTTTTTAGTTATCAAACAAATTAATTAATGAAGAGAGTAAACTCATTTTTTCAGTTTCATAATCAACTTAAATAAATATCTTTTTTCTCTATAACTTAAGAAAATATGTTCATTTTGATTGTATATTGGCTAACAAATTTGGTTCGTTCTGAAAAATTTCATTAAATTAGAAGAATTAAATGTTTTATGAATTTTGAATCCCACAATTTACACAAGTGTTAACAAATACGAAACAAAAACTTAATGTAGGGGATCTCATCTCCTTTTTAGTCAATTTAAAAATTCACAAAAGAAAGAAATGTGTTATATCATTTAAATTAGAATGAAAAGAAGTGATAAAGTAAAATAAAATATGATGGAATATTCTTGATCGAGAAATTATGTCATATTAACATGTTATATACATAACATATATCGATATAAAATATGGATTGTATATCCAAAAGACAAAAGTTCATATAATGAAAATATCAAAAGTTTTCTTTAAGCAACAAAATAATCCGTGGAAGATCATGTCGCCCTTGATACAAAAAGTGTGTTTTGTAATATAATTTTGTTCTTGAAAGGTACATATCTTGATGGATAAATAATTAATTGAAAAATTATATAAGCAAAAATTAGTGCATCTATATATTTGTAAATTATCGAAACTTCTACTTTTTCAAATTTTACTCTGACCAACTCTTGATGAATCTTCCACCACCGTTAAACTTTCTTCTTCATTTTGATGACTTCTGTCAAATTAATTTTTGATCGTCTCTTTTGACGAATCTTACACCAACTTTAAACTTTCTTCTTCATCTTGATAAACTTTTGCTTGGCTATTGTAACACAAGAAGAAATTCTAAAAAATATATCTATAATCTTCGTAAAAGCTGAAAAACAAAAAAAATATATATTAAAAATATGAAGTTGGAGAAAATAGAAATGGACATGCAACAACATCATAGATGATTGTTATTTATAGATGAAAATTAAGTAGAATGAAGTTGAGAAGACATCTTATTTAATTAGAGAATTCAAATAGATGGAGGTTTTTTTGTAACTTTCATGTGATATAATTATATGTAATAAATATGATTGTATTTAGTAATTTTTTAGTAAGTTGATTAATAAAAAAATATGAATGAAAAAACTCAAAAAAGGGAGAAAAAGAATAGGTTATTGAGAGGTGTCACATCACCTTGTTTATATCTAGTTTTATTATATATATATATATATAGATATAGATTTTTCTTTACATTATTCATACATTTGCCTTTAATTATTTATACATTGACTTTACATTTCTCATGTATTTATTGTTATATACATTTATACATTGCCTTTACTTACTTAATTGAGTAATCTTTTGCTGATTTTTTACTTTTTTTCCCTAACGTTTGCTATTTTTCAAATAATATTTGCCAAATAAAAAAATAAAAAATTGTGACCTAACCCTTTTTTTTAAAAAAAAATTAGGAGTAAAATAAATTCTCACTCAACTTTAAATTCTTTCTTACTCCCTAAATGGAGTCTATATTTCTTTATAGACAATAACTTTTAATACTTTATAGAATAATAAAAACAATTAATTATATTATAATTTTTTTCCAAAAAAGTAAAAATATTTAGTGAAAGTTTTAAATATGCATTCAGGGCAATAAAGAAAAGTTCTTAATAAATATAGGAAAAAGATAATGGATTGCAAAAAAAATAAATTAGGGAGAATTACGTAGCTAAGCAAATTTATAATATTTGATCACTCATCATAGCTATAGTTTGCTATAATTAACACTCACGACTAACAATATACATTAATTACGTGAGCTGACTTCGAGTTTGTATAATTAGTCATGTTTGTATATGTATTATTCGTCAGGATATACAAATATATATGTATAATATATAATTTTTTAACTTATATACATATACAATTCATCTCTCTCCAACTCTCTACCCTCTTGCTCCCCTCTCTCAATCTCGCTCGCCTCTCTCCTCCCTCTCCCAATTTTGCTTGCCATTTATACAAATGTATATGTATAATATACAGTTATATACAATTATACATATACAATTCACCTCTCTCCCACTCTCTTCCCTCTCTCGCTCACCTCTCTCCTCTCTCTCCCAGTCTCGCTCGCCTTCTCCTTCCTCTCCTAATCTCTCTTGCCATATGTACAAATACATATGTATAATGTACAATTGTCTAACCAATATACATATACAATTTACCTTTCTCCCACTCTTTTCCCCCTCTCTCTCGCCTCTCTCCTCTTTCTCCCAGTCTCGCTCGTCTTTCTCCTTCATACAACATGTAGCTACAAATTTTAATTATCAAATTATAACTATGGAGAGTAATTAATTACTTTTAAGTGGCTATATGTGAAAGTTTCCCAAAATTTAAGAAGCAAATATATGCAAGTAAATAAATATGATTAGGACGTTGATTCAATCAATTAGATCTCGACCATTAATTCTAAATTATGACATGTATCTGCAATCCAAATTAGAATTTGGGGAAAATGAAGAGAAGAGAAATAGAGAGGAGTCAATCCCACTAAATCATGAAACAATAATTTCCTTTATAGATGAGTGTGTCTATATAATTGGGAAAAGAAAAAGTTTTGAACTACACAGAATCAAAAAAATAAATAAATCAAGTTGACAAAGTAAATTAAAGTGGTTAAGATTTGAGAGGAAATAAAATTACCTGTTATGATGTGTTAAACCGTCACAATGCAATATTACATTTGAAGCTTACATTCATAACTATCGACCTGTCTTTATAATTGTGTTGATGAGAAAACCTTAGAACTTTACTATATATTTTTCTTTTATCATATTTTTTAGTATTTATTTTTGAAAAATATTTTCTCTATAATTTTGCACTCTTTAATTACTAATAGTTCTCTCAATAATGAAAGAATAATTAACTTTAGGAAAGGTCCTTAAATATAGGAGGATAAAATGGCGAACTCTTCGTTGCATTTAATGTCATAATGTGTACTAAATGTTTGAAACTTTTCACAATTTATACACCATATCTATGCGAGATATATATATATATAGTACTTGTCCGTTTACTTTTACTTGTCATTTTTTTAAAAATAAATTATATCACTGTTACTTGTCACTTTTAATCTATCAAAAAAAGACAATTATATTTTTTTTATGTATACCCTCAGCATTAAATATTCTTTCTTTAAATCATTTTTCAAAACTTGATACTAAACATCATAATCAATTATTATTTTTATAATGATTGAGTCAAAGTCTGCCGGCTAAAAGTGAACTGAGGGAGTATTATTTAATCAATAATTATTTTTATAATGATTGAGTCAAAGTCTGCCGGCTAAAAGTGAACTGAGGGAGTATTATTTTATGTGCTATAGAAATGGTATACATCATTTTGACAGACCAACTTCCGTGATCACTCTAAGAATTAATCATCTAAAATTTGATTTTACTAGCTTTGTGGAACAACTGTTACTTATATTTAATATAAATAATATAAAAAAGGGACAAATATGAAAAGAATTATTTGATGGTTTAAAAGGACATACCATGAAGACTAAAATGAATAAATTTCTATGATAGAACAAATTACGTACCAGTGTACAGTAGTGCTTGGGATGCTCTTTTGTTGGATGTTTGAGAATAGTTCAACAATATGTAGCCATATTTAAAGGGCTACTAAGTATGGAATATTTTAAGCCTTCCTTCCATAGTAAAGAATAAATGTTAAAGTGACAATTGGATGCTTCAAAAGAAATAAAGATATATTTTACCTATCCTCTAAGTATAGTATTACATTAACTAGCTAAGACAAATTAAATCCCGGCCCATCGTAATATTTAGATGAGAAAAATTTTCAATTAGCAAATGTATTGGATTTAATAAGATTTTATAGCTATAATTTTTTATAATTATGCTTCAAACTATAATTATGTTTGCTATGGAGGTTGTGGTTTGTATATTTCTGTCCGCTTTTACATTTCAGTTGCAAATAATATATTTATACATTTAGAATTTTTCAGAACTCGGTGTTTGTATATTTCGTTTGTCAATATACAAACATGGTAATTTATTATTATTTTTTAATAAACACCATATACAAACAAATAAAAATAACATCCCACACACATTTAAGACTATATATATCAACTTATAAACATACACTTTAGAAATAAATTACTTATAGCATATTGTTATCAAATTATAACATATCAATTAAATCAATTAAAAATATATTTAATTAAAAATAAATTATAAGTATTATTTAAATAATAACTAATTAATATGTTTAAATATTTTTTTTAATATTTCAATTACCTTTTAAAAAACAAACTCTTAAATATTTACAGGTTAATATTAAAGTTATCTTTTACGGTTTTTAAAATAAATAGTAAATTATTATTAATTAAATTCAAATTATAATGTTACCTTTTTAAAAACAAAATTTACTTATTATGGATTTGATTTTAAGTAAATTCCTACTTCACTGTTGCCCAATAACTACCCACCCCCACTACACCATATTACCAATCACCATCACATTCTTCCCCAAAACGCCTAAATTCTATTTCCCCCCAAAATCGTCCCAAATACTAATCTTCGTCAGAAATCATTCATCATCTTCTTTAGAAATTTTATATCACTCATCATCTTCCCTAGAAATTCTTAGATCGTCTGATTCATCCACATTCCGTCTGATTCATCCACATTTTCACATCACAGATCGATTTCGAAAAACACCATATTCATAAATTTTTTTACTTTCTGTTAAGTTCATAAAATGTCGAGGAAAGGAAGTAGAACATCAAGTAAAAGTAGAAAATTGGTTGAGGAGTCATCATCCAATGACTTTCATGCACCTTCATTCAATATTTTGACACAAACTCAACCACAAAAATAAATCGGAAAACAGACTACAAGTTCTGGTAAATTGAAGACTGAAAAAAATAAAGATGCAAAAGAAAGAGGAAAAACAGGAAGGGAAAAGAAATTCAAGTATCGTCAGAATCAGATCCCGATTTTGTTGAAGAATTAAGAAGTAAAAGTTCAAAAGGTATTGAAATTGGTAGGTCGACAAGAAATTCCTCAAAGAAGGATTCAGAGATACAACACATAAAGAAATCCAAAAAAATGTCAAAGTCAGTAAAAACGATTCTTTTTAATTTTGGTTAAAATATAATATGTAAGTGAATATACAATGTCATATGCAATCACTTTTTAATTTTTAAAAAATATAATATGCATTATCATTGCTTGAATTATATGTGAACTAATGTATTTAATGTGTATGAATTATATTGACTATTATTTAGTATGGCAGTGTTTATGTGATTTTGTATATGAAATTATATATTGTATGAAAGATGTATGAACTGATGTATTCATTTTGTATAATTTGTGTATGAAATATTGTATGAACTGATGTATTCATTTTTAATATAACAGTGTATCTATGATTTTTTATGAAATTATATATTAAGTTAAAAGTACTAATTTAGTTTTATCAAATTTTATAGGAGAAGAAGGTACAAACACATTTGTTTTCATGTATCAACATGAATGCGTTTGCTGATCTATTGACCTTCCTCTGTCAAGACAAGTTTCAACAATTCTTAAAGGAACACTTTTTGAATTTTTTATGATTTACACAACATTAAATAATGTCAGTTATTACACAATATTTTTCTGCTTGAAACTGAAAATGACAGAGATGACATGTTTGTCATAAACGTAAATGGTACAGAGTTAAGGTTTGGATTAAAAGAATTTGTAGCTGTAATCAGTCTGAAATCTGGACCTATTTCTGATTTTTTGTTTCTGATCCCTCTCGTCCAAATAGGATTATTGTAGAAAATTTCGGGGATATGGAGATGACCGTTAAAAAATTGGAATTCTGTATTTTATTTCTTCATTCATGACTGCTTCAGCCAATGTGTTATCAAAGATGTTTCAAGCAGGTGTGGCAGGTATAAATGTATATAAATAAATTTATTTTATTTAAATTCACAATTTCAAAAATTATACAATTTTTTTTGTAATATTCACAGGAAAATATCATATACAAAGGCTAAAAATACATTTCATCCTCAAATGGACTTTGACGTTGTCAAAATCACAGAAAAAGATTTTTTTCCATATAATGAGTCAACGGGCAGACCTTGGGAGGATGGGGTAAAATTTAATTTGATTAAATAATGAATAATTATTGTACAACACTTGAATAAATTTTATACTGTAAATTTGTATTTGTTAAAATCCATGTTAATTGAGGTATGTATTGTTTTAATTTAATATACTATGAATTGTGTATGCATCGACATATCTATTAAAATATTAACATACATAATCTTGTAAAATGATTTATACATATATTTCATTAATATATTATGATATATGTATGCATTGATGTATTTTGCCGAAATTCTTACGAAATATGTATACATTTTTTATCTGTTTGATTATGTGAGAATTGGGTATGAAATATGTATATACCTTTCTTATATATAATTTGTGTACACAGTATTGATTGTGTTTTATTTATGTTTTTTTGTTTGTAACAACATATTAATACAATTATGTATTATCTTCGAAAGAAGGCAAAATACTCCCAGACAGTAACTTTATACAGTAATGTTGACTGTTTGTTTATGACATGGATTGATAATATTTAGAAACAATGGAGACAGTCAGATTGCGACATAAGATGCATTGCCCCCGACCACGATGTTGGACAATGCATTAGAGGATTTAAGTTGCTTGCTAACATTGCTGGGGATAGGGTCAACGAGAAATTTCATTGGTTGCTTGTTGTATTCCGAATCAAACATAGATATCTACATGTACATGATTCGATGAGTGGAGGATCTATTCATACCGTTAAAGTGCAAAAAGCTGTTGATAAACTTGCAACCATGATTCCATTATTTTTTACGAGCACATGGTTTTATGGAAAAGACTTGGTTTGTATGAGAAGAATCTCTCAGAATATCAACACAAGTCTCAATCCCAACCTCTCAGTGTCAAGCATGTGACATATGTTCTTCAACAAGAAGACAGTTCCAAGTATGTAAAGTTGCTATGCTATATTCATTTCATTTAAAATTACATCATTATACAGTTATTACGAATTTTTTTTAATTTCACATTATTTACAGCGATTGTGGTCTATACACATCTATTTTTGCCGAATATATCAGCAATCGTATTTTTAACGTGTCTGATATTGATATCGATTTAGCATATCATTGTCACAGGTATGCCACATTATTGTGGTATTATGCAAAATCAAAGAATGAAGAGAGCGCAATAAGCGAAAGAGAAGTTACGGGTACAGTTGGCAGCAAGTATGGTGGACCTCGAACGCCAAAAAAACAAGTTATGGATACCACCAAATATCCTACGCCAAGACCACGTAATAGAAAGTAGAAATTTTCATTGCACCTTTTACATTATTTTGAATATCATGTTTTTTTGAACTATTAAACTTTTTGTCACGACCCAAAACGAGCCGCGAGTGGCACCCACACTTATCCTATTATGTGAGCGAACCAACCAATCTAAACCCCAACATTTCAACCATAATAACCAGAATATAATGCGGAAGACTTTAAACTCATTAATATAACCAATAAATAACTTCTAAAATTTAATACTTATTATCCCCAAATCTGGAAGTCATCACCACAAGAACATCTATCCTCAAATTACTAAATCTAAGAGTATCTAAGAAGCTAAAAATAAATAAACAGCTAGTCCATGCCAGAATTTCAAGGCATCAAGACGTGAAGAAGAAGATCCAGTCCAAGCTAGAAGCAATAGCTCACCCTAAAATCTGACGTGATGAAGACTGGCTAGAGTTGCGGACGAGTCGAAGTCGATGGTACGTTTGCTGCACTCCACAATAACAAAGAAAAAGAATACAAGTAGGGGTCAGTACAAGGCACAAGTACTGAGTAGGTATCATCGGCCAACTCAGAATAGAAAGCAATATATATTGAACAATAACATAAAATCGACCACAATACTCAACAGGTGACAATCAACAAGTCAAGAATCATTTGCAACAACACCAAACACACCTATGAGGACTCAAGCCTCCACACCATACTCATTTAGGAATTAGGTTCTTCAAATTGAGTATATTAACATAATTCAAGATTCATTCTCTTTATTTCTCTTGTGTCGGTACGTGACACTCCGATCCCCTCAATATTCATTCTCGTTATTATCCTGGTGTCGGAACGTGACACTCCGATCCTCTACTATCTTGGTGTCGGAACGTGACACTCCGATCCTCTACTATCCTGGTGTCGGAACGTGACACTCCGATCCCCTAATTCTACGTGTCGGTTCGTGACACCCGATCCCCTAATTCTATGTGTCGGTTCGTGACACCCGATCCCCTAAGCTCATTCTTTTAGTTCATCAAGCCTTCTTTTATACCAAGGCATCATTATTAACAAAGTGGATTTAAGGTTTAAGATTCACAGCCTTATCTTTCCAATCCATTACAATTACATAATCACATCATGCAAGCACACAATTAAGCATATAGGAGACTTTACAATACTACCCAATACATATCATTCGCTATTAAGAGTTTTTACTATGATATAGCATAAACCATAACCTAACTCCACCGAAGAATCACGATCAAACAAGCTATCTTCCCAAAACCTTTGCTTTCCTCTGCGTTCTTCTCTTTCTCTCGCTCGTTTCTCTCTTCTTTTCTTTGCTCTTTTTATTTTTCTTATTCAACCCCCTTTTTCTTTTACCCTAATTGTCATATAATTAAGTATAAAAGATGATAAAAATAACCCACTATTTATTTCAAGGTTATCTCCTTTAACCTCCAAGTAATTGAATTATTAACATTAACCCACTAACTTTATAATTATAAGAATGAATAGTCCAAAACGCCCCTTAAAACTTTTAACAGAAATTCGACCCAGTCAGGGTTACGCAGCCTGTGACGGTCCGTCTTGACTGTGACGGTCCGTCCTGCAGGTCCGTCATAAAGTTCAGAGAGTTAATTCTGTGGAAAGATTTGTGGCGGTCCGTCGTGCCCACGACGGCCCGTCCTGCCCACGACGGTCCGTCCTGCCATTCCGTCGTGAAGTTCAGAGAGTCGATCTCAGTACCCAAATTTTCAGAATCTAAGTGTTTTGGAACGAGACCCACTCGACGGTCCGTCGTGCCCATGACGGTCCGTCGTGGGATCCGTCGACCCAAACAGTTATTACCAGAATAAACTCTACTGCTCAAAATGACTAAACAGGTCGTTACACTTTTTATGTTACTTTTCAGTGTTTTATTATCAATATGAATTACACATTGTTTTATATAAAGTATATATGTTATCATTATTTTGGACGAACTAATACATTTACAAACATAAACTAGTACGAATTATGCATTCCATATATTAATCATTGTAAAATAATATAACATCTATTTATGCATATTGTATGAAATATATTTAACTACATATGTCATAACATATTATGCATGAACTTTATATGAATTATGTATACAATATATTAATCATTGTAAAATAATGTAACATATATGTATACATATTATATGAAATATATTTAACTTTATATGCCATAATAAATTAATTGTTGTATATAATGGTAGTATGCTTCAATGAATATAAGTACTTAGTAAATGTGTATGACTTTTATATAAATTTTGAATGCACTATGCAAAATATAGGAACATTGTATGAATAATGTATGAACATTGTATGATTATGAATGTCATATTGTACTTTGATATGTAGAATAGAAACAAATGGTATATATATGAACATTGTATGAATACTGTATGAACATTGTATTAATGACAGTATGCTTCAATGTATATCTATACTTTATTAAATCTGTATGACTTTTGTATAAATTTCACATTCACTATGCAATATATATGATTTTTGTATGAATACTCTATGAACATTGTATACTGTATTTCACATTTGAAAAAATTGTGTTTTACTGCTAGTTGTATTTGACAATTTTGTACGAAATCAAAATTTATAAATGTCAATGATAACAACTACACTCAATAAAACAAAATGTGTGTCTAACATTCGAAATAACATAAAAACAGATGTGACAGTAAGAAATCATTGTTTTTGCACAGGATAATTTGAACATGTCTTTCTATTATGTCCAACTTGATGACATCTACTCCAGGTGATTTTGTCCTCTTGAATTTCACATCAGCAAACCCCTTCCACCGTTCAAATTTTGATCTTCCCGTTGATCGTTTTGGACCGAGTGACATCATTTTAGGCTCTGAAATATAACTTGGTATATCCCATGTACTCTTGCATATGATAAGCTCAATAGGAATGACATAAGCATCTCTAAAATTCTTCAGGCTATAAAAAGTAGAACAGAAATCTGCTTCATGCAACTTTCTGTATCTGAGAACTGCAATTACATGATCACATGGTATCTCATATTGTTGAAATCTCCCGCAATTACACATCGTTGCGTTCAAGTTTACTATGTACTTCTTTGCTCCTTCGGCTACAACATGCAGACACCTAATTAAAAGTTTAAATGTGATATTGTTAATATACATGCCACTAAATATTGGGAAGTAAAATACAATTATTTATTACTCAATACAGTAAAACACATAACCTCATATTGCATGACAAAGCAATACTTTTCTGTAGATAAAGATCATATTTTTTTTGTCAGATTAATTGTTGTCTTATTAGCCTCCTCATTTTTCTTGTGAATCCACCTCTGAATTATTACCCTCATAAATTCAAGAAGTTAAATTACCGGTAACCTCCTCGCTAACATGTTAACATTATTCAATGACTCGGCGATGTTTGAAGTCATGGTTCATGTGCGCTTACAATTCGAGTAAGCTCTTGACCATTTGCTATAACCAATATCAAAGAAGTATGATCGTATGTGCGTATCTATCTGGTTTATTCTTCCCATAATCGTCTCAAAGTGTTGTTCTGTATAAGCTTTTGCCAATGTAAAAAATAAAATCTTCAAATCTTCAGTACTTCTATTGAAATTCTTCAACACATTGACTGAACAGATGTCATATGCGGGCATAATATCCGGATTCAGGATATACAGTAGCAATTTCTTTCCATGTGCTTTCGTTTCTATCCGACATAAAACACATGTTTTGTCTAACTCCATACGCTTTCTTAAACTGTTCAAAGAACCAAGTCCATGAAGCATCATTTTCGAAATCCACTATCGCATACGCCAACGAAAGTATATGACCTGATTCATTTTTTTTTAAAATATCACAAAAATTAGAAATACAATTTATAACATATTTTATTATATGTTATAATCGGAAAATTAAATAGATCAAAAAATATCTCCCAGATCCATTGTGCTGGCAGTTAACATTGTACCACCATATGAACATTTTAATCCCGCCCTATCAACAACTACAATTGACCTACAATACTCCCAACTTATAATACAAGGTTCTAATGAAACAAATGCGTATAAGAATTTATCACCTTGTTTCCTTTTTATTTCAAAATAGATCCTGGATATGTTTGCTCCAATATGTATAGATAACCTGAAATTTTTACAATTATATAATGCGACAGTTTACAACATCATATGTATAATTTAATGGATACACATAGAACACTTAATTGTTACAAAAAGGATACATACTTTCTTTATACATTAAGGATACATACAAAAAGTATACAAATTTTATACATAAAGAATACAAGAAACAGAACAGTCCAGTTCATTAGGATAACATACTATATGGTCATTTTTTCCATTTAAACAAATAACAAAACTTTAAATTCATTTTTATATCGAAATTACCCGGTAATCTGGCATAGGACTCGGCTAGATCTCCGCGCACCAACTTTATTGTTTTTTCTCTATCTCTCCATGCCTGTACGTACGTCAACAGAATGCCATGCAATTTTAACATATCAGCAGCTATATCCTTTGGAGTATATACCGTAGATGGATCAATATACTTCTCCATTATCAAGACAGCTACAATGTCAGTTATCCCCAGATGTCTTGCATACACTCTATCTCTAACAGAATAAGTGTGTTGAACATTATACTTCCTTACTTTGAATAAGTTTGAATTATTCAAACTAGATGTCCTCATCTTTCAAGAACAAGTAGCAGAAATACAATTCAGGTGATAACTGTTTCAAAATTAAGAAAATATAAATATAAATTTTATACAGTAAACAAATTAAATAAAAAAATATAACTTAAAACAGTAGTGTACACTTACTTAGATGCATTACAACGCGCAACACGAAAACTAAATTTTTCAACAAGTCCAACATGCCTCATAACCTCCTGAAGTGTTTTCCTATTATTGTAAATCAGGTTCTCAGCTACAAATAGGTTGGAATGGTCACATATTACATCATTATCTCCTTCACTTTTGTCATTGACAACTCCGTCTAAATTTATTTAATCAAACAGATAGAATTGTTGGAGTATAAATCAACGTTAGTCTGCGTTAAACTAACCTCAAAATTTATTCTATCAGTAATAATAACTCAATGACCTTCATATACATCTGACGATCTTTCAGAGAGTTGCACAATGCATATTTTGTAAAGAAATTCAAATTCACCTTCTTCTGATCTGAAAAACCTTTACCCCAACATCATTATGAATATTAATAGGTGGACACATATCGCTAACAATATATTTTATCTCAATAGAATTTATATTTTCTTCCATATTAAGTTGAGTTATTATAGCATTAACTAAACCACTATAAAGAGTAGACACATCATATATGATGCCCTCCATCTGAAAATTGACATATTTACCTGTTTCACAATATTAAAATAACATTTAGTGAAACATAATATATAATTGCAAAAATAATTCATACACTTCATACACAATTAATATATCATTCACTGACATATACACTACTTCAATTAAACAAAAAGAATATAGTTTCTATACAAAATTAATACAAAACATATATTCTAATTTCAACAGAAACATATGCTGTAAGTTCAACAAAAAATGGACTTTCAGACACAATTGATACAAATTTCGTATAATTTTCATACACAACTAATACAATTTTCAGACTTCACCGGTACACATAATTATATCTACTTACTTTTTGACTATTTTCTGAACAGACTTTACCATTAAATACAAATTTCAAATACGCTATATGTAACATAACTGTTTCATCCCCAAAAAAAAAAAAGATACAAACTATATTTCAGATCTTACAATAATTAAAAAAATCGAACACTGTTCTACATGTAAAAAAATAATAAATCTAATTAAAATCAACAAATTATAATTAAAACCAACCTAATGAATTCCACTTTTCACCATGTTTAATTAATATCGACACAATGTTCTCCATCACATCAAATCAAATTGTTTTCAACGCCAAAATTTATTCAATTATTAAAAAAAAAAACGAACTGAAATCTGCGAATCTGAAAATAATCGTGAAAATTTGAAGAAAAAAATGATTTGTACGTTGATGTCAATCTGGTAGATCTTTTCAAGGAATTAAATTAAAAATTAATCTCATTTAAACTAATTAGAGAGATTTAAGGCAACTAACTAATCTAAATTTTTTAAAAATTCCTTAAAACGTGGTAATCTATTAACACCAATTAACAATTATATTTTATTTAATTAATAAAGAATCCCATTTTCCATTATTAGTTTGTCCTTTTTTTTTCATTAATTTTTTTAACATCTCTTATTAATAGTTTAAAATTAACATTATATTTTTTTAATAATATGTTATAGCTTGAGATATTAAATGTTACACCGAAATACAAACTCTAATACTATAACTTGAGAATATTACTATAGGAAATGCTATATACCTAATATACACTACAAATAACTAGGCTTAGAACATACAAAATTATGAATTTATACAATCAAAAACCAAATTATACATATTTTGAATTTATAGAAATCACAAAAATCGATCAGAGGTGTCCTCTAATCACCACGACGAGGCGAGTCCCTCTTTTAGTAGACTCAGCTATGAATATTCATTCAGAAATGAATGCTGGGCTCTTTCTTTCACTACTAACCTCATTTTCAACATGCATGAACATCTCAATGTCCAAGATAAAAAGAACGAGGGAAAAAATCGACGAGGAGAGTGTTCTCGAAGAGAAAATCGTGATCAGCTCTCGGCTTGTTGGTAAGGTGAGAGCTTCAAGCCCGATTTCAGGTGGCGCACCCTCCACACAAGCACCATACAAATCAAGTGAATAGCAAAAATTAAAAAAATTACAGCCACAAACTATAATTTTCTTAAATTGTATTATAATCCCTAATATAGGCTTTTCTCCTTTTCATTAGTTTAATATATGACTAATGATTTGCAACTGTGAGATGGCATGTTACATTAGTAAAATAATCAATTCTAAGATAACTTATACAACTGACATGTGGAAATGTTCTTTATATATAAGTAATATATATTACAATATACAAAATGATCTCCAAGGTATTTTTGAATTGCCAAGTTTTGAGTAAATGAATACCCTCCCTACCAGCTCCGTATATCACGTGAAAAATTTAATCAACATTTCGTTATAATGGTAACATGATAATTAACAAAAAATTTACATTCCTTTACCCCACAATATATATATATATATATATATATATATATATATATATATATATATATATATAATATATATATATATATATATATATATATATATATATATATATATATATATATAGTTAAAACTGTCTTTAAATTATATAAAATAAATAAAAATATTCTTCGTTTGTAGTTTGGTCCAAAAATATCTTCCTTGGTCAATCAATACTTTGGTCCAAATTTACTCCTATTGTTACTAAATGGATCAAAAATATCCTTTCTAAAAAATATATTATTTCTTTTATTTTAAAATACATCTTATTCCTAATAAAAGTATTACTTTAAAGAATATTATTTTAATTTTCTTTCTTTCAAAATCACTTTTGCCGATAAAAACACTAAAAATAATCTTTTTTTTCTTCTTAATTTCAATTTTATCAATTGAAATATAATAACTTTCATGTACTCTTTTAACAAATAATATATGTCATTTATATGAGACAGTACCATTACTAGGATAACATTCAGATAGATCGCATTAGACTCAAATTTGGGACACACACATGTTCTTTTCTAACCTAAAGAAGAACAGAAGCAGATGCTCAAATTGTGTGTATCATGCCTTGTAAATATTTGACAAACTTAAGTGTTTTTTTTTTGGGAGTAAGGAGGTTGGTACAGGGAAAAAGGGGGGGGGGGGGGAGGGGAATCATTGAAATTAAAAATATCTTTTAAAAATAACTTTTAATAATTTCTTGGGGGTGGTAGTAGGGGGTTTGGGGTAAGGGTGAAGGTGCAGTAAAAAAATTGAAGTTTAAATCATTTTTTTAAAAATCAATTAATTTTTTTTTTAATGGAGGACTGATTTAAGGGTAGGGATACAATAAATTGATTTTTTAACCAAAAAAAAAAGTAAATTGAAGTTGGAAGAGAGTTTTGAAAAATATTTTCTGTATGTTTTGATGAAACTTATTTTCTTTAAATTTGAGGAAAATGAGTTAATTTTGAAAAACATTTAACTCAATAAACATGAGAAAATATTTTTCTTTCCTACCAAACTTACCCTAAGCTAATATAAGAAATGTGAATAAGCAAGCACCACTCCGACAACATGCTTGCTTGCTTATTCACATGTCAAACATAATTGGGCCCACTCTTATTTACTTGCAATTATATTTCTTATATAGTAATACATATTTCTACTAGCAAATAACATTGGAGCCTACTCAAATTTACTTGAAAATGTATTTCTTATTATAAAATTTTATAAACGGAAAAGGGCCTAAAATACCCTCGAAGTATTGAAAATGGTACACAATTACCCTCCATCCACCTATTGGCCCCCAAATACCCTTCACATCCACCTTTGGGTCCAAATTTACCCCTTCATTAACGGACCAAAATTAAAAATACAAAAAAGGGCCTAAAATACCCTCGAAGTATTGAAAATGGTACACAATTACCCTCCATCCACCTATTGGCCCCCAAATACCCTTCAAATCCACCTTTGGGTCCAAATTTACCCCTTCATGAACGGACCAAAATTAAAAATAATTAAATAATATTTTTAATTACGTGGCACTCAATCATTGGTTGTAATTTAATATTTAAAATAATTTTAAACCCACCAATTTTAACTAAACCCGCCCACTTGACCCAATTTTAAAAAATTAACCCATCTAATTAAAATATCCTAAAATCTTATTCCTCCTATTTTTTCAATTTCCATGACTCCATTGTAATTTAAGTTCTTCGGGGAAAGAAATCGAAGAAGAAGCTGACATTTTCTTCATGAAGAAGAAGAAGAAGAAGAAGAAGAAGAAGAAGACGACAATGGAGTCATGGAAATTGTGAAAATGGGAGGAATAAGATTTTAGGATATTTTAATTAGATGGGTTAATTTTTTTAAATTGGGTCAAGTGGGGCGGGTTTAGTTAAAATGGGTGGGTTCAAAATTATTTTAAATATTAAATTACAACCAATGATTGAGTGCCACGTAATTAAAAAAATATTATTTAATTATTTTTAATTTTGGTCCGTTCATGAAGGGGTAAATTTGGACCCAAAGGTGGATTTGAAGGGTATTTGGGGGCCAATAGGTGGATGGAGGGTAATTGTGTACCATTTTCAATACTTCGAGGGTATTTTAGGCCCTTTTCCGTATTTTTAGTTTTGGTCCGTTAATGAAAGGGTAAATTTGGACCCAAAGGTGGATGTGAAGGGTATTTGGGGGCCAATAGGTGGATGGAGGGTAATTGTGTACCATTTTTAATACTTCGAGGGTATTTTAGGCCCTTTTCCGTTTTATAAATGACATTTATAATACTAATATTTTTAAGTTTATAGCAGTAGAATAAGACTTTAAAATTGTAACAACAAAAAATTTCAAGTTGTAACAGTTTATTAAAAACATTTTTAATTCATTGTAGGAAATTATTTTTGAAATAAATAAATAAATAAGGAAAACAAATTGATTTTGAAAAAAAAAAGATAAAACAAATTAGGTTTAGCAATTATTTTTGAATTCATTGATAATAATTGTTAATTTGCATAAATTTAGGAGATTCAAACTAATTAAGAACATTTATTTTCATTATTTAAATCTAATATGTTAACATTAATTAAAAATTAGATTTTATTTATTTTGTTCAAAATTTCTCTCTCTTCATTTTTTTTCTCCAAAATTTTAGTTATAACACTTAAATTAAAAAACAATTTAAAACAACATTAAAAATCTAGTAGTGTGAAAAATAAATAAGGTAAAAAAGAATATTTTGGTAGTAAATAATTTTAAAATATTAGTGATAATTAATAAGAGACATAAAAATAGAAGAGTCATAACAAAGGAATATTTATTTTCCCTATTTAGCTCAAAGCAATTATTAACATTTTGGAACAAATTTCTTTTCTTTTCTTCAAACGTTTCTCTCTCTTCTCAATATTTTCACTGATTTAGTCGTCACTGTTGTCTAGTTTCTATTCGTTTTATTCAATAATCTTCATTTTCTTGTAATTAACAGTTTCTTATCAGCATTAATAAAACATAGTGGTAGATAGAATTCTTTAGGTTAATGTCCTGTCAGATATTTTATTTGCATTGGTAACAAAATGTAACAAAAATTATGAATTCAAATTGGATTTTTTTTAAGATTTCGTTTGTGTATAATAATTTTAATTAAGGCGTTTTTTTTTTAATTTTATAAACTGTTAGATTTTGATATGAACATTCAATTTTTTGTATGTTTTTCTGATCTAAAATTACATAAAATTTGTTTGAAATTGATATACTAGTTATACTATGTTGGTAGGATTCTGCTATTATTTATTTTGGTGGCGTGATTTTGGTATGAATAAGTCATGATTTATGACATGAAATAGTATGATTTTGGCATCCAATAGATATGAAAAGTATGCATAAAAATTGTATGAATATTGTATGTTTCCTGATTTTTTGTTGAGTATGATAATTTTTATTTATGATATTTTTTAAAAGTATAATGTCGCATTTTGAACATTTAGTTTGTTTATTATTTGTTTGAATTGGATATAATTTTTTTGATAGTTTCTAGTTTTAAAAAAATTTACATAATTTTTTTTTTATTTTTGAAATTTGTATACTACTTATAACAGACATGTATGACAATTATAATGATTTTTTGTATGACTCTGGTATGATTGATTGTTTTTTTTTGACATTATATCGAAAAGAATTTGAGAATAATCATGTGATGAATTTGATATATTGTGTATTTTTAATAAATGATAATTAATAGTTAGAAATGGAATTATTTTAATATTATAGTGGCATGATCCTAGTATGCATAATTGATGAATTTTGGCAGTAAATAGATATGAAATGTTTGAATAAAGTTGAACGCTGGAAGGGGTTTGCTAATGTGAAATTCATGATGTATAAAATTACATGCCATGCATGTCATCAAGAGGGCCACAACCTTAAAACATGTTCAAATTACCCTGCACAAAAGAAGTCATAATTAATAATTGTGACAGACATGTATACTACTTATAACAGACATGTGTGAAATTATAATGTTTTTTGGTATGACTCTGGTATGATTATTTTTTTGACATATTGAAAAGAATTTGAGAATAATAATGTAATGAATTTGATATATTGTGTATTTTTAATAAATTATAATTAATAGTTAGAAATGGAATTATTTTGATATTATAGTGGCATGATCCTAGTATGCATAATTGATGAATCTTGGCAGTAAATAGATATGAAATGTGTGAATAAAGTTAAACGCCGTAAGGAGTTTGCTGATGTAAAATTCATGATGTCTAAAATTACATGCCATACATGTCGTCAAGAGGACCACAACCGAATGACATGTTCAAATTACCCTGCACAAAAGAAGTCATAATTTATAATTGTGACAGACTCATATTTTGATTTATTTAGTCTCTTATTAAGAATTATAATTTCAAAACATATATTAAGAGTATTGTATAATATTTATTATAGATTGATTGTATTTTAAATATATAGTGAACACTTTATTAAGTAATGGTGGTATACAATTAGTTATATTTGGTATGCAATTGAAGTCATACAAAACTAGTTATTGTAATTTACAATTTTACATTGTCAGCTTCATTTTTCCCTGATTTATACAAGGTGGATATAAACTTTCATACATTTTTTATTTTTTAATGTTTGTCTTAAAGTCTCAAGTTAAAATACAAAATGTATACTATAATAATTTAATGTCATTCTTATTTTTCAATTTGGAGATCAAGTTGATACAATGTAAGTCAATATACCAACATTACTTAGTCAATTGCTCATTGTTTTCAAACATATAATGAACAATTGATTAAGTAATGCTGGTATGCAATTGGTATTCATTTGGTATGCAATTGAAGTCACATAGATACTAGCTAGTGTACTTTTCACTTGGTATTTTTTTTGGTATCCACCTATGTCCGACTTAAAAATATATAAAATAAGATGTAATTGAGATAGATACAATATAAAATGGTCGCTGTTTTACATTGTCATCTTCATTCTTTCCAAATTTATACAAATTAGATACTAATTTAGTGACATTCTTATTTTTCAATTTGGAGATCAATTTGATACAATGTAAGCCATCATAAAATATTTATGTAATTTTAATTGGTATCCATTTGATTTCGAAGTGACATCGCATAGCAAAAATACAAACATTAAGAAGCATTTAAGATTTCAAACCAAGTTATTCAAACTAAAACTAGTTAATAATGTATCCAATTTGTATGCATTTTGTATACCACCGGCATTCAACTGAAAAAATTATAAGATACAAAACGTAAAAACTAGGAAATATATTATTCATTTGATATCTATTTGGAAATCTTAAGTGTAAAAATGTATAGAATTATAATAGTGTACTATGTTTATGAGGTTTTTTTCAAGATTAAGGTCTAATAAAAAACTGACTTATGCTAATATTCAAATTGTATAAACTTAATAGCCAGCTTGAAAACTTTTGACAAATTAAAAATAAAATTGTATAAACTTTTGACAGTGCATATTGAATTGTTACGAAAAACTGTAGCAAAAATAAATATATATACCATTCAAAATTTAAAAAACATGTAAACAAACATGACAGTACCAATTTCCACTACAACAAATACAATTTTAGCGACATTAAATATTGACACTAATAAAGGGTGCTAAAGTCTTACCGGCATTACTTAAGTGCCATAAAAATCAATGTCGCTAAAGGCTTTAGGGACATATACAAAGAGTGACAATTGCCGCTAAAAATACATATTTAGCGGCAATTCAGAAATGCTGCTAATGGTCATTTTTGTTATAGTGTTCGTGCCAACATTAAACAAATTTCATAACAAATTATAGACATAAAGAAAAAGTTTTTTATTTTTTAAAAAATCCTACTAAATTGAATAATTGCTAAAATAATCTAACAACTCTTTTGCCTTTTTTGAAATTGAAACTTTTGAGTCATCTTTCATTATTGCTTTTCTTTTAGAGGGTTTTGATGAATAACCTCATTTGACATTTGTTGATTTTTTATTTTTATTTTTTTAAAAAATCTCGCTTAGAAAATCTGAGTTTAAATTCGAAGGGGATTCCACCATTTTTTTTCTCTTTTATTCCTTCTAATTTGGAGGACTTGCAATTTTTTTTCCTTCTTTTTTCTACTTCTTTCTGGAATTTGTTTCTTCTTTTGTGGGGTAACAAACTTTTTCACCGATGTTTGTTGGTCTATGACGATTGAGTCAATATGTTTAAAGTTTGAGTAGTAGAACTCATTTTCGACTAATCTAGAACTTTTTTTAGGAGTATGCTCCAGTTTCTTCTACATTATTTTCACAGATTTGACCTTTCTTTTGATTGTAGAATGAAAATTTCAAATCATGGTGATAGAAAGATGATTTAGGATTTCTAAGGAATATGAATGAAGAGGTGGGCTGTTTGATTTTTTAACGTCGGAGTGGTGGGGTGTTGTTAGTGTGTGAGAAGAATATGATTTACTTAGGGGAGGTTTGGAGTATAAGGGTAATAAAGGAACTATAATCAATGTAAATCCTTAAATTTGTGTAAATTTATATTTTAAAAAAGAATCTACAATCAAATTAATTAACTTAATAATTAATAATATAAAAATATAAAAATATAAAGAGATTAATCATTTATTAAATTGAATTGTAATTAATTATTAAACAAAGTTAAATTTAATTGATATGTTATATACCCTTAAATAAACTATTATAAGTAAGAATTTTGTAAGAGTATGTTTAAAATTCGTGATATTGTCTCTTAAATATGTATTATAGTATATATTTTTACATAGCAAAAATCATTGGGCCCCACTTAAATTTACTTGCCGTTGTATATATAAGTGGTACATATTTTTACATAGCAAAAGATATTGAGGCCACTTAAGTTTACTCGCAATTGTATTTCTTATATAGTAATACACATTTTCACATAGAAAAGATACTGGAGCCACTTGAATATTGTCCTATAAAGATAATAAAGATAATATTGTTGAGAGAATGTTAATTTGCAAATTGATATGTTATAATAGAATATTTATGAAATTAATCAATATATAAAGCTTAATTCATTGTCTACATTTAACAATAAAAATATAAATTTATTTTCTAGTACCAATGCTATCGAAGAAATAGAGACCAAACTAATAAGTTCTTTCATTATCAACAGATAATGACTAAGCACTTGATTTTGAGATTTTTTCATCTCTACTTTTGTTTATAAAAAATTTATTAAAAGTCAAGTTATTACTAATTCACTAATGTAAAACACAAATCATAATTATTTAAATGTAGTTATGTTTTACATAATTACGGTATTAGTAAAGAACATTTGATATATATATATATATATATATATATATATATATATATATATATATATATATATATATATATATATATATTGAAATTCATTTTACTATACTAAAAAGATTCTCTAAACTTAAGGTACATTATACATGTAATATATATATAATAAATTAAACTTACATAATTCAAGAGAAAAAAGCTTAATAAAATAAGTTATATTAAACGTATAAGAAATCCAACAACTTTTTATAGTCAAATTTTGTTTAGTTTTAAACTTCTATTACAATATATATCAATTTAAAGATAAATAAATCAATTTAACCCATATGGGAGGTAAAATTGTCCTTGTAATTGTTATATTGAAGAAGTTGCTAATTTTCTATAAAATAGAGTTTATAAAGTGTGAGTTAATTTTGTAGTGGTACAGTTAACGGTTGCAACTGTGTTTGAAAAATTAAATGAGGTGTCAAGTTTTTCAGAGTTATCCGTAGTACTTTTTTTTAATATATTGACATGTGTATTTTTTTTAAAAAAAAATTCAAGTTTTTAGAGTCTTCCATAGTAATTTTTTAAATATACTAACATGTGTATTGTTCACTCTTTTTTTCACCTTTCCTATATATATATATATATATATATATATATATATATATATATATATATATAAAATATGTAATTTTATAATTTATACATATATTAATTATGCTTGTTTCTGTTTTACTTTATAAAAAAATCATGCTAACTAAGTACAGCCTAAAATGTAGTAAATCTACCTATGATTTAAATTTGAACTTACGATTTAATGTCCAAAATTCTATCATATTTTATTAGGGAAAAGACATCAGTTGTCCCTTAAATTTGTTCTAAAAAATCGGTAACAAGCTTAAATTATTGTGACGACCTATTACACATCTTTACTATATAAAAATGAATTTAACACCACTCTGAGACGTGTACCACCACTCTCACATTATGTGTAGTACTACACTCGCTGCCAAGTCAGCGCCACATCAATTTTTATAATTTCTTATATTCTTTTTGTTTTGTTTTCTTTATTAATTAACTTTCTTTTTGTTAACTCTATTTCACACTAATTAATCTCTAATTAATTATTAAAATTCTCTAATAATTATATCTTCTTTACCACTAAATTCCACTCACTTTATCTCTAATCTCATCGAAGAAATCATTCATTTTAATTTATATTTTTCTTTGTCTTTTTCGGCGAATACCAACCAACCGATCACTAGGCCTGGGCATTCGGTCGGTTCGGTTCGGTTTGTAAATATCGGTTCGGTTATTTCGGTTTTCGGTTTGGCCAAATATGAAACCAAACAAGACCAAAATAAATTCGGTTTGGTTCGGTTATTATAAATTCGGTTCGGTTTATTTCGGTTCGGTTTCGGTTTAACCAAATTTAATAAAAAATAGTAAAACGGCCATCGTGATAACTAAATATCGACTCAATTTGAAACTCCACTTTCACTTCCTTTACTTCCAGTTTGTGCCATCTATACAAAAGTGAAACAAACATCAAGAACAACAATCAACAAAGTTACAAAGATCAACAAACATCAAGAACAACAATCAACAAAGTTACAAAGATCAGGATTCAGGCATCTTGACACATTACTTCTCCATATTTGGATTAAAACAAATCGTTGGTTTTTTTTCCTTTCAATAACTTAGTTCACGCATATTATAAATACATCACCCTCTCATCATAAGAAATTGACTACGTACTTGATGGCATACTAATTATATAGGGATATATCTACAATTAATTAGTAGTATAAGTTATGTTTTTTTAAAATGTTCAAAAAATAAAAAAAAGCATATTTTGAGTGTCACTAGGAGTAATATATATGTTCAAGAAAAATAATACCTTTTTTATATTTTGATGTACTTTTACGTTTCCCATTATCATTAATGACATATTTTATAGTAAAAAATATTATAACATGTCTAAACTTACACAATTGAAGCAGAAATAGATTCACAATTTCCGAATTGAAGTTTATAAAGATTTAGGTAAATTAATACTACAATAATGATTTGTTTTAAATTTTTCTCCATATTTGGATTTGGCAACAACCTTGGAATTCTATTTTAAAGAGGAATTTTGAAGAAGCTGCTGTTTGTGGAAGTTTGGCACAAGCTTGCTTATCTTCTTTCTTTCACCACTACTATTATTATTATTATTATTTATATTTTGGATGTGTGTTATAAAGGCATAAGAAACTTACGAGTGACGAAAACGAGAGATGAGAGTTGAGAGATGAATGAGAGTGGTGGCCCGTGGCTGTGGGCCTGTGGTAGGCCGGCGACTGGCGAGTACTGCTGCGGCGGCTGGACTGTGGACGTGTTTGGTGTTTCAAAGAAGAAGTCAAGAAGGTTTCACTTTCTGTGTTAATTTAGGGATAGGGAAATTGGCTTGGGGCTTGGGTAATTGGGTTATGTATATTTGGGTTAGGATTTAGGAATTTGAATAGTTGGGCTTGGGCTGAGTAATAAGAATTTATGTAGTTGGGCTTGGGCTTGGGCTGAGTATATATATATAATTTCGGTTTTTCGGTTAACCGAATTTTTAAATCAAAAAACCGAAAACCGAACCGAAATACCGAAATGTTAAAATTCAAAACCGAAACCGACCGAAATAACCGAAAAACCGAAATCGAAATTAAAAATAATTCGGTCCGGTCGGTTTTTTCGGTTTGAACCATATTATGCCCAGGCCTACCGATCACCACTATAAGTCCACCTCTACATTTTCATTTGTTCTTGTTTTTCGACGAACCATTAGCGGCCACACAACTACCACAAAACAATCACTCAAAATCCAAATCAATCACCAACAAACACCAAAACAGACCCCCTTACTTTAGCCCTTTGCGATTGAATTCTTTTGATTCTTTTTTACAAGTGTGTCGGCAAGATCAAAGCTTCAACTATGACTCCCATGAAGCTTCAAGATCTCCACACTTTCAGATCTCAATAACCAACAAATAATCTAAATAACCAACCAATAATAACAACCAACAACAACACTATGATACTCACATCATTGTGAATCCTTGAGATTGTGATGAAAAATAAAAAATTGTGATGAAAATTAAAGAATGAAGAAAAGAAGAGGGTAATGTGTGTGATGGAAGATTTTAATTTTTTAATTCTTTTTCGAAAGAGTAATAGAAGGGGAAAGAAGATTTTAATTTTTTTTTACTTTATTTTTTTTTCCTGACGCGCCAGCCTTTTATTTATTTTTTGTTTTTTTGCCACGTCAGATTTAGGGAGTAAATAAATTCAGAGTAGTAAAGGTGTGTAATAGGTCGTCACAATAATTTAAGCGTGTAACCGACTTTTCGGGACAAGTTTAGAGAGAAATTTATGCCTTTTTACCTATTTTATTATTATTAATTAAGTAATACATTTTCTCATCATTTCTCTATCTTTTTATCCATAATTTTCCTTTGATTTCTAGTGTTAATGTTAGATCGTTGATACTATAAGTAGAAAAAAAAACAAATGATATTATAACTTAAAAATTAAATATACCAAAAATAAAGGGAAATCACCACTTTGCCTTAATTTAAAGAACAACATACACAACATAAAAACAATATAGTTGAGTTTGTCATTAATTATATGAACACGTAAGAGCTTTGTGTCATGTCCCGCCACTATCTGAGTCTAATTTTGCAGCAAAATAGGCGTGCAGGATCTAGAGTTGTGGAGAGCCTTGCGGAGAACTCTAGAACCCTTTAGATTTTTCAAGAAGGCTACAGAAGACTCTAGAATGCCTTAGATTTTTCAAGAATAACTTGACATATTATAGGTTAGGTAGAATTCTCTAGAAAAGGGACCAATGTGTAAATATCTTAGGGACTTGTAAGTAATTTTAAATTACTATTTAATCCATAGGAAGTAGTATAAATATATGTGCCCCTCATTTGCAAAGGTATCACTCCACTTGTAAGCATTCTTCCAAGATTAATACAAAGCCTTCTTCTAAACTTTCCAAGCTTTTCAAATACTCTAAGTCTTTCTTTACATTCTCTTAGCGATCTAACTTCAAAAAACTTAATTGAGCTTACAAGAACGTGAAATAGTCGTGAGTAAGTTGTCAAATGCCGCACAGATTAATAGTGAGGCTCTAAGTCTATGACAACATGGTATCATAGCGATATTTGACACTAAAGGGAATGTAACGACCTGTTTAGTCGTTTCGAATAGTAGAATCATTTGTGATAAAAACTGACTGGGCCGACGGATCACGCGACGGACCGTCATGGTCACGACGGACCGTGACGGACTCCGTCGTCCCACACTTGTGTAATTCTCCAGCTGCGCTCCTCATCACCCTCGACGACAGATATGACGAACCGTCACAAGCACAACGGTTCGTCGAGCGTCTTCGTGCCAAAACACTTAAACTCTGATATCTGGGTACGGGGATCAACTCTCTGAACTTCGCGACAGAATTGCAGCACGGACTGTCATAGATATGACGGACCGTTGCAAACCTCTTTACTGAAATTGAGTCTCTGAACTCTGTGACGGACCTGCAGGACGGACCGTCGCAGGTACGATGGACCGTCACGAGTTGCGTAACCTCGATTGGGTCGGATTTCTGCTAAAAGTTTTAAGGGGTGTTTTGGACTATTCATGACAAACTGTATGAAATTAGTGGGGTAAGTTTAATAATTTAATTACTTGGGGGTTAAAGGAGATAACCTTGAAATAAATAGTGGGTTACTTTTATCATCTTTTATACTTAATTATATGATAATTAGGGTAAAATAAAAAGAGTTTGAAGAAGGAAAAATAAAAAGAACAGAAGAGGGGAGAACGAGCGAGAGAGAGAGAACGAAGAGGAAAGCAAAGGCATTGGGAAGTAGCTTGCTTGATCACGATTCTTCGGTGGAAGTAGGTTATGGTTTATGCTATTTCATAGTAAACTCTAAATAGCGATTGATATGTATTGGGTGGTATTGTAAAGTCTTCTATATGCTTAATTGTGTGGTTGTATGATGTGATTATGTAATTGTGATGGATTAGAATGATGAGGCTGTTGAATCTTAAACCTTAAATCCTCTCTATTAATGATGATGCCTTGACATAAAAGAAGGCTTGATGAACTAAAATAATGAGATTAATGGATCGGGTGTCACGTACCGACACGTAGTATTAGGGGATCGGAGTGTCACGTTCCGACATGTAGTATTAGGGGATCGGAGTGTCACGTACCGACACGTAGTATTAGGGGATCGGGTGTCACGTTTCGACACGTAGTATTAGGGGATCGGAGTGTCACGTACCAACACGTAGTATTAGGGGATCGGAGTGTCACGTTCCGACACAAGAAGAATAAAGGGAATGAATCTTGAATTATGTTAATATTCTCAAATTTAAAGAACCTATTTCCCAAATGAGTATGGTGTTGAGGCTTGAGTCCTCATAGTTGTGCTTGGTGTTGTGGCCAATGGTTCTTGTACTTGTTGTTGTCACCTGTTGAGTATTGTAGTTGATTTTATATTCTTATTCGATATATATTGCTTTCTATTTTGAGTTGGCCGATGATACCTACTCAGTACGTGTTCCTTGTACTGACCCCTACTTGTGTTTTACTCTTTGTTATTTGTGGAGTGCAGCAAACGTGCCATCGACTTCGACTCGTCCGCAACTCTAGCCAGTCTCCAGCATATCAGATTTCAGGGTGAGCTATTATTCCTAGCTCGGACTGGATTCTCTCCTTCACGTCTTGATGTCTTGAAGTTGGGACATGGACCATTTCTTTTACTTATTTTAGCTTCTTAAATACTCTTAGATTAGAAATTTGAGGATAGATGTTCTTGGTGTGATGACTTCCAGATTTTGGGGATAATAGTTGATAAACTTTAGAAGCTTATTTATTGGTTATATTAATAAGATTTTGAGTCTTCCGCATTATATTTTGTTCATTATGGTTGAAATATCGGTAAATGTTGGGGTTTAGAATTGTTGGTTCGCTCACATAGTAGGATAAGTGTGGGTGCCACTCGCGGCTCGTTTTGGGTCGTGACAAACTTGGTATCAGAGCATTAGGTTCGTTGGTCTCATCACACAAGAACGAGTCTAGTAGAGTCTAGAGGAACGGTAGGGGGACGCCTTTACTTTTCTTTGAGAGGCTATAGGACTTTAGGAAAATTCCATTCTTTCTTTCTTTCGTGCTATTACTTGGATCCAATTGGTATCTAGGTGATACAAATTGGTATCTGACATCCTCACTCTATTTCGCAGATGGTTAGAACTAGAGCAACAACTATGCCAACACCAACACCGGCAAGACAGGATGCGTCTGAGCCAGCCACTGGGGCTGTAGCTCGAAGAGGAGCAGTGGCAAGAGGCCGTGGTAGAGGTCGCGGGAGGACGTCCTCTAGAGGTAGAGGACAAACACCTGGTTCAGCTAGTAATAGGGCGGTGACTCCTCCACCGACTGATGAGGTAGTAAGAGAGGGTGAGGAGGGGGAAAATGAGCAAGTGCAAGATGAGGAATTACCACCCCAACCTACCCTAGAGATGATTAACCAGGTTCTTACCTATCTTAGCGAGTTATCTGATCAGGGCCAGACACCTCCAGTGTTTTCTGCACCAGCACCTCAGGTTCCGGGAGTAAAACATGCAGCTGCTGTGGCTCTCCGCATGGATGCCTCATTGGAAGTAGGCACGTTTCCTCGATTGACTACAGGGCCTATAATGACGAATGATCAGCATGAACTTTTCACTAAATTCTTGAAGTTGAAACCTCCAGTCTTCAAGGGTACTGAATTTGAGGATGCCTATGATTTTCTGGTTGATTGTCATGAGCTGTTACATAAGATGGACATAGTAGAACGTTTCGGTGTTTAGTTTGTGACCTATTATTTTCAAGGAAATGCCAAAATGTGGTGGCGGTCGTATGTTGAGTGTCAACCAGCACAGGCACCACCTATGACTTGGGCATCGTTCTCTAGCTTATTTATGGAGAAGTACATACCCTGGAATTTGAGGGACAAGAGAAGAGATGAGTTCCTAAGCTTAGAGCAGGTAGGATGTCTGTTACTGCTTATGAGGCTAAGTTTCGTGCACTATCCAGGTATGTCACCCAGCTTTGCTTCAGTCCACAAGAGCGGATTCGCCGTTTTGTGAAGGGATTGAGGTCAGATTTGCAGATCCCAGCCTTACAGGTAGCTGCTGCAGCAAAATCCTTTCAGGAAGTGGTTGATTTCGTGATAGAGGTGGAGGGAGTGAAGCCAGACGACTTCACCCTGGCGTCGACATCTAAGAAGTTCCGCAAGGGAGGTGAGTTTAGTGGGTCTTACTCCAGAGGGCAGAGTTCAGGAGGTTACCCAGCCCGACCTATTCAGCCTTCACTGCAGGCTGTAGCTGGGGGTCCATCGCAGACCGGTCAATATTTCTTTGAGTTTGGAGGTTATCCCCAGACTTCGTCATTTGCACAAAGACCTATGCTTGACTCCAGAGATTGTTATGGATGTGGAGAGACTGGACATATTAGGAGGTATTGTCCAAGACAGAGTTACAGACCCCCAATAGTCATAGGTAGCGGTGGTCATGGAAGAGGCCGCCATTCTGGAGGACGTGGTGGCTAAGGTAATGGTGGTCACCAAGTCAAACGGGGTTGCGGGAAAACTGGAGCTACTGCAGTGCAACATGGTAGGGGCAACGGGCAGACAGGTGATAGGCCCATTGTTATGCTTTCCCCGGGAGGTCTGAAGCGGAGACATCTGATGTTGTTATCATAGGTAATCTTTTGGTTTGTGATTGCATGGCTTCTGTATTATTTGATTCTGGATCCACATTTTCATATGTATCTTCCTCATTTGCTATTGGTCTTCATTTACATTGTGATTTGCTTGACATGCCCATTCGTGTCTCTACTCCTGTGGGTGAGTCTGTGATAGTTGAGAAGGTGTATAGGTCTTGTCTTGTGACTTTTGTGGGGAACAATACTCATGTAGACTTGATTATTCTAGAGATGGTTGATTTTGATGTAATTCTGGGTATGACTTGGCTTTCTCCAAATTTTGCAATCTTAGATTGGAATGCTAAAACTGTGACATTGGCCAAGCCTGGGACAGATCCGCTAGTGTGGGAGGGTAACTATACTTCCACCCCAGTTCGTATCATCTCTTTTCTTCGTGCTAAGAGAATGGTTAGTAAGGGTTGTTTAGCTTTCTTGGCACATCTCAGGGATGATACTTCCCAAGTACCTTCGATTGAGTCTGTTTCGATAGTCCGTGATTTTTTGGATGTGTTTGCTGCAAACCTTCCTGGTATGCCACCGGATAGGGATATTGATTTTTGTATTGATCTGGAGCCGGGTACTCGCTCCATTTCCATACCCCCTTATAGAATGACCCCAGCTGAGTTAAGGGAGTTAAAGGCCCAACTTCAGGAGTTGTTAGGTAAAGGTTTTATTAGGCCAAGTGCATCCCCTTGGGGTGCTCCTGTTTTATTTGTGAAGAAGAAGGATGGAAGTTTTTGGATGTGCATAGACTACAGGCAACTGAATAAGGTAACTATTAAGAACAAGTATCTTATTCCTCGCATTGATGATTTATTCGATTAGTTACAAGGTGCTTGTACCTTCTCAAAAATTGATTTGAGATCTGGTTATCATCAATTGAAAATACAGGCAGCAGATATGCCAAAGACTGCTTTTCGAACCAGGTATGGGCATTATGAATTCCTAGTAATGTCTTTTGGGCTGACGAATGCCGCTGCTGCTTTCATGAGCCTGATAAACGGGATTTTTAAGCGATATCTGGATCTCTTTGTTATTGTATTTATTGATGATATACTGATATACTCAAAGAGCAGGAAATAACATGAGGAGCATTTGAGAATTGTATTGGAATTGTTGAGGGAGAAAAGGCTTTAGCCAAATTCTCCAAGTGTGAGTTTTGGCTAGATTCAGTGTCCTTCTTGGGGCACGTGGTTTCTAAGGATGGGGTAATGGTGGATCCTTCTAAGATTGAAGCAGTGAAGAGTTGGGTAAGACCTACTAATGTTACAGAGGTAAGGAGCTTTGTTGGTTTAGCTAGCTACTACCGTCGATTTGTGAAGGGATTTTCTTCTGTTGCCTCCCAACTGACAAATTTGACTAAGCAGAATGTTCCATTTGTATGGTCGGACGAATGTGAAGAAAGCTTCCAGAACCTCAAGACCTTGTTGACTACTGCACCAATTCTTACCTTGCCAGTGGAAGGCAAGAATTTCATTGTTTATTGTGATGCATCTTATTCTGGTTTGGGTGCAGTGCTAATAAAGGAAAAGAATGTAATTGCTTATGCTTCGAGGCAATTAAAAGTGCATGAACATAACTATCCGACCCATGATTTGGAGTTGGCTGCAGTCGTGTTTGCATTAAAGAAATGGAGACATTATCTATATGGGGTTAAGTGTGAAGTTTACACAGATCATCGTAGTTTACAGTATGTCTTTACCCAGAAAGATTTGAATTTGAGGCAGAGGAGGTGGATGGAACTACTAAAGAACTATGATATTACTATTTTGTATCACCCAGGAAAGTCTAATATTGTGGCAGATGCTTTAAGTATAAAAGCAGGAAGCATGGGAAGTCTAGCCCACTTACAGGTTTCTAGACGCCCATTGGCTAGAGAGGTCCAGACTTTGGCTAGCGACTTTATGAGGCTGGAAGTACTAGAGAAAGGAGGATTTTTGGCCTGTGTAGAGGCAAGATCTTCTTTTCTTGACAATATTAAGGGAAGGAAGTTTGATGATGAGAAGCTGAGCCGAATTCGGGATATGGTGTTGCGACGAGAGGCTAAAAAGGCAATAATTGATGAGGAAGGCGTTTTGTGAATTAAGGGAAGGGTATGTGTGCCCCGTGTTGATGATTTGATTCACACCATTCTTATAGAGACTCATAGTTCAAGGTATTCTATACATCCTGGTGCAACTAAGATGTATCGTGACCTAAAGCAACATTTCTGGTGGAGTAGGATGAAGCGTGACATTACTGATTTTGTTGCCCAATGCCCGAATTGTCAGCAGGTAAAGTATGAACACCAGAGGCCTGGAGGAACACTTCAGAGAATGCCCATTCCTGAATGGAAATGGGAAAGAATTGCAATGGATTTCGTGGTTGGTCTTCCAAAGACATTGGGTAAGTTTGATTCTATTTGGGTAATTGTTGACATATTAACTAAGTCTGCTCACTTCATTCCGGTCAAGGTGACTTACAATGCAGAGAAGTTAGCCAAACTCTATATCTCAGAAATTGTTCGATTGCATAGAGTTCCATTTTCCATCATATAAGATAGAGGTACACAATTTACTTCTAAGTTTTGGAGAACATTGCATGCTGAATTAGGTACTAGGTTGGATCTTAGTACTGCATTTCACCCTCAGACAGATGGACAGTCTGAGCGAACGATTCAGGTGTTGGAGGATATGCTTCGTGCATGTGTGATAGAATTTGGTGGTCATTGGGATAACTTCTTACCCTTAGCAGAGTTTTCTTACAATAATAGCTATCACTCAAGTATTGATATGGCCCCATTTGAGGCACTGTATGGGAGGAGATGTAGGTCTCCCATTGGTTGGTTTGATGCATTTGAGGTGAGACCATGGGGTACCGACCTTTTGAGGGAATCGTTAGATAAAGTAAAATTCATTCAGGAGAAGCTTCTAGCAGCTCAGAACAGACAGAAAGAATATGCAGATCGAAAGGTTAGGGACTTGGATTTTATGGAGGGTGAACAAGTCCTGCTGAAGGTTTCACCAATGAAAGGGGTGATGCGGTTTGGTAAGCGAGGTAAGCTTAGTCCGAGGTATATTGGTCCATTTGAAGTTCTGAAGCGCGTGGGGGAGGTGGCTTATGAATTGGCATTACCTCCAGGACTCTCAGGAGTGCACCCGGTATTTCATGTGTCTATGCTGAAAAGATACCATGGGGATGGAAACTACATTATTCGTTGGGATTCAGTTCTTCTTGATGAGAATTTGTCTTATGAGGAGGATCCTGTTGCTATTTTAGATAGAGAAATCCGCAAGTTGAGATCAAGGGAGATTGCATCCATCAAGGTTCAATGGAAGAATCGGCCAGTTGAAGAGTCCACTTGGGAGAAGGAGGCGGATATGCAAGAAAGATACCCACATCTTTTTACAGATTCAGGTACCCTTTTCTCACCCTTGTTTTTCTTCTTGTGATCGTTCGAGGACGAACGATGGGTAAATTGGTATCTATTGTAACGACCTGTTTAGTCATTTCGAACAGTAGAATCATTTGTGATAAAAACTGACTGGGCCGACGGATCATGCGACGGACCGTGACGGACTCCGTCGTCCCACACTTGTGTAATTCTCCTGCTGCTCTCCTCATCACCCTCGACGACAGATATGACGAACCGTCACAAGCACAATGGTTCATCAAGCGTCTTCGTGCCAAAACACTTAAACTCTGATATCTGGGTACGGGGATCAACTCTCTGAACTTTGCGACAGAATTGCAGCACAGACCGTCGTAGATACGACGGACCGTCACAACCCTCTTTACTGAAATTGAGTCTCTGAACTCTGTGACGGACCTGCAGGACGGACCGTCGCAGGTACGACGAACCGTCACGAGTTGCGTAACCTCGACTGGGTCGGATTTCTGCTAAAAGTTTAAGGGGTTGTTTTGGACTATTCATGACAAACTGTATGAAATTAGTGGGGTAAGTTTAATAATTTAATTACTTGGGGGTTAAAAGAGATAACTTGAAATAAATAGTGGGTTACTTTTATCATATTTTTATACTTAATTATTATAATTAGGGTAAAATAAAAAGAGTTTGAAGAAGGAAAATAAAAAGAACAGAAGAGGGGAGAACGAGAGGAGAGAGAGAGAACGAAGAGGAAAGCAAAGGCATTGGGTAGTAGCTTGCTTGATCACGATTCTTTGGTGGAAGTAGGTTATGGTTTATGCTATTTCATAGTAAACTCTAAATAGCGATTGATATGTATTGGGTGGTATTGTAAAGTCTTCTATATGCTTAATTGTGTGGTTGCATGATGTGATTATGTAATTGTGATGGATTATAATGATGAGGCTGTTGAATCTTAAACCTTAAATCCTCTCTATTAATGATGATGCCTTGACATAAAAGAAGGCTTGATGAACTAAAATAATGAGATTAATGGATCGGGTGTCACGTACCGACACGTAGTATTAGGGGATCGGGTGTCACGTTCCGACACGTAGTATTAGGGGATCGGGGTGTCACGTACCGACACGTAGTATTAGGGGATCGGGTGTCACGTTCCGACACGTAGTATTAGGGGATCGGAGTGTCACGTACCGACACGTAGTATTAGGGGATCGGAGTGTCACGTTCCGACACAAGAAGAATAAAGAGAATGAATCTTGAATTATGTTAATATACTCAAATTTAAAGAACCTATTTCCCAAATGAGTATGGTGTGGAGGCTTGAGTCCTCATAGGTGTGCTTGGTGTTGTGGCCAATGGTTCTTGTACTTGTTGTTGTCACCTGTTGAGTATTGTAGTTGATTTTATATTATTATTCGATATATATTGCTTTCTATTTTGAGTTGGCCGATGATACCTACTCAGTACGTGTTCCTTGTACTGACCCCTACTTGTATTTTTCTCTTTGTTATTTGTGGAGTGCAGCAAACGTGCCATCGACTTCGACTCGTCCGCAACTCTAGCCAGTCTCCAGCATATCAGATTTCAGGGTGAGCTATTATTCCTAGCTCGGACTGGATTCTCTCCTTCACGTCTTGATGTCTTGAAGTTCGGACATGGACCATCTATTTACTTATTTTAGCTTCTTAAATACTCTTAGATTAGAAATTTGAGGATAGATGTTCTTGGTGTGATGACTTCCAGATTTTGGGGATAATAGTTGATAAACTTTAGAAGCTTTTTATTGGTTATATTAATAATTTTGAGTCTTCCGCATTATATTTTGTTCATTATGGTTGAAATATCGGTAAATGTTGGGGTTTAGAATTGTTGGTTCGCTCACATAGTAGGATAAGTGTGGTGCCACTCGCGGCTCATTTTGGGTCGTGATAGGGAATGACCAACGAAGGATACTTAAACGCTGCTAGCACCACCAACGTCCGTTTGGATGGTGGAATGTAAAATCACAAGGGAAAGAAGAAACAAAAGGGTAATGAGGAGATGCTGCTTGACCCCACTCCAAGCAAGACGCTAACATCTCACCCACATTCGACCAACGAAGCGAGTGAAGATGAACTTGGTGAGGAGGCCATTGATGTCACTACTAAAGAGGAATGGGTCACAAGGGTTGAGTGACGAGGCAGGCCGTGGAGATATTAGGCAAGCGTATGAACGTGGATGATGAATAATTCAAAACTCTTGAAGACTTCGTCCTTAAGGAGATTGACACATTCAATAAGAGGCATGCGTGAGTTCCAAATGAAGGACTATCTTCCTAGTTAGAGGGAATGAGATTTATCTCAATACTAATGAAGCTGTCATGAAGGGATTGAAACGAGCTCGTAGAAAGAAAACTAGTTCCAATGAGAGAGCGCCTCGTGAGGCTTTGAGAGGTCACTATAGGTTTCTCGTCTGTAATCTAACAATAATAACAAAGAAAGCAATATGGAAAATAATAAAATGGAAATTTTTGGAAATAATAAGGAAATTTGGAGAGTTTCCTAATTATAAAAGTGATTTTTTGGTCATTTTCAAACGACCATAACTCGCAGCTCAGGATAAGTTAGTGTGAGTTCTTTATATGGTTGGAAAGCCCTTCGGGATATCTTTCCAGTGGTGCTGAGTTGCGTATTTTCGATGTTGTATGAGGGAGATATGCCTTTCAAAAGTTGGATAGTTGGACTAAGAAAAATCCAATCCGGATTTTAGTAAGGGTAAAGTAGTCCTTTTACCCTACTATTTCGTAATTTTTTTAAGGGTCTAATTGGGGTAAAACCAAGTTTTAGTTCAGATTAGAAAATATTTTTTTTATGCATAGGGTTTGGGAGAAAAGAGAAGAGAAGATAGAGAAGGGAGAAAAGAGCAAGATTTCACAAAGAACGCCAAGAGAATCTTGTGGAATTTGTAGGGGGTGATGTTTATCAAGGTATGTAAGCTCTTTCTGTCTTGGATTTGTTAACCCACACACAAACATGTTTAATTTAGCAATTTTTGATTATATTGAATGAAGAATATTGAAGTACTTGATGAATAATTGTCGAATTCTTGCTGTTTGGGTTGTTGCATATCTTTAGTTGTTTTGATTCGTGTTTTCGGAATGTTTTACCATTCTAAATTATTGGGTGTTGAGGTATTTAGTGATCCTAAGTGTTTGAGGAAATACCCATGGGAGTTTAGAAGGTGTAGAGTTGAAAATTGGAGAAGAAAAGTCAGAAACTCTGTCTGACAACCCTTGGGGTGCCGCGCCTGCCAGAGCTCCCCAGGGCAGGCTTTGTTTGAGGCCATGGCGTGCCGCGCCAGCTAGAGCGCCTCAGCCCAAAGTCTTTCCGTCAGGTATGGCGCTCCGCGCCTCTCAGAGCACCAAGATCACCCGGAGACCCTATTTTCCCCTTTATTTTTTTAAACTAGTTTCTAAGTGATGTACCTACAATTCCTAGTCGATTCCAACACTCTAAAGTACATATAAACATCATGAAATCATCCATAAACATAAATATGATCCTTAAATCCATAATTCAATTCAAGGAAAGTTAAGATCAAAGTCAAAGAAGTTAAGAGTCGAGATCTAAAGGTTAAGAAGCAAGTCAAAGTAAGTTCCTAAAGCATTCAAGAGTCTTAAACAAACATTCTAACTTTGTTTTAAGGTTCAAGCAATGAGTGGAGAAAAGAGTAAAAGAGTTGAGTTAAGTTCTCAAAAGCTATAAGGAAAATAAGTATTCCCTAAGAGTTAAGTTTCAAGTTAAGTAAAGAGTAAGAACTGAGTTCATTTCTCATAACTTATAAGGGAACTAAGTACTCCCTAAAAGTTTATAATTGTTTTCACATTTAAGTTGAAGAGGAACTAAGATTTCCAAAAGAGTTTTGATAAATAGAAAGGGGAACATTGACTCTAAGAGGGATTTTTAAAGCTAAAAAAGGTAGAGCAAATTATCTCAACCCAAGAGGAAAGAGGATGTTTTAAAAACATGAGCTAAAGTATATTTTGGGAGTAGTACTGAGCATCGATGGGGGGACGAGATTTAATATTAACTTAAGTATCCATGTAAATCATGTAGTCATCATGGGTATTAACGGGTTATACTTTTTAAAAGATCACGTGAGGTTAGCTGGTGGATCCACTAGGTTGAGGATGTTCTATGTGACAACAAAGTACAAGAAAGTTCTGACAGCGTGCGTACTGAGACGATGTATCACCACTTAGGCTCATAGTGGTGATTGTCGGCTAGAGAAATTTCGACAGAACTACATTACTTTCATTTATAAGTAAAGTTGAGTTTGCTATTGCATTTTCTTTGAAGAACTGAGTTACTTTACTGTCTTACAAACTTTATATGTATTAAATGTGTTTTAAATTGCTTTATATATATTTATTCATTGAGTAGAGTAAGTCTTGAGTTAAGCAGAGCCAAGGTAAGTTCATCTTATTTGTATCAATCTTAAGTCATTGTTTAGCATTCCAACTTATATACTCGTACATTCAATGTACTGATGCCAGTTGGCCTGCATCGTTTCATGATGCAGAGGCAAGTAACCAAGACCAGCATGCAGCGTTTCATTGATCCAGTTTGAGCTCTAGAGTCAGTGGTGAGTCTCCTTGCATTCCAGAGGATTCTTTTTATTCTTTCCTATATTTCTATTTCAAAATGTTGTGGGGTCTGTCCCAACATTCATCTAAGTAGTTTTAGAGGCTTCATAGACAGATGGTCAGTTAGTTCAGATGAGTCTCTTTTATTTCAGATGTTTCGTTTTGAGACTAAAGTACTTATTTTTCCAAGACACTAAATTAAGTTATTTATAAGATTGTTCTTGTTTTATTATTGAGTAAGTTTTTCGCGGAGTTATGTATGCCAGACCAAGGGTATGCTCGAGGCTAGAAATGGTCACCGAGTGTCAGTCCCGCTCAGGGTGTAGGCTCGGGGCGTGAAAGAGACCTTGAAGGCCGAAGTGAAAACACTCAAGGAAGGCATTGAAGTTGGAGGATCCATTCACCTGATCATGATAGGAAGGCAAGGATCGAGGCTCTGAAGCCGCCGATATTCAAAAGCGTCCGCGATACCCAAGAGGTTGAGAACTTTCTGTGGCACTTGGAGAATTATTTCAAGTGTAGTCGGGTGAAGAGTGACGAGAATAAAATAAAAACTGGCATGTTGTATCTTTCACATAGGGAAGGGGACGTGCACCATCAATTCGTGGGAGAAATTCTGCAATGAGTTCAAGAAAGTCTTCTTCCCTAACAACGTTGTATATGAGGTTAGGCGTAAGTTCAGGGTGTTGAAGCAAACAAGAAACATCTGGGCGTACGTGAAAGAGTTCACAACCCTAACACTTCTTATTCCCAACCTCAGAGACGAAGACATCTTATTCTACTTCATGGACGAACTGCAAAATTTGGCCAAGAAGGAGTTGGAGCTGTGACAGGTCAAGAGCCATATATGAGGCCATTACACAAGTCAAATACTTGACCGGCTTTAAGCATAATAGATACGATAAGGGTAAGAACATAAGGAGTAGTCATACTAAAGTTGGGCGAGATCGTGGCCGAGTCAAGGAGCAGGAGGCCCATCCTAAGCAGTACGACTTCTACAAGTCGAATGGCAAGCAGTCAAAAAATACATGGAGATAAAGGTGTAAAATACAAAGGGAGATGGTTTCTACATATGAGGTGGACCGCACGGCTATGCCAGTTGAACTGAGATGAAGAACCTTGGTGATGCCCTATGCGAACGGAAAAAGAAAGGCGCACAAGATCAAGGGCAGGGTGCAACTGGGCATGGTTGGACTAAGCGGGGCTATAGCCAAGAAGGCAGAGAAGCCAGATTACTTTAGCACGCAGTATGTAGACATATCCACTAAAAGATGATCGATTTGTGCTATGGTTGGCTCTGGAGCCGAACCTAACATCATTACCAAGATGGAGATGGAGAGGTTGGGGATGAACTACATTCCAAGAAACACCCACCTCAAGACAATCAATGCACCCCAAACTCCCATGAGCGCGGTCTCCGAAGGAGTGAGCATCACGTTAGAGAAGTGGCAAGGTAAGATGAACTTTAGTGTTGCTCGTTTAGATATCTCTGATATCATTTTTGGGTAGGAGTCCTTCCAGCGCTTCCATATGATGATCGAACCCTACCTCCAACAACTCATAGTCATGGAGCAAGAAGGGTCATGCATGGTACCTCTAGTAAAAGTACCAAAAAAAAGGACACATCCACCTGTCAGCCATGCAGATCGTGAAGGGCCTGAAGAAGGGAGAATCAACATTTCTAGCCACCATTGCAAATTTTGGAGAGGAAAATTATGCTAAGGAGTTCTTGCCATCGATTATAGAAAAGGCCCTAGGAGAGAACAACGACGTGATGTTGGACGATCTGCTGAAGACCCTACCTCCTAGGCGCGAGGTAGATCACAAGATAGAGTTGGAGCTAATCCACCTACACATGCACCTTATCGCATGGCTCCACCCAATTGAGGTTCTAAGGAAGTAGTTGAAGAATCTCCTTGAGGCTGGTCACCTCTGTCCATCCAAGGCCCCTTATGGCGCGCCAGTTCTGTAAAAGAAGACTAAAACGGAATATTGCGCTTATTCATCGACTACGGGCGCTAAATAAGGTAACAATTAAGAACAAATACCCTATCCCACTCATTGGAGATTTTTTTGATAGACTTGGGCAGGCCAAGTTACTGAGGTGGACCTTCGAAAAGTCTACTACCAAGTGCGCATCGCAGAAGCGGATGAGCCAAAGACATCGTGCGTGACAAGATACGAAGCATACGAATGGTTGGTAATGTCGTTCATCTTAACCAACGCATCCTCCACCTTTTTCACACTGATGAACAAAATTTTATGGCCCTTGCTTGGATCAGTTCATGGTGGTGTACTTGGATGACAGAGTAATCTACAACAGCACCTTGGAAGAGAACGTGGAGTATCTAAAAAAGGTATTCCAAGTCTTACAGACGAACCAACTATTCATCAAGCATGAGAAGTGTGAGTTCGTCCAACATGAAGTGTACTTCTTAGGCCATGTCATCATCTAGGGTGAAGTACGGATGGATGTGTCTACGATCAGGGCGACCCAAGAGTGGCAGTCGCCCACCAAAGTGACCGAGCTACGATCGTTACTTGGACTTGTGAACTACTATAGCCGGTTCATTAGTGGCTACTCCACTAATAGTGCTCCGCTAACCGAGTTACTAAATAAAAATAAGTTGTGGGTTTGGAGCAAGAAGTGCCAAAGAGTTTACGAAAGTCTCAAGGCCGCAGTGATAGAAGAGCCGGTCTTCATGCTGCCCGACTTCTCAAATAACTCTGAAGTGCATACGGATGCTTCAGACTTTTCCATTGGGGGAATATTAATATAAGATAGACACCCCCAATGGCCTTCGAGAGTAGCAAGCTAAACGAGAGCGAATGGCACTACACAGAGCAGGAAAAAGAAATGAAGGTCATTGTACATAGCCTAAGCACGTGGAGACACTACTTACTAGGCTCCAAGTTCGTGGTAAAAACCAAAAAATGTGGCCACTATATACTTCCATTCAATAAAGAAGATCACCCCGAAGCAGGCTAGGTGGCAAGACTTTTTGGCAAAGTTCAACTACGTCGTGGAGTACAAGCCTGGAAGAGTCAACATTGTTGTCGATTGATGTACCGTGGTTTCATGATACTTTCAATGCTTTTTCCTTAAGTTTCATGTGTTTCTAAAGCCTTTTTGTATTAGCTTTAATGCATTTTTCTCTTTGTTTTCAGGAAATCTGTCAAGAATGAAAATGCGAAAGAATTGTGCTTAAATAGAAAAAGTGACTACCTACGAAGCCGTCGACGGTTCGTAGGTGGCCACCATCGTATGAAGGAAAAGATGCTAAATGAAGATTGGGGATTTCTGACTAAGTGTGGGGCTACGGAGGCTCTTGACGGACCGTCATCTCCATGACGGACCGTCCTGCACATTCGTTATTGTCAATAAAAAGTAGTCGTACTACCATATTAAAAAGAATCTAAGTGTGGAACGATGGAGGACCACGGCGGTTCGTCGTGGCCTCGATGGTCCGTCATCTAGGTCGTCGACTCAGACGCAATTTTTGGGTAGATTTTCCTTAAATAGATTTCCCTCTTTTGTTAGGACTCTATTATTATAAATACTTGTAAAAACCTCATTTTTAGGGTTAGACTCTGGGGTATTTTTCAGATTTTATTGTTCTAGTTGTGAACTTATGATTTTGGGAAGTTATTCTATTTTTCAAAAATCGTTTATTGCAAGTTCATTATTAATTCAAGTAATTTTCTGGATTTTCTTCAATCTCATCAAAGTAAGTACATGAATTCTTATCAAACTAATATGAATTATGGACTATTAACATGGTTAACTAAATTCATAGCTAGGGTTGTGGGAACCATGGGTAATTAACGAGGTAAAAACTAGTTAAAATAATAATCCTTGAATAGTTTCTTGCTTGTATTGATAATTCTTTCATTTAAAAGTCTTTTTAACGAGTGCACGCGTTAGAACTCGCCTTGATGCTACTTGCCAGACCAAGGAGGTAGATAATAAGAAAAGAATTATCAACGTAGATTTAGTATACACTATCTAATAGACTAGTGTCGATTGGTGCGCAGTAACAACTAAGCCATACATCGATTATGATGCTTATTATGAGGCAAAGATAAGGTTTAGTAAAGCATAAACACGTAGCCAGATCAAGGTGCGGAGTAAAATTTTGTAGTTGCAGGACCAAGGAGTTAGAGATACATAACTTACCACTTTGCATGCAAGATCTAGGAAAGGATTGTTATATCTAGAATTACCACGTTATGACCCATTGGGGAACACTTAAGCCCTAGTTACTCTCATTACTTGATAAAAACCAAATCTTTAAACCTGTCACTTGTTTATCTAGAAATAGCTAATTATATTTATTGCTTAAAACCCCCTGTTTGTTACTTTTTCTCGGAAAGGACTTGACTAAATAGAAGTAATAATAGGTTAAAGTTAAGTCTAAATCATTTTCCTCGTGGGATCGACCCCAATCTCATAGTTCGGCTCTTTACTTGATACGACCGTTCATACTTCTTTTCGAGAAGTAAATTTGAGCGTATCAAATTTTGGCGCCGCTGCCGGGGAAAGTGGCTTTTAGATTAACTTTAAGTTTATTACCAAAGTTTAGTCAACATTTTCCTAATTTTACTTTTTTTGTTTGTTTTTGTCTCTTGCAGATCTTACTTCCGTGTGTGCCAAGTACGCAGAGTAGAGGAGAACCCATACTCTCACCCGACCCCAAACTAGAGCATACACTACGCAGAATGAACTGAAATTTGGGTATTCTCGATGATGATCACAACATGAAACTTCCACCACCGGTTGATGCACATCATCAATTATCATCTAAAAATCGTGGGGGAGGTGAAATACGGAGGCAACCTCCCGCTCCACCCCCTCAAGAGTATTATAGGGGATATGATATTATTACTGACTCTGACAGGACACTTGTCTTGCCTCCCCTACCACACAACTATACTTTCGTGGTAACTAGTAGTTTAATACAAATGCTCACCGCTAGAGGATTGTTTTTAGGGCTACCTTCTGAGGATCCACATTCTCACATTGCCAAGGTGAGGTCAGTTCGTAAGAGTTGTGTAGGGAGGCCTGATTTGAATATGGACGTAATTGGGTTGAGAGTGTTTTCTCTTTCATTGAAAGAAGAGGCCGCTATATGGTTTACCGATCTTCCCTATAACTCAATCTATACTTGTAATCAATTGAGGGATGTGTTCTTAGCACGTTACTACCCGGTGTCTAAGAATCTAAACCACAAAGATAGGGTGAACAACTTTTTGGCACTACCAAGAGAATCAGTCAGTAGTTCTTGGGACAGGTTCACTTCGTTCTTGAGAAGTGTCCCCAATTAGTGCATCGATCATGAGTCACTGAAAGAGTACTTCTATGGGGGATAATATGATAATAATAAAATAGTGCTGGATACGATAGCGGGTGGTTCTTATGGGGAGTGTCCTTATGCTGAGGTTATTGAGAAGTTAGAGAAAATCTCCCGAAATAATAAAGCTTGGATCACTATGAAGTCACATACTGGGATAAACACTTTTGCAGTGTAATCTCGATCAAGCATCTTGAGTTGCAAATGACCCAATTGTCTTTGATTGTGAACCCACACCAACTGGGCACTCTTCCTAGCAATATTGTCCAAAATCTGAAAAATGGTGGACATTGTATGGCAGTCACAACTCGAGATGGTAAGCAAACCATTGACCGACCCATGTTGTGTGGTGTAGAAAATGTGCTAAGAGGCGATGATGAAGTAGTGGAGGTTAGTGGTGAGTTTAAATTACAAAACGGGGAAAGAAGCTGAGGTACCCCAAAAGGTGGCCCCCATGCCTAGTGTTGACACCCAATTTTGACCGACCTTTGACCATGTTTAAGAATACTATTCAATTAAATACGTATTTTAAATTTTAGAATTTTTAATCGACTTTGCTTGAAAATTATATATTTTAGTATGTTTTACTTTATAAAATTATCGTAAATTTTATAATATTTTAAAATTATTAATGAATTTCAAATGTTTTAAATTTAAATGATTTCTCAATTAAATTGTTTTGGCTCTTATTTATTAAAGTAAAAGAATATTGTCGTACTAATTAAATATTAAATAAAAAAAAATCTGATTTGTCTCTCCTTATTTAAGAAAAATAATAATATTTCTCTCTCCTAATTTATTCTTGCTTATATTTGGAAGTGATATATTTTTATTTTGTCTGATTTGGATATCCTTTAAAATAAGGAAAATAATATATTTAATTGATTCCTTTAAATATTTCTTTTTCCTTATTTGTTTTCCTCTCTTTGCTATATAAATAAGACCCCCTCCCTCACAATTTAGACACTCATTCACTCTCAACCACAAATTCTCTCATCACTCTCCCTTCTCTCATTGCTCTCTTGCTACTTTAACAACACATTAATATTTCGGTAATTATTCAAGGGTTCTTCTTTGCTATTTTCCTACTTTGTTCAAGTAAAAGGTGAATCAATTTGTTTTGCTTAACAGGTTAGTATTCTTAACATTTATACTATCTTCACATTCATATATTTGTGTAAACCATTGTCTGTTCTTTTTTATGTAGAATTCGTCATTAAATAATTGCATTATCTCACCTTGACTAATAAGTGTGATTACTTGTGTAGTTATTTGATTACTTTGACAGGTTTCATACTTGAAGTTCAAGTTGAAGATTAACTGAAGAAGGATTTATTTATTTGTTTGAATGTATATATATATATCTATATATTTTTTTTTTCTATTTTATTTATTCGAATGTTGTAACAATTGTAACCCTAAAGATCATATAATAAATTTATTTGGGGGTCGTCTAGGGGAGGGGGATTTATATGCTTACTTGTTCATTACATTTTTTTAGAAATCATGCCTATAGGTTTGTCTTTAACCACCTAGAATTATTGTTTGTAGGTGTTATAATTTTCAACATGCTCAACGCTTTGTTAATAATTTAAAAACGACTAGATTCCATTAATTTTTCAATGTTAAAATCAAATTTTAATAATCTAGTAGGTTGTTAGATGTCAAAATATATTATAAATTTTCATTTGTCTTATCACGTAGAAACTATGCCTATGTATTGATTGTTCATATCATTTACAAAAATCATGCATATATATGTTATTTTTTTATTTTTTTGAACACCTAGAATCATGTCTATAGGCTTGTAAATAAACTCTTAACATATCCATAAAAGATAATAAAATTCGTTTGTGCATATTTGTGCCCTCCCCCTAAAATTAGTTAATATTATTTGATTAGTAATTCTATTTGTTTTCTTGACAATTTTCGCATTTTATGATGCAATATGTTGTTTCCTTAAAATAGTGATAATAATTTAAAGTCATTTCATGCATCTAACAAACTACTTGGCTTTTGAATATTGCATATCAAAACCTTTGCATTTAATAAATTTATCACCTTAATGTTCTACTAGCTTTTAGTACTTACAAAGTTTTGCAACATATTTTTTCTTAAAAGTCATCATTCAATCTTCCTTTGAAATTTTGGATTGATTATGACATTATTTTTGAAATAAATTACAAGTGTTGTCTCCTAACCTATCGTTAGTGGGAAAGTCAAAGGAACTACGAGGTCTAGTTCCAAATTTTTTAAAAACCCGACGCGTCCCTGGAAGTACCATCTACCCATGGATTTCAAAAGAAATTATGTGCATTTATATGTAAATGTTTGTGTGCCTACGTGTGAACTAAATCTTTTAAATCATTTTTTCAAAACATAACTATTTTTTTTAGACCGACCTCAAATCAAAATTGTTTCTATGGTGGAGGAGCGCGATCAATAATATCGTGGCATCATCCCTATAAAGAAACAAACATTTTTTTAAATAAAAATTCATATTCAAAACTTGCTCAATTTTCAAAACCTTACTTTCTCACATATTAATTGTTTAATATTTATAAATTTTGTTCATAACTTAGTCTCATGCTTAAATATAAATAAAACTTGATTGTTTATTTATTGCCATCACCTAGCCTTGCATGCTTAAATTAATGAGAAATAGTATTAATTGTTTTATATTTGTTATCACTTAGCAAGATTAAATAAATTAATAAATTAAATGACCTTAATTGCTACTTGTAACCCCCACATAGATTGCATGAGATATGGTCGGGACCCACATTTGTGGACCTCGAGGGATGCCTAACACCTTCCCCTCGAGGTAATTTGAACCCTTACCCTAATCTCTGGCTCGTTGACCTTAGTTAGACTTAGTTAGGTTAGATAGGTGCCCTAACGCGCCTTAATTCGTTAGGTGGCGACTCCAAAACTCAAAAATCCCAAAAGAGTTGTTAGGTCGCGCACAAAACCCGTTTTCTGCGAAAATGGGGCGCGACAGAATGGCGACTCCGCTGGGGATATTAGGTTCTTACCATTACGTGTTAATTGCTTATTTATGTGGGGTTTACTTTATTTTTGTCATTTTACTACTTGTTAGATGCTTACCATGTTTAGCTTATTTTGTTACCTTATTTATTGTCTCCTCTCCATGTTCCTCCCTTTCCCTTTTCCTTAATTGTTTATTATCATGTTTCATCTCTTCCCTTTCCCCTTATTTGTTTACATATTTAGTCTCGTATCTTCTTGCTTTATTTGTGTAGTTTTCATATATTCATATGTTTACTTTCCTTTATTTATGCTTATTTATTTATTGCTTATAAACTGCCTATATGTTACCGTTTTCCAATTTAAATGCTAAATGTTTACTGCTCTGATAATTGGCATCCCGCTCATACTTCCCCCAATTGGGACCCTCTTCCTTTTTTTTATTTTGTTCTCGTGATGTTGTGCCTTTGCACCTCTCACAACTACTCCAATCTTACACAAATACCCATTATAGAGAGTCGGCATATGCGTGGACGTAGTGGATAGTTTTACTACCGTGAAGCCACGAGCCTCTCGCATAAAATCCTTTCAAGTCCGTGTCAAGCCAACTCTTAGAAGTCATGGTTAAGTCATACATGCTGCATAAACCCTAGGTGGTTTGACCCTTGGTGTCAATCCACATAATTAGTAGCCACCCTATCGTCTAAAGGGCCCCAACACCCTTAGGCAAATTGCATATTTATGTGTTAACGTGATCATGATAATTAAATCAAGCCAACATTGTCAAAATGGAGTTTAGAAGTCGTTTTTTTACTTTGTTTGCAGAGTCATGACTCACTCTCACACCGTTAGGCGGCCTCACTGCTTTGATCTCCGTAGAGTCAGATCGTCACTTAATCAAGGCAGAGAGAAGATGGGCTAGCAACCTCCTCAACGCCAATTATGACATTATCCCAGAAATGAGGAAGCAGATTGTGCCTAACATTGGAGAGCAACATAATTGAAGTTTTTTTTTTATTATTCTTTTTATTCCCCATGTGTTATCCCTAGCCCTTTAGTTATCTCTAGATTGATGTAATAATAGAAATTATTTCAATAATTGAAAGTCGTTTTATTGTCTAACTCTAAACTCCAAATTGACAAATAAGGCTTGAATTAGTTATTATGCATCACTTATGTGTCGCTTAGGCCTACCTCTGGCTCAACGAGGCTCTTTTGCATTTAGGTCGTTTATCTTAAATAACGTGTTTGATGTCTCAAATTATGCAATATTCTAACTTCGGTTTTATTGTGCTTTTATTTATTTTACCCTTTCCCAATGGTTGATCTGTAGACCATGGTTTATCACACGCGATCAAAGGTCATTTCCTCCTCTTCCGACTGAGAATTGCAAAGGGAAAAGTGAAAGGGACTAATGCTAAGGTTATGTGCAAAACTATTGAAAAAATATCTTTCAGACAAGTTGGTATCAAACCTTGAGCAGAAAATAAAGAAGTTAGAAGAAGAGTTGTTGGACATGCGTGAGTGGGCAAAGTTTTTACTCTCTGCCAACCCAACTTTGGAGACGAACAATCTTCCTCTGGATTACTCTACCTCTCAAAGTCAACCGAGCTCCATTCAAATGCTTCTAAAAACATCTACTTTCTAAATCACCCATATCCTCCGCAAACACAATGCATATCCTCCTAAACCTCAACTCCTTACTTCACACCCGCATCACCCTACTATGCAAGCTCCTCGATACGAAACACCTCTGCACCAAGTTCCTTGGCATCATGCACCTCTCATGCAATTTCTAGTGTCTCTGTACCAAAGGCCTCCTATGCCATATCTTTTGGAACTACGTCAGACCTGATTCCCGTTTAGGAGGGGATACGTAGGCGCTCTTATGGGGTTCGGTCTTATCATAGATAAAACTTTCATTTTCCCCTTCTATTGATAACCGGGGCAGAATTTTTGAGAGGATCTCAAAAATTCCATCAATATTTCTTCTTGCACATCTCCATACTGGGGCAGAATTTTTGAGTAAACTCAAAAATTCCATCAAAAACATCTTCTCAACAACTGGGGCAGGAATCTCAAAATTGCTAAAAATCGAGACTGGGTAGAAATTTTTAAGAGAATCTCAAAAAATCCAACAGTCGAGCTACAACTACAACAGATCAGAATAACAGAAGTTCTACACTGGGGCAGAAATTTTGAGAAAATCTCAAAATTTTCGACAATACTCCGAAGAGCATTCTATCAGGCACCAAAGAAGCACGCTGTGCCAAATCATGGATACAGATCAACCTCCCCTTCAAACTAACTATTTTTCTTTGAATTTAGAAAATACAGGTACATATACAAAGACAGTTTCAACAATCAACATACCACTTTTGAGCCCGAAAAATGACAATCGACCCTTCCAACAAGGCGAATGTCCAAGCTACTACATACCCACATCATTCAATTATGAAGTTGCACTATGCCTGAGATCTAGGTTTGCATGACTACATTATGCCCGAGATCGCACTATGCTCAAGAAATGCATCATAGCATGTGCCCGAAGAAATGCATCATTGCATTGTGCCCGAAGAAATGCATCATTGCATTGTACCCGAAGATATGCATCATTGCATGTGCCCGATAATGCATGTGCCCGAAGAAATGCATCATTGCATCTGCCCGAAGAAATGCATCATTGCATGTGCCCGATATGCATCATTGCATGTGCCCGATAATGCATCATTGCATGTGCCCGACAATGCATGTGCCCGAAGAAATGCATCATTGCATTGCGCCCGAAGAAATGCATCATTGCATTGCGCCCGAAGAAATGCATCATTGCATTGTGCCCGAAGAAATCCTTTATTGCATGTGCTCGATACTGCATGTGCCCGAAGAAATGCATCATTGCATGTGCCCGAAGAAATGCATCATTGCATGTGCTCGATATTGCATGTGCCCGAAGAAATGCATCATCGCATTGTGCCTGAGACTGCATTGTGCCCGAAGTTTGCATAAGCTCAAGATTGCATCGTGCTCGAAGTTTACATACGCCCGAATCAAATCAAGTCACAAGAGTATCAACAGATGTCAAAAAACAGATACGCTCTCTTTACTCATTATTTATATTCCAAAGGCGTCATCCTCCAAAGGCGTCATCTTTCATGGCCTGCGGACTTCATGTCATGGCCTGAGGACTTATTTTATGCTTACCATGTCCCTAAGGTATCATAGTCTAAAGGCATCATCCTCATGGCCTGCGGACATCATATCATGGCATAAGGGTTTAATTTCTGTCTATCATAATTCGAAGGTGTCATAGTCTAAAGGCGTCATTGTTATGGCCTACAGACAACATTTTCATGACCTGAGGATACACCCTGCATATCATGGCCCTAGACATCATAGCCTAAGACGTCATTTTACATGGTCTTAAGGCAAACATTCATGGTCAATATGGGAAATTGCATCATGTTTACATTTACCGTTTTTTCTGCTCCAATTACTCTATTACAAGTTACAGTTATGCAGATTACAGACAAAGTCGCCGTTGAACGACTGTTCACTTGTTTACAAAACAAAGGCTCCGACAAATTCTTGGCTACTCGCACTATTGTTTCGCTACTCATCTATCGTCAGGCTACCATGAAGATATTTTCGGATTCAACTCGCCACTGTGACTTTCTATCTCTTCAGCTAGGCTCGTCCGCCTTACAATGCGACATTTAGGCTTTTCCGCCTTACAATCGGATATTTAGGCTCATCTGCCTTACAATACGATGTTTAGGCTCGTCTGCCTTACAATACGACATTTAGGCTCTTCCGCCTTACAATAGGATGTTTAGGCTCATCTGCTTTACAATACGACATTTAGGCTCGTCTGCCTTACAATACGACATTTAGGCTTTTCCGCCTTACAATAGGATATTTAGGCTCATCTGCCTTACAATACGATGTTTAGGCTTGTCTGCCTTACAATACGACATTTAGGCTCTTCCGCCTTACAATAGGATGTTTAGGCTCTTCCGCCTTACAATAGGATGTTTAGGCTCGTCTGCCTTACAATACGACATTTAGGCTCGTCTGCCTTACAATACGACATTTAGGCTCTTCCGCCTTACAATAGGATACTTAGGCTCTTCCGCCTTACAATAGGATGTTTAGGCTCGTCCGCCTTACAATACGATATTTAGGCTCGTCTGCCTTACAATACGACATTTAGGCTTTTCCGCCTTACAATCGGATATTTAGGCTCATCTGCCTTACAATACGATGTTTAGGCTCGTCTGCCTTACAATACGACATTTAGGCTCTTCCGCCTTAAATAGGATGTTTAGGCTTTTCCGCTTTAAAATATGATGTTTAGGCTCGTCCGCCTTAAAATGAGTTTATACTCTCCTTACAACCAGACATTTTGCTTATATTATTATATGCTTATACTATCAAATATTTTGGAGTTTGACGTTATTCTTCGGAGATGGGTTTCAATCCTTAAAGAAGTTAAAGACCGTCAAGGCTTGCACTACGTCTCAAAGCAGATACGCTCCTTATCACCTCTTGTCATTTATTTAGAACTCATTTTTATCATTATTGGTTATACTTTATCTATTCATAAGCTAACATTTTATCTAGAATTTGCAGATATGATCGATCGCCCTTGATCACAATTATCATGCTATCCTCTATCACAACAAAGACTCTATCAATTTTTCGCTTTTGATACCCCGAACCCTTGCTCAAATGTTGATAACCTCACTCTATCATGCTCTTCCTGCTTATCTGTCACGCTCTTCTAGCCTCTCAATCTCTCTTCTCGCTAATCTAATCTTATCCATTCAAGCCAATATCGTACCTTTCAAACACCTTAGCGCTCTTTCAACTTTTAAGAGCTTCATTTGCTCTTGAATCTAGAACTACACACGACCTGATTCTCGTATAACCAGAGATATGTAGGCGGCTTAAAACCAAAGTCTCGGTCGTACCCTTTTTCAACTCTATATCGTTTCAATCGATCCAACTGACATCTCTCGTCGGTCGGACAAAATTGGCTACTAAGTCAACGTTGGTTGCCTGACAATTCATTCTTCATTCTCAATCAACCAAGGGGCAGCTGTTGACACCCAATTTTGACCGACCTTTGACCATGTTTAAGAATACTATTCAATTAAATACGTATTTTAAATTTTAGAATTTTTAATCGACTTTGCTTGAAAATTATATATTTTAGTATGTTTTACTTTATAAAATTATCGTAAATTTTATAATATTTTAAAATTATTAATGAATTTCAAATGTTTTAAAATTTAAATGATTTTCTCAATTAAATTGTTTTGGCTCTTATTTATTAAAGTAAAAGAATATTGTCTTACTAATTAAATATTAAATTAAAAAAAAAAAAATCTGATTTGTCTCTCCTTATTTAAGAAAAAATAATAATATTTCTCTTCCTAATTTATTCTTGCTTATATTTGGAAGTGATATATTTTTATTTTGTCTGATTTGGATATCCTTTAAAATAAGGAAAATAATATATTTAATTGATTCCTTTAAATATTTCTTTTTCCTTATTTGTTTTCCTCTCTTTGCTATATAAATAAGACCCCCTCCCTCACAATTTAGACACTCATTCACTCTCAACCACAAATTCTCTCATCACTCTCCCTTCTCTCATTGCTCTCTTGCTACTTTAACAACACATTAATATTTCGGTAATTATTCAAGGGTTCTTCTTTGCTATTTTCCTACTTTGTTCAAGTAAAAGGTGAATCAATTTGTTTTGCTTAACAGGTTAGTATTCTTAACATTTATACTATCTTCACATTCATATATTTGTGTAAACCATTGTCTGTTCTTTTTTATGTAGAATTCGTCATTAAATAATTGCATTGTCTCACCTTGACTAATAAGTGTGATTACTTGTGTAGTTATTTGATTACTTTGACAGGTTTCATACTTGAAGTTCAAGTTGAAGATTAACTGAAGAAGGATTTATTTATTTGTTTGAATGTATATATATATCTATATATTTTTTTTTTTCTATTTTATTTATTCGAATGTTGTAACAATTGTAACCCTAAAGATCATATAATAAATTTATTTGGGGGTCGTCTAGGGGAGGGGGATTTATATGCTTACTTGTTCATTACATTTTTTTAGAAATCATGCCTATAGGTTTGTCTTTAACCACCTAGAATTATTGTTTGTAGGTGTTATAATTTTCAACATGCTCAACGCTTTGTTAATAATTTAAAAACGACTAGATTCCATTAATTTTTCAAATGTTAAAATCAAATTTTAATAATCTAGTAGGTTGTTAGATGTCAAAATATATTATAAATTTTCATTTGTCTTATCACGTAGAAACTATGCCTATGTATTGAATTGTTCATATCATTTACAAAAATCATGCATATATATGTTATTTTTTTATTTTTTTGAACACCTAGAAATCATGTCTATAGGCTTGTAAATAAACTCTTAACATATCCATAAAAGATAATAAAATTCGTTTGTGCATATTTGTGCCCTCCCCCTAAAATTAGTTAATATTATTTGATTAGTAATTCTATTTGTTTTCTTGACAATTTTCGCATTTTATGATGCAATATGTTGTTTCCTTAAAATAGTGATAATAATTTAAAGTCATTTCATGCATCTAACAAACTACTTGGCTTTTGAATATTGCATATCAAAACCTTTGCATTTAATAAATTTATCACCTTAATGTTCTACTAGCTTTTAGTACTTACAAAGTTTTGCAACATATTTTTTCTTAAAAGTCATCATTCAATCTTCCTTTGAAATTTTGGATTGATTATGACATTATTTTTGAAATAAATTACAAGTGTTGTCTCCTAACCTATCGTTAGTGGGAAAGTCAAAGGAACTACGAGGTCTAGTTCCAAATTTTTTAAAAACCCGACGCGTCCCTGGAAGTACCATCTACCCATGGATTTCAAAAGAAATTATGTGCATTTATATGTAAATGTTTGTGTGCCTACGTGTGAACTAAATCTTTTAAATCATTTTTTCAAAACATAACTATTTTTTTAGACCGACCTCAAATCAAAATTGTTTCTATGGTGGAGGAGCGTGATCAATAATATCGTGGCATCATCCCTATAAAGAAACAAACATTTTTTTAAATAAAAATTCATATTCAAAACTTGCTCAATTTTCAAAACCTTACTTTCTCACATATTAATTGTTTAATATTTATAAATTTTGTTCATAACTTAGTCTCATGCTTAAATATAAATAAAACTTGATTGTTTATTTATTGCCATCACCTAGCCTTGCATGCTTAAATTAATGAGAAATAGTATTAATTGTTTTATATTTGTTATCACTAAGTAAGATTAAATAAATTAATAAATTAAATGACATTGAGTGCTACTTGTAACCCCCACATAGATTGCATGAGATACGGTCGGGACCCACACTTGTGGACCTCGAGGGATGCCTAACACCTTCCCCTCGAGGTAATTTGAACCCTTACCCTAATCTCTGGCTCGTTGACCTAGTTAGACTTAGTTAGGTTAGATAGGTGCCCTAACGCGCCTTAATTCGTTAGGTGGCGACTCCAAAACTCAAAAATCCCAAAAGAGTTGTTAGGTCGCGCACAAAAGCCGTTTTCTGCGAAAATGGGGCGCGACACCTAGACCACTACCTCCATTCCCACAGAGGTTAGCAAAAAAGACCGAGGATGGTAAATATCGACGTTTTATCACTATGCAGCTTTCCATCAATGTCCCTTTGATAGAAGATCTTGAACAAATGTCCGGTTATGTCAAGTTCATGAAAGATATGGTCACTAAGAAAAGATCGGTCAGTTTTGAGGATGATGATAGAATGCAGCATTGTAGTGCTATTGCTACAATGTCTCTAGTGCAAAATAAAGAAGATCCGGGTGCCTTCACTATTCCATATACAATCGGGTTATTACACTTTGCGAAAACATTATGTGATCTTGGGGCAAGCATAAGTCTCATGCCTCTCTCTATTTACAAGAAGTTGGGTTTGGGTGACCTAAAGCCCACTGCGATGCGTCTACTGATGGCCGATCAAATGGTGAAGAGGCCTATTGGGATACTCCACGATGAGTTAGTAAAGGTGGAGTCATTCATATATTCAGCCGATTTTGTGATTCTGGATTGTGAGGTTGATTTTGAGGTACCTATTATTCTTGGGAGGCCATCTCTTGCTACGGGTAGAGCCTTGGTGGATATGAAGAAAGGGCCATTGAAATTTCGATTGAACAATGAAGAAGTGACTTTCAACATTTGTAGGTCCATGAGGCAAAGTGGTGAGATCCAATCGGTATCTCCCATATCTTACAGGGTTGAAAAGTCATCTAAGGTACAAATAGAATAGCGTCTGGGTGTAGAAGCACTATCGGCAGTGATCATGAATTTTGATAGTGATTGCATTGAAGAGTATGGGTCATTGGTCGCGGCACTTGATCGAGGTGATGTACGTTTTAAACCAAAGAAGTTGGAGTTAGATATGAAGCATCGAGAGTCTCCACCGCTAAACCATCTATAGAGGAGGCTCCAAAAGTAGAACTTAAGGCTCTACCACCTCATTTGATGTATGTATTCTTGGGAAAAGGTGACACTTTGTCGGTAATTATTGCATCAGATTTGAATGTGGATCAAGTTGAGAGTTCGGTGGAGGTGTTAAAAAGGTTCAAATGATCTATTGGGTGGATTATTGCGGACATTATTGGGATCCTTCCCGAGATTTGTTCACCTAAAATCCAACTCATGCCCGACCATAAGCAAGTATTGAGCACCAGAGACATTTAAATCCACCTATGTAAGAGGTGGTGGAGAAGGAAATCATTAAGTGGTTGGATGCTGCAGTGATATATCCAATCGCCGATAGTAGTTGGGTATGCCCTGTTCGGTGTGTACCTAAGAAAGGGGGAATTACTGTGGTTCCAAATGAGAAAAATGAGCTTGTTCCAATGAGGCAGGTGACTGGATAGAGGAAATGTATGGATTACCAAAAATTAAATGCATGGACCGAGAAGGACCATTTTCGTATGCCCTTCGTGGATCAAAGGTTGGGTAGACTTGCAGGAAAGGGGTGGTACTATTTTCTTGATGGCTATTTGGGTTATTATTAGATTTCTATTGCGCTGGAAGATCAAGAGAAAACCACCTTTACTTGTCCTTATGGAACCTTCATGTTCAAGAGAATGTCATTTTGGTTATATGGAGGACACTATTGAGGTGTTTATGGATGATTTTTCAGTGGTTAGTGACTCCTTTAAGCAGTGTTTGAGTCATTTGTTCGAGGTTCTTAAGAGGTGTGCATCGACTATCGTCAATTGAACAAAATCACCATAAAGAATAAGTATCCACTCCCTAGGATTGATGATTTATTTGATCAACTCTAAGGAGCGAGTTACTTTTCAAAGATTGATTTAAGATCGGGTTATCACCAACTTAGAGTGAGTGAGGTTGATATTCCAAAAATGGCATTTCGAACAAGATATGGCCAAAATTCCTAGTTATATCATTTGGTCTAACTAATGCCCCACGGCTTCCATGGACCTTATGAATCGAGTTTTTAGAAAGTATCTTGATTTGTTTGTCATTGTCTTTATTGATGATATTTTAATATACTCGAGGAATGAGGAAGATCATATGAGTCATTTGAGAATAGTTTTTCAAGTTCTCAAGGTTAACCAACTTTTTTCTAAACTTAGTAAATGTGAATTTTGGTTGAGCTAGATTGCTTTTCTTGGGCACATTGTCTCTTGTGAAGGGGTTGAGGTCAACCTGAGGAAGACGAAAGTAGTCAAAAGTTGTCCTAGACCTTTGAATTCCATCGTCATTCAAAGTTTCCTAGGGTTTTCCGGTTACTATAGGAGGTTTATTAAGGGATTTTCATCTATTGCTCTCCATTAATGACCTTAACCCAAAAGAAGTCCAAGTTCGAATAGCCGGAATCTTGTGAAGAGAGCATCCAATTATCGAAAGATAGACTCACCTTCGCTCCTGTATTGACCTTACCAGAGGTAAACAAAGGGTTTGTGGTTTATTATGATGCTTCCCGAGTGGGTCTACGATATGTCCTTATACAACATGGAAAGGTAATAGCGTATGCCTCTAGGAAACTCAAGCCACATGAGAAGAATTACCCAACTCATGACCTTGAACTTGCGGCCATAATATTTGCCTTGAAAATTTGGAGGCATTATCTCTATAGGGTACATATTGACATGTACACCAATCACAAGAGTCTACAATATATATTTACTCAAAAAGACTTCAATCTATTCAAAAGAAGATGGTTAGAACTTTAAAAGGACTATGATATGAGTGTCCTTTACCATCCTGGGAAAGCTAATGTAGTGGCGCCTTAAGTAAAGTATCGATGGGTAGTGTGACTCATGTGGTTGATGATAAGAAAGAGCTAGTGAAAGAGGTTCATAGGTTGTCTCTATTAGGTGTTCGTCTAGAAGACTCTCCAAAGGGTGGTTTCATGATTCGCCACAAATATGAGTTGTCTTTAATGGTTGGGGTGAAATTAAAAAAACACCTTGATCCTCCATTGATAGAGTTGAAGGAAACGGTCCTTAGTAAATCTAATAAGTATTAGTCTCAAGGAGAAAATGGGGTGATTAGGCATCAAGGAAGATTGTATGTACCGTATGTGGATGGTTTGAGATAATTGATCATGGAAGAGGCTCATGGCTCCAGATATTCCATTCACCCGGGTGCCACAAACATGTACCGCGACTTACAGGAAACTTATTGGTGGAATGGTATGAAAAGGAATATAGTGGATTTTGTTGCTAAATTTCCAAATTTCCAACAAGTATAAGCGGAGCATCAAAGGCCGGGTGGATTAACTCAAAATATAGATATTCCGACATGGAAGTGGGAGGATATTAACTGGACTTCATAGTTGGGTTTCCTCAAACCCGAAGGCAACACGACTCGATATGTGTCATAATGGATTGATTGACCAAGTCAGCACAGTTTCTTCCCGTCAAAGTCACTTATTCGGCGGAAGATTATTCCAATTATACCTCAAAGAAATAGTGAAGATACATGGAGCCCCTTTATCCATCATTTTTGATAAAGGCACTCAATTTACCTCCCATTTTTGGAAGGCTTTCCAAAGTGGGATTGGTACGAAAGTGAAGCTTAGTACCGCCTTTCATCCCAAGGCGGATGGTCAAGCGCAACACACTATCCAAACCCTAGAAGAAATGTTGAGGGCGTGCCTCAATGACTTCAAAGGTAATTGGGATAACCACCTACCTTTGATAGAAATCACCCGCAACAATAGCTACCATTAGAGTATTTCCATGGCACCTTTCAAGGCACTTTATGGGAGGAGGTGTAGATCCCCGGTGAGGTGGTAAGAGTTAGGTAATAATGCTCTACTTGGTCCCAACTTAGTTTATGAAGCCCTCGAGAAGGTTGGGATTATAAGGGATAAACTAAAAATAGCTCAAAGTCGTCAAAAAAAATTTATGCCGATAATAAAAAGAGGGACCTTGAATTTGAAGAAGGAGATCGATTCTATTTGAAATTTTCCCATGAAAGGGGTGATGAGGTTTGGAAATAAGGGGAAACTTAGTCCCCAGTATGTGGGGTCGTATGAAAGTTTGAAGCGAGTCAGACTTTGGCGTATGATTTGAAATTGCCCAATGAGTTGTCCATGATTCACCCGGTATTCCATGTTTCTACGCTTAAGAAGTACATAGGGGACCCGGTTTCCATTCTTTTTCTAGAAGGTTAAGGTGTAAAAGAGGACTTTCTTATGAAGAGGTCCCGGTTGAAATCATGGATCGTTAAGTTAAGAAGTTGAGGAACAAGAAGGTTGCCTCCGTAAAAGTTCTATGGAGGAACCACCTAGTTTAGGGAGCAACATGGGCGACCGAGGCCGACATGAAGTCTTGCTATCCTCAAGTTTTTCCTCTAACTCTTAGACAAGGCTGAGATTAGTAGTTCCTTATATGATAAATACGAATAATGTTGAACTTATCATAATTTTCTAATGTGTGCATATTGATGTAGAAATTCATGCTTAAGTTGAGTTCTTTTCTTTTCCATGAAATGTGTTTTCTATGGTTGGTTTTCACTTAAGTATGTGGTGTGCTATAAGTATTCATGGAAGTTGTATTGAACCTAATTGGTGTTGTTTTTAAAAGAAATCAGCATGACAACCCTTGATGTTCATATTGAGATGGAGAAGGTAGTTCCTCATTATATGATATCAAAAGTTGAGCTTATGTATGTGGTATATTGTGGATTAAGTTCCTTAAGCGTTAATGCTATGATTATATGTTGAAAGGAGTTGAGAATCCATCCAATGAGCTGCGACTCATTTTATATATATTGTTTTTTTGTTGGTTGGGCTGCTAGACTTGAGTCTCTTCTTCCTATAAAGGTCTAAGGTATCATTCGGGGATGAATGTTACTATAATGGGGGAGTATTGACACACCCCAGAAATCCCATGACCTATACTAGAGCCTCAAATGTTGAATAATTATGATTTTAGACATAAATAAGTGTAAATAACTTGTTTTATAAGTCTTAGAGCAAACATATCAAAGGAAGTTCTTAACGTCCGGAAACAAGCAAAATTGAACTAGTAGACATCACTATGTTTAGTGAAGGTTTGGGAGGGTCATAATAAGTGTAAAACTTGTAGAAAGACTTTAAAAAATTAAAATATATTATATAGGGTCAAAATGTACAGTCACGAATCCCCAAGGACTACTGGAAGGGTCTTTGAAGAGGACCCGAACTTCGGCGAGCAGACTACCAAAACAGCTTGCGAACAGCCAAGAACTGGAGGTACTGCGCATCTGCATCTAGAACAAGGAGGCAAAAGTTTTCCTCATTACGCGTGGAATCCATGAGGCCCACTTCCCCAACCCGTACTTTAAAAAAAATGTGGAATTGGCCCCGAGACGTGCAGCAAAGTTCCAAATCTGTTCGCGTTGTTTTTAAGACAATTTGATTTCACAAAAAAAAAGATCCAATTAAGTGAGGGGTATTTTGGATAATTTAAAGGGTGACTATATAATTTTTTAGGGTCAGTTTTAAGTCACTTTTAACACACAAATCAAATTCCAAAGTTGAAATCAAAAATCACTCTCATCTCTCTCATATTCTCTTTCTCTAAACCTCCATTAAAGACCATTAGAGCTCCAAGAAAATGGTCAAGTCTTCAAGATTCAAACCCAATTTCGTGGCTTTATCATCTCTAAGGTATGGATTCTTTCACTCTTGGGATTTCTTTTCCCAAGAGGTCCTTCCAAAAAATGATTTCTAAATTCCCAAAACAAGGATTTTTCTTCTCACATGGGTCTTCTTTGAAAAACAATTATTGTGATGAATTATGATGAATTATTGTGATGAATTATGATGAATTATTGTTTTTAAGTATATATTGATGATTAATTGATAATTTCCTATGATTTTTCCCTAGACCCATGTCCTTTCCCCAATTTCATGAATAGTTGAATTATTAGGGTGAATTGTGAAGATGATGAACAAGTAGATTGACTACGTTGTTGTTAATTATATAATTATGTCTTGAATTTACCTTGTTTATGTAATTAGTTATGTATTCTTGGTAGTTGAATTATGAAGGTTCTTGGAAAGGGCAAGAAGGTATGTTGATTGGTTCTTCTAGGATTCAATTGTGAAGTATGAGTTACTTAGATAATAATGCTTCTATGTCTAATGTGTCGATGTGACGTTGGTGCTAGGAATTCCTCATCCGTATCCCTAAGAAATTGAATTAGACATGAATTATATATGTATGATATGATAGGAATATTATATGATTGAAAGTATTTTCTTGTGATTATAATAAATTGTTAAGTGAAAGGTTTACTCAGTTGTGAAGTGGTGTTTAAAGTGAAAGAATTGTTTTCACTTATGATGACCTATGAGATAATATGATATTATATTTACATAGGGGTCTTGAAGAGAATAATGTAAAATTGTATCATAAAATAAGATCACTACTAAAGGGAAAATATTGATTAGCACCGAAAGGACATGTAAATGAGATGGAGGCCTCACGTTTAGTAAGTTTGGTCTCCCACATGGGTTTTCTCATGTTAGTTAGTCCAGATCCCCAAAATATGTGTTGTCTCATGATATGGAAACCTCAACGTCTAGAAAGTAAAGGTTTCTAGTAACAATCTCCTTGACCCAAAACTATGTGCCCACGTAGAACTATAGCTTAGTAGTGGATCCACCTAGATAGCTATGTACGAATAGTTGAACCTTAGGCAAGTGTTAATCCTCTCTTTTAGTGTGGGAGTAGAACACCGAATTCTATGTAGCTCATATGGTCTCATGTCGTTTATTGCACTTCTATCCGTAATGTAAAAGTAAATGTACAAGTTATGTATGTGAACTCTTATTAGGGTCGTCCCAAAGGCTACTACATAGTGTTAGAGAGGGTATGAGACTTCTCTTACACATTGCACATGTGGAATCCTAAGGGCTGGTTCTAATAGTGTTCTTTTATGATTATTATTATGATTATGTTGCTAAGCTACGAATAGTATTGATGTATGAAGCATGTTATGAAAATTATGAGAATATGTTATAAGTATGAAGTTGGATGCTTGTGATACTTAGCTTTGGATAGGGTTATGGGTCTTTATTATTGGCATTGCACAAATGTTGCTTAAGTTGCTTATATGTTGGGTTGACTTAAGATGTCCAATATATGTGTATATTGAGTTATTTGATATTTTGCAATATTTTAACTAAATTGTGCCTTTTCTCATGCATTAATGATTTTTATGCATAGGGACCATACTTAGTACATGTATTTTTGTACTAACCCATATTTCTTCCCTTTTTCCCAAACATTGTAGGTTCGGACCATTGAGGTATCTTCTGGCTAAAACAAGAAGGCTTGGACTAGACTCTTCAAGTTTTGGTAGGTCTTCTAGTTCGAGGATGACACCACATACTCTACCTTAGTCGTACTTGTATCGTCTAAAGACATTCTTTTCTCTCCTATTGTTGAAGTTATTGATGTAAGGCCTAAGTGGAAACTATGAATTTTGATAAGGGTTACACCCGAATGTTTTACTTCAATTAGATGGCTTAATGTGAGATAAAATATTAGACTAAATTCCTATGTAGTGTTATGATTGTCTAAGTGAGAATCCTAAGTAAGTTTTAATTTTTCTGCCTTTTTGACCTATGATATGTTATGACGAATTCTATGAGACTTCTCTAAGTCGTCTTCGAGGACAAGGACACCAGTTACGCGTAGGGGGTACTTTGGGTTGTAATAAAGATGGTCTCTTGCTCACTACCGGTGGGAGGGTCTATGTGTCCGAGTTTGGATTGATAAGGCGTCGAATTATTAAGGAAAGCCACGACACTCCGTGGGCTGGGCATATAGGGCAGAGAAGAATGAGGGCGCTGATCAAGGCTATTAATTTTTAGCCATGCATGCGGGACGACATTGAGTTTTATGACCAGACATGTCTTGTGTGCTAACATGACAAGGTTGAGCAGAAGCAATTGGGAGGATTACAAGAAACACTACCTGGGGTAGAACGACTATGGGAGAGAGTGACCATGGAATTCATCACCTCCTTACCTAAGTCTGGCGGGTATGGAATGATAATGGTTGTAGTGGACAGGTTTTAAGAGTATGTTACCTTCATGCCCGCCACAGCCTGTTGCATCGCAAATGTAACATCCTTAAAAATGAGCTAGGTGAATCTAGAGTCTAACGCTTGTGTCATGAGGTTTTAAAGTACTTAAATGGTTAATAATAGTGTTTATAGGCAGTATATAAAGTTTGAAAGAGATTGGAGGTCAAACGTCTAAGACGTTCGGAAACTAGTCGAAGTTGAACTATTGTGTCATAGTGATTTGTAGTGAAGTTTTGGGGGATGGTTTGTGATATACCGTGGTTTCACGGTATTATTAATACTTTTTCCTTAAGTTTAGTGTGTCCAAAAGCCTTTCTGTGCTAATTTTTATATAAGTTTCTCTTTGTTTTGCAGGAAATCTGTCCAAAGCTGAATGCGGAGATTTTGAGCAAATAACTGCAGAAGAGACCACCTACGGAGCTGATGACGGTCCGTCGTGCTTGTGACGGTCCGTAGGTGGCAGCTTAGTGCAGCTGCTGAAGGAAGATGGGGAAGTCTGACCAAGTGTGGGATTACGAAGCTTGTGACGGTCCGTCGTGGCTCTGACGGTCTGTCCTACAGGTTCGTCGTGAAGATCAGAGAAGTGATCCCAGTACCCAAATTCCAAGAGTTGAAGTGTTTTAAAACGAAGACCCTCGACGGACTGTTGTGCCTATGACGGTCCGTAATACTTGCCTTCGAGGGAAATGAAGAGAGCAGTAGAATAAAGTGCACAAGTATGGGACGACGGAGTCCACAACGGTCCGTCGCGACCACGACGGTTCGTCACGAGATCCGTCGACCCAGCCGCGTTTTGGCAGATTTCCAGCAATTAGAATCCATGTATAATTAGGTTTTTGATTTTTTATAAATAGTTGGAAAAACCTCGTTTTTGAGGTTAGACACCAGATAGTTAGACTCTATGAGATTAGACATCAGATTTTTAGACTTTGTGTATTAGTGTTGGATTTTGAGATTCTTGCAAGTGATTTTTGGATATTAATCAAGCAAACTTTGGATTTTATTCTTTCTCATTGAAGTAAGTACATGAATTCGTATTTAATATATTTGAATATTGTGTTTATGGCTATGAGTAACTAAACTCCATAACTAGGGTTGTGGGAACCATAGGAAAATAATGAGATAAACCCAAACTAAAATAACAATTCTAGATTAGTGTCTTGCATGTATTAATAATTCTTTCGCTTAAAAATCTTTTTAACGGATGGCCAACGTTAGAACTCGCCTTAATGCTACTTGCCGGACCAAGGAGGTAGATAATAGGAAAAGAATTATTAACATAGATTTAGTGTATACTATCTAATAGGCTAGTATTGATTGGTACGCGGTAATAACTTAGTCAAATATCTAATACGATGCTTAATATGAGGTAATGATAAGGGTTAGGATAGCAACACACGTAACCGGACAAAGGTACAGAGTGAGATTTTCTAGATGCCGGACCAAGGATTTAGAAATACATAACTTATCACTTTGCATGCAAGTTACTAGGAAAGAACTGTTATAGTTGGAATTATCAAGTTATGAACCTGTGGGGAACACGTAAACCCTAGTTACTTTGATTAATTGATTAAAACCCAACATTCAAAAGTTGTTAAGTGTCTCTGTCAATTTTGTTATTTATTTTCACTCATTTAGAAATAGAAACCCCCCATTAATGTTTTTACTTTCCAAGAAAGTCATTGACCAAACAATAGTAATAACAGGTTGAAGTTAAGTCTAGACTATTTTCATCGTGGGAACGATCCCAACCTCACTAGTTGGGTTATTTACTTGACACGACCGCTTTACTTCTTATTTGAGAAGTAAGTTTGAGCGTATCAAATTTTGGCGCCGATGCCGGGGAAATTAGCTTTTAGATTACCTTAAACCTATTACTATAGTTTAGTTGATATTTTCTTGATTTTACTTTGTTTAATTGTTTTTGATTTCTTTTCAGAACTATCCTCCTTGTATGCCAAATACACGGAGAGGAAGAGAACCCTTGTTTTCCTACGATCAAGAGCTAGAGCGTACACTGCGCAATATGAATCGAAACTTGGGAATAAATGAGGAGGATCCGAACCAGAACATTCCAACTCCAGTTGATGTTCATGGTCAGATGTTACCCGATGCTCCGGGTGAACATCAACAGAGGGGACAAAATCCCGTTCCAATGCCCCAAGCATACTACAGAGGGTATGATAACATAGCAGACTCAGATGGGCCACTTGTCTTGCCCCCTCTACCAACAGGCCACACTTTTGTGGTAACTAGTAGCCTGATGCAAATGCTCACTGCCAGAGGTTTGTTTTCAGGGCTACCTTCTGACGATCCACATGCCCATATAGCTAAGGTAAGGGCAGTGTGTAAAAGTTGTGTGGGGAGGCCTGATTTGGATCTAGATGTAATAGGTCTCAGAGTGTTTCCTCTCTCACTGACGGGAGAGGCTGCTATATGGTTCACTGAGCTCCCATACAACTCAATCTTCACTTGGAACCAATTAAGAGATGTCTTCTTAGCACGCTACTATCCGGTCTCCAAGAAACTAAATCACAAAGACAGAGTGAACAAATTTGTGGCACTACCAGGAGAGTCAGTTAGTAGTTCTTGGGATAGATTCACCTCATTCTTGAGAAGTGTCCCAAATCACCTTATAGATGATGAGTCACTGAAGGAATACTTCTATCGGGGACAGGATGATAACAATAAAGCGGTGTTGGACATTATAGCAGGTGGATCTTATGGGTAGTGTCCTTATGCTGAGATCGCTGAAAAATTAGAGAAAATCTCCCGGAATAACAAAGCTTGGAGTACTAGAAAGTTTGATACAGGGAGAAACACCTTCGCAGTGCAGTCCACTCACAACCCAGCCACAGATGAGATTCGAGAAGAAATGGCTCAGATGAGAATTGAGCTTGGGTTGGTACTAAAACATGTCACAGGGGTGTAGAAAAGATAAATGCAGTCAACTACTTGGCTAAACCACCACCTCCTAATGATGAGTGCTATTATGCGGAGGATACTTATGCAGTAAATGAACAGATGGGGGGTTTCCGACCAAACGCCCAAGGCTCAAATCAGGATAATTGGCGCCAAGTTCAAGCGAACCAAGGTCGGAACTATGGTAACTACAACCGTGGGGGTGATTATGTCCGAGATGGAAACTACAACCGCGACAACAACTTTAACAGGGGTAACTATGCTAATAGAAACGACAGGAATGGGCCCTATGTCCCTCCTCAAAATCGTGAAGTTACTCCTAGAGATGGTGGAGATAGTATGGCGCGAGTTGAGGATATGTTGCACAAAATGATGAGGAGGTTCGACACTAGTAATGAACACATTAAAGAGTTGAGGTGTGATTTAGCTAGTATTAGGCAAAAAGTGGATACACATGCAATTTCGATTAAACAGATCGAATTCCAAGTGGCCCAACTATCTGCGACAGTGAACACACGGCAACCGGGCACTCTTCCTAGCAACACTGTCTAAAATCCAAAGAATGATGTGCACTATATGGCAATCACTACTTGGGGTTGTAGGCAAACCATTGACCCACCTATGCCATCTACTAAGGAAAATGTGAGAAAGGATAATGATAATGTGGTAAAGGGTAGTGGTGAAGCAGAGGGAAGTAATGGAAAAGATGCAGAAGTACCTATCAAGGTAATTCCCATGCCTAGGCCACCACCACCCTTCCATCAGAGATTAGTGAAAAAGACCGAGGATGGTAAATACCGGCGCTTCATAACAATGTTGAAGCAGCTCCCTATCAATGTCCCTTTGGTAGAAGCTCTAGAACAAATGCCTGGTTATGCAAAATTTATGAAAGATCTGGTCACCAAGAAAAGATTGGTCACTTTTGAGGATGATGTTAGACTGCAGCATTGTAGTGCTATTGCTACAACATCCCTTGTACAAAAGAAAGAAGATCCTGGTGCATTCATTATTCCTTGTACAGTTGGGTCATTACATTTTGCGAAAACATTATGTGATCTGGGGGAAAGCATAAATCTCATGCCCCTCTCAATCTACAAGAAGTTGGGTTTGGGGGATCCAAAACCCACTGCGATGCGGCTACTGATGGCTGATCGGACAGTGAAACGGCCTATAGGGATACTCCATGATGTGCTAGTAAAAGTGGAGTCATTCATCTTTCCGGCTGATTTTGTTATTCTTGATTGTGAGGTCGATTTTGAAGTGCCTATTATTCTTGGGAGGTCATTCCTTGCTACAGGTAGAGCATTAGTTGATATGGAGAAGGGACAGATGACATTTTGGCTGAATAATGAAGAAGCGACCTTCAACATTTGTAGGACCATGAGACAGAGTGGTGAGCTCCAATCGGTATCTGCCGTATCCCACAAAGAAAAGATGAAGAAGGAGACTGAACAGAAAAATGCAAAACAAGAGTTTATGGTTGGGGATTTGGTTCTTGTAGACAGTTCTGGGGTGCCTTGTCTTCCGGGCAAGCTCAAGTCTAAATGGACTGGCCCCTACTTGATTACCCAAGTATTCCCTCATGGAGCAGTTGAGTTAAAAGCCAAGGAGGGAGTGTGGTTTAAGAGGAATAGAGATAGAATAAAACTCTATTTTGGGCATAAAGCATCGGGGAATAAAGTGATAGAGGCATGCCATCTTGATGAAGTCTGAGTAATCAAGGGTCCCCAGTCGTGCCGCGACATTAAATCAGGCGCTTGTTGGGAGGCAACCCAATACTTATAGTCTTTTTAGTAATGGTAGCATTTTTCTACTAATGGGTTTTAAATTTGCAGGCACATCACCAAGAAATTCTGCAGAAAATTACTCTGCAGCAGTCACTGACGGAGACATCGACGGACCGTCGCGCCTACGACGGACCGTCGTATGCATCCGTCGTACCAGGTACGTTTTTCTGTTATCTTGAAACTAGGGCACACGCGACGGAACAAACGACGGGTTGTCACAACTTCAACGGTCCGTAGTCGGGGAACCGTCGCGTGGTTAATGAGGTATACCTGACCCAACCTGGCGGAACCCTTTTTCAAAATCAGAACGTTTAAACCCCCCCCCAACCCCTCATTTCACCCCCATTACTTCATTATTCCTCTCATCTCCCCTCTCTTTTCAACTTCCACACTCTCTCAACCACCGATCATTGCCCTCTCACCATTCTCCAAAGCTCTAAAGTGTTATCTACTAGTGGAAACTGCTGCTGTAAGTGTCTACCTTGCCACCGAGTACGTGTGCATTTGTGTTTCTCCATTTCTAAGGTATGTGTCTCTAAATTTATACTCATTTATCTTGCCTTGTTGTTTACTAGTTAGTATTATACTTAGTTCCTCATAGTATTTTGTTTACTTTATACGATTCTGCCTAACCTAGGTTACAAATGTTCGAAATTGCCATGTTTACCACCCTAGACATAGGTGCTTTTGCATTGCTAGTTTCCTAAGTAGTTGGGTTAGACACATGTAGGTCCAAAACACTACAAGGTTGATGTGGGTTCATCGGGGTTGCTTAGGGTACCCTTAGTTCTGTCACTATCATTCAGAACGAGACCCCGATGACGGACCGTCGTAGCCACGACGGACCGTCATAGGGTCCGTTGCACAAGCCCTAGCACCCTTGTCCTAACGGACACATGTGACAGATTATCGTCCTCGCGACGGTCCGTCCTGCAAGACCATCATGCTAGACAGAGACCCTGTTTCTAAGGGTCTCTCATTTTTTCCCAAGTGTTCCCCAACGGACACATGTGACGGACCGTCGTCTTCACAACGGTCCATCCTGCACAACCGTTCTGGTTGTCAGAGACCCTGTTTCTAAGGGTCTCATTTTTTTCCCAAGTGTCCTTCAACGGACACATGTGACGGGCCGTCGTACCCACGATGGTCCGTCCTGCATGACCGTCATGACGGTCAGAGACCCCTCTCCTAAGGGTCTCCATTTTTTTCTCAAAGTTTCTTACGAGGGACATCTACGAAGGGCGTCGTACCTGTGACGGTCCGTCCTGCACATACCGTCATGCTAGTCAGAGACTCTCCTTCAGGGTTCTCTATATATACATACTCTAAGTAAAACACGACGGACCTCACGACGTTTCGTCATAGTCACGACGAGCCGTCACTTGACCCGTCGTGTGTCACTACTTCTCCAGCAATGACATACTCTTTTTAATGTTTTATTTCGTATGGTTTAGCTTGTCTTGTTTGCCACTACTCGTACTAATATTGATCCTTTGCAGTTACTATCTACTATGGCACCCAAGCAAGACCGAAGCTACACACGCGGGCGATCAAAGTCTGTCGCCCCGTCTGCACGCATGATCATCGGCTCTGATGATGAGCGGGGCCCTGAGTATGTGCCCCCAGGCACTTCCACACCTTCCCGTGTTGCACGTGCTCCTAGAGCCACACCCAAAAAGATGGCGTCCGGCGTAGTCACTGCCTCCCAGTTTGATGAGGAGTGCACACTGACCGGCACACCCTATGGGTCAGCCACAAATGAGGAAGGAGCGTCTGGCTCCTTAGGAGTATCATGGTCCGAGGAAGCCTCTGGCTCTGCTGAGGTTCCCGCACCCGCCAATGCTGCAGCGTCGGCCTCGTTTGATGAGGCTGACAGTTCAGACTCTACATCCGGCTCACCAGCCCAGGCCCACTCCAGCCACTGACCAGCCCAACCGGTGGTGTGTCGACGGGCAGTTTCAAGTATACTCCGACGCCAAGTTCCTGACTGATAAAGGAGTGATGACTCGAACACTCACTTTGGAGCGGCGGGTACTTACAGGGAGTCTCCCAACGATGCCGGAGATCCACAACCTCTTCACTAGGCATCGCTTGGAGTGGACAGCACGTCCAATGGGACGATACAGCGAGGAAATGGTCCGAGAATTCTACGCATCCTACGTAGCGACTCTCTGATCACAGATCGATAGGCGGGCTGCCCCCACTAAACAGGCCCCACTGGAGCAGGTTCGAGTCCGGGGTGTGCAGGTTGACATTTCCCTGTCAGCCATCCGCCGGTTTCTATACGGCGAGAGTGCAGATGCTACTCGGACCCCCATCACTGCCGTGTTTGACTACCGCTGGCAGATAGTAAAGGATGGACAGTTCTTGCGCGAGCCAGCACTGAGAGAGACCACCAAAAGGTGGATGGCCCTGCACCTGTCAGTAGATGGAGAGGATGTCGATTGGGTCACTAAGCCGAAGGAGGCCATCAAGAAGGTCAACCTCACGTTCACAGCAAAGTTCCTGTGGCTGCTTGTCTGTCACTGCCTTTCCCCCACAGCTGGTGATAACATAGTTACCTGGGATCGAGCAGTGTTGATGGCGGCGATGATAGCCGTATTCGAGGTGGACTTTGCATGGATTCTCCAGGCAGTCATGCACGAGAGGGCATTCAAGGTCAATATTACCTACCCCTTCCCGTGTATGATCTTTGCCCTTTGCAGGTCCGCAGGTGTGCCCATATGGCACGTAGATCAACTTAAGACCCCGCAGGGCACTATAGACGTCGGCCTCATCAGAGACGAGGCCAATGAGTTGGATCCACGAAGAGGGCCCTGTCTAGAGATGCCCCCACTTGCTGATGATCTTGCTTATACGGTAGCCCAGGCCCGTACAGCTACACAGGCGTCCACTAACACTACCCTTGTTGAGTCTATCCCGGGTAGTAGCACGGCCCTGAGCTCCTCTCGCACAGCCCCTCTACCGACACTGGTCCCGCTTGCAAGGGTCCAAAAACTAGAGGCACAAATGGCCACTCTTCTGCATCATATCCAGCCGTGGATGCAGAGGTCGATTACTGTGTCCGAAGAGCGTCTAGAGAGGAAGATGATGCAGTTTACAAAGCGGAAGATCGCTGAGGTTAACCAGCATCTGGACGCCTTTGAGTTGAGAGTGCTAGCCCGATGTCGACTCTTCAGGCTGCAGTCGATAGTCTTCGTGCAAACATCGACACGATCTTAGAGGCTAGGGTGCCGGAGTCTGAGGCCCCTTCTGTCGAGCCTGCTGAGGACACCGTGTTGGCGGCCCTTTTGTTACCTCTGACATTCCACCACCTCCCCCTCGAGAGAGTGCCAAGAGGTGTAGGGGTCGAGCAGAGGACGAGGCGCGAGCACGGAACAAGGAGCACCGTGATATATAGGCTGCGAGGAGAGCCTCTCTTGCTGAGGAGGAGGCGCACCGACTGAGAGCATCTGAGTTAGAGGCTGTGGCGTCTAGCTCCCGCACTGTGGAGATAGCAGGAGGCACTACTGATGGTGCGGATGTTGCTGAGGACACCACTGAGGGTGTCCAGATTGCAGAGGACGTGGGTTCCGGGGAACCGTACCCACCATCTTGCTCATCGATAGCGCTTTGCGCCATAGGTTTGCTTCACCTACCACTCTTGTATTTAGATTTTTATGCATTGGGGACAATTGCATGCCTTTTTGTTGGGGGTGGGGTAAATGGATAGTTAGTGTTAGGGTGAAGTCTGAGTAGCCCAATTCACTATCCTCTTTTGGGGTTTTCTTGCCTGTGTTCTTTTTCCCCAAAAGACTGATTACTTTTTCTGTTGAACCGGCATGTTTATATCTTTTGTACATAGTTTAAGTCTGAAGCATGATGGCTAAAATGATATCCTGATAAACTGGAAAATAATGCATGACTAGGCATAGTAACTGATAATTGTGTGGCTCTAAGCATGAAACAGAGTTACACCATTGCATTACCCTAAGTCTTAAATTCGAACTAGGTGTCTGATAATCTGGTATAGTGATGAGATGTCAAGTGAGTGTGAGGAAATTCGAATAGTCCACTATTGGTACTGAGCTAGAACTTGCCTGGTTAGTCCTGCTTAAAGTAAGTTGTAATAGACAATTAGGAAAGGATCATAGGCCCTTATTCAATATAGCCCATTTCTAGCCTAAAGAAAAGAAACCAAATGAAATTTATCCTTCTTTGATCCAAATAATCTGAGCTTAAAATTTGACCTTTCTTTTTCACCCCAACTGATCTTTTCTGGGAACAATGTGTTGGCCCTGGTCCCTCCTTGGACATGTGCACTTCAGCTTATGCCAAAAGCATAAGTTGAGGGTGGCTAATGCATAAACAACCTTCGTTATGGCCCTGACCTGACTTTGGGTATTGTGTACCTTGACTCATGGCAAAGCCATGAGTTGAGGGTGGCTACTATGAGGAATGCTCTGGAAAGTGGGGTTGAAAGAACAAAGAGAGAGAAAGAACAAAAGTAAAGTGACTCGAGAATTAGATGAAAAGAAAAGTAAAGATAAAGAAAAATCCACAAGAAATACAAGCAAGAAAAGAAGAGAGTCACTTGCACAAATGAAGAAAGAAGAGAAAATAGCAAGGTGAAAGAATATGAGAAACTGGGCGAGATAAAATGAGAGACACTGGAAGGTTTAGCCGATATGTCAAGGAGGTAAAAAAGTCACTAACGTATACCAAAATATACCTTACCTGACCCCGAGCCTATGTTACTAGCTAAAAAAGTCCTATCGTGATCCTAAGGGTTGTACAGCGAACTTAAGGCAGTGAAAATAAGGGCAAGCTTATGGAAAAACGTATGAATGAGTGTGCTTTGTTCTGAGAGTGAGTGTTGAAAAGTAATCCTTATACTCAAACTGAAATCATTCTGTGAAAAAGGAGGATTTTGTTTTAAAGTGAGGACACTAGTTGCAATACCAGAATTGTTAGCGACCCGGTGAGAAATTGAAGAGGATAGGTGTTAGTGCGTGGTGAGTCTGTATCATGTTCTGATCCCACAAAATTCAAGCCTAATAGTGATAGCATGCATAGATTTGATGAGATTAATCAGGATTGATAGCCAAATGATTGCAAAGGATAAAACATGGATACTATTGTACAAAGATTGTGTAGTGAGTCATAGTGCGTCGCTTGAGGACAAACAACGAATTTAAGTTGAGGGTGTTGATATACCGTGGTTTCATGGTATTATTAATACTTTTTCCTTAAGTTTAGTGTGTCCAAAAGCCTTTCTGTGCTAATTTTTGTATAAGTTTCTCTTTGTTTTGCAGGAAATCTGTCCAAAGCTGAATGCGGAGATTTTGAGCAAAGAACTGCAGAAGAGACCACCTATGGAGCTTATGACGGTCCGCCGTGCTTGTGACGGTCCGTAGTTCGCAGCGTAGTGTAGCTGCTGAAGGAAGATGGGGAAGTCTGACCAAGTGTGGGATTACGAAGCTTGTGACGGTCCGTCGTGGCTCTGACGGTCCATCCTGCAGTTTCGTCGTGAAGATCAGAGAAGTGATCCCAGTACCCAGATTTCAAGAGTTGAAGTGTTTTAAAACGAAGGCCCTTGACGGACCGTTGTGCCTATAACGGTCCGTCATACTTGCCGTCGAGGGGAATGAAGAGAGCAGCAGAATAAAGTGCACAAGTATGGGACGACGGAGTCCACAACGGTCCGTCGCGACCACAACGGTCTGTCGCGAGATCCGTCGACCCAGCCGCGTTTTGGCAGATTTCCAGCAATTAGAATCCATGTATAATTAGGTTTTTGTTTTTTTATAAATAGTTGTAAAAACCTCGTTTTTGAGGTTAGATACCAGATAGTTAGACTCTATGAGATTAGACATCAGATTTTTAGACTTTGTGTATTAGTGTTGGATTTTGAGATTCTTGCAAGTGATTTTTTGATATTAATCAAGCAAACTTTGGATTTTATTCTTTCTCATTGAAGTAAGTACATGAATTCGTATTTAATATATTTGAATATTGTGTTTATGGCTATGAGTAACTAAACTCCATAACTAGGGTTGTGGGAACCATAGGCAAATAATGAGATAAACCCAAACTAAAATAACAATTCTAGATTAGTGCCTTGCATGTATTAATAATTCTTTCGCTTAAAAGTCTTTTTAACGGATGGCCAACGTTAGAACTCGCCTTAATGCTACTTGTCGGACCAAGGAGGTAAATAATAGGAAAAGAATTATTAACATAGATTTAGTGTATACTATATAATAGGCTAGTATTGATTGGTACTCGGTAATAACTTAGTCAAATATCTAATACGATGCTTAATATGAGGTAAGGATAAGGGTTAGGATAGCAACACACGTAGCCGGACCAAGGTACGGAGTGAGATTTTCTAGATGCCGGACCAAGGATTTAGAAATACATAACTTATCACTTTGCATGCAAGATACTAGGAAAGAATTGTTATAGTTGGAATTATCAAGTTATGAACCTGTGGGGAACACGTAAACCCTAGTTACTTTGATTAATTGATTAAAACCCAACATTCAAAAGCTATTAAGTGTCTCTGTCAAGTTCGTTATTTATTTTCACTCATTTAGAAATAGAAACCCCCCTTTATTGTTTTTACTTTCCAAGGAAGTCATTGACCAAACAATAGTAATAACAGGTGGAAGTTAAGTCTAGACTATTTTCCTCGTGGGAACGATCCCAACCTCACTAGTTGGGTTATTTACTTGACATGACCGCTTTACTTCTTATTTTGAGAAGTAAGTTTGACCGTATCAGTTTGAGGGTGAAATTGAGCATAAATAGTTCCTATGCATAGCCTGACATGTAAAGGATCTAAATCTCCGAGAATGACGCCCTGGGGACCAGTCAAAGGGTCCCCGAGGAGGACCCAAACATGGGCCATCGAAGCATCCAAGCAACCAAGATCTCGAAGCTGCTGCGTGCTGCGACGCAGGGCTGTCACAAGCGATTCTATCTCGAAGTTTTCCATAAACAAGATTTGAAAAATGCCTCCGCGATGTGCAGTTACTTTTAGATTTGGTCACATCGTTTTTAAGTAAAATTTGAATTGGTTAAATTGTCCAATAAGTGCAAGGGTATTTTGGGTAATTTAGGGATGACTTATTGACGGTTATTGAGTCTTTTTATACCCCTAAACTCACAAATCAAAGCTAAACCTCAACTCAAAACAAAACCTCTCCATTCTCCTAACCTCCATTATTGAAGCTTTGAAGCTCCAAGGAAGAAGACTGTTTTCTCAAGTTTTTCTCCATCAATCTTGTAGGATTTTCATCACAATTAAGGTATGGTCATTCATCTTTGAAATCTCTTTCTTCAAGGAGTCAATTTCAATGATTTTTCAAAGATGACCAAAACATGAATTCTCCTATTTTGTGATCTAGCTATGGGTTCTTGCATCAAGCATTTTGAAACATTGTATTATGATTGAATTAATGTTAATTTGTTGATTTTAACCTAAAAACTCTATGAACTCATGCAAACCATGTACTCCTAGTTTTGACTATGTTATGGGTTAAGTGATCATGCCTCTATACTATTTAATTCTTGTGTAGTTTGATTTGGGATATTGAATTATGAAAGAATTATGTTAGAATCATGTGTATGCTGTATTAGATTGATAAATTCATATTGAATTACATTAAATTCATCGTACCTTATGATTATTGGATTGAATTGATGACCATAGCCATTGGTAAGGGCCTTTGGGTATTGTTTTGGTTGAATTGTCTATGGATTGAAGTTGTGAGAATGGATTAGTGGTATGCTTCCCTAACTCTCTCTCTATATTATGTAGTATAGATCTTAGATTATTATGATGATTGATATGGTCTACTTATGGTGGTGGTGCTTATGTGATATACTTGTGAACAATGTAGCCTCCTCGGCATTACTTTATGTATTATGATATTGTCATGTTATACCTATGATATGTGATCATTTTAAAGGTGTATATGAGTTATGTGTATCTATGAAGTCAAGTATGTGTTCTTCAAATTGAATAAATGTGATCATGATAGGCTAGAGTGATGCCTTATGTATGTATACTTGATGTTGGAGTGTGAGTCTTCCTAGTTGACTATATGAACATTATGATAAGTTGTATTGGAGTTCTATAGAAGTAAGAAGGATGAATAGAAAGTATACTAAGTTGTATCTATGTGCTTCATGAAAGATATGTTATATGTGGTAATGGAAAGGATATGTGTCTTGCTTGGTAGACTTGTGTCCCTTACTTGATACATGAAAAATATAAATATGAACATCTTGACTTAGTAGGCTTATTCACCTTTGTCTTGTATCTGTATGAATGAATATTTAATGAAAGTCTAGGATCGGTAGACCTAAGATGGTGACCTTCTAAGCATGACTAATACGTGGTACCTTCTAAATAAAAAGAAGGTTAAGAATGAGCTATCCTTATAGACCTTGAGTGGAAAACCTTGTGGACCCATTCTTGGTAGGGGTATTATGAGTCAGTAGGATAAAGAGATGGTACCTTCTCATAAACCTTTAGATGATTGAACTTACTCTATGAGAACAAAGGCTAGCACCGAGAGAATATGTTATGGGTTGTAGCTCTACTTGAGAAGGAGACCAGAGTGAAATGTGACTTTACTTGAGAAGAAGAACAGAGTTCATGAAAGTCCTCGATATTCCTTAGCCATGTGCCTACATGGGTTATGTCCTAGTTCTACCCTTGGTAAGTAGATTACCCTCCATCAAATTAGGGTAGACTCCAGATTCCATGCCTAGCTAGTATGGTCTATGTTGGTTGTTGTCTATTCTCATCATATGGGATACATGCTAGTGTTGGATAAGTAATCAAAAGTTTAGGTAGTGGAATGGGACGCTATTGAGACATTGCACGACTAGGCTTTGAAGATGTTAGTATGTGAGTCCCTAGGTCTTCTCAAAGACCATTATGTAAAAGTTCTTGATTGATGAATGTCTCTTGAAGGGTCAAATTAACATAACGACTTAAGTAAATGTATGTTAATGAAAAGGTAGCTATCTAGGGTATCTTTAAGGGTTGCTTGGGTAGACTTGCAGAGGGTGCATGGGCGGTCTCCTCATATTTTACTCAAGTGAATCTTAGAGTAACCTTAGGTGGTGAGTATATGTTGAAAAAGGAATAATCTTTTCTTGGGTAGTCTTAAGGGTAGGGGCGGACCCAGTAAGCCAGACGCGGGTGCTCGAGCACCCATTGATTTCCGAAATTTTTTTTATATATATAGAAAATATGATACACATGTTATTATAATTTAAATGAGCACCCATAGAACAAAAGCAGTTGTGGGTGAGCTGGTTTAAACCTCTGCAATAAGAGGCGCGCGAAGCCACTGGCGAGGGTTTGTATCCCGCCAGTAGCATTTCTTTTTTAAAATATTTTCCAGCGAATTTTTCATCTGGAAGTGAGCACCCATAACCTTTAAATCCTGGATCCGCCACTGCTTAAGGGTTATTTAGGTGTGCTTGAAGAGGGTGTATGGGTGATCTTTTCTTGTCTTACTTAAGTAAATCTTAGGATAACCTTTGCTAGGATGGTCATATGAAATATGGTTTGAAATGATATTGATGTTATATTATGGAATGTGACATATGTGTTTATGTGGACTTGTATGTGACTCTCATACTTGTCTTATGAAGTTTTACTCAAAAAGAGCATGATTTATACAAATGTCTTTTTATCATAGTTTTTATTCATTATGTCATACTTAGTATATGCAATGTACTAATTTCATATATTTTATCTATATCTAAAGTTGTAGGTGGCATTTGAGAGGAGTCTCGAAGTGGAAGCTTGGATTATTGTTCATTCAAGCAAGAGTTGGTATGTCCTCACTAGATTGGAGGACATCTTAATGTTTAGATTTCCTTATTGAAGCATTTAATCGACTTAGCTATTTTCCTTTATGATAAAATATGGTTCGTGTCCCAATATATTTGTATGTCTAAGATGGTGACTTGAGACTTAGCCTTTTATTATGTTTTTGTATAAAAGAAATATTTTGAAGTTTTACTATGTCATGTGAAAAGTTTTAAATTCCACATAAGTTTTCATACATGTATGCAATGAATGATGTCTAAGGGATTGTACAAGACCTCTACGAGGTCAAGTACGCTGTGTATCGACTCAAGAGTGCCATAACTTCTAGGTGTACTTGCGGGTAGTTACAACAAAGGAGGTAGCTCGATTGTTTCTCAAGAACGTGGTGAAATATTAGGGGATACCAAGGCATATATCATTAGAGATCGAGACCCCCGTTTTACCGGAAACTTTTGGGGGGAGTTGTTCAAGATACTTGGCATGGAATTTCACTTCTCCACAAATTTCCACCCACAGATAGACGACCAGACCGAGCGCATCAACGCCCTGCTGGAGTGCTATCTGAGGCACTATGTCACTGCGCACCAGAATGACTGGGCCCGACTCCTAGATTTGACACAGTTTTCTTACAATTTGTAGAAGAGTGAGTCTACCGGATGCACACTGTTTGAGTTGGCGATAGGAAAACAACCTCAAACTCTGTACTCCTTACCGGCTGCTTTTGAAGGAAATAGTTTGGGAGCCTACCATTTTGCCAAGAGATGGGAGAAACAGCTTGACGTTGCCAAATCCTACTTGGACAAAGCACCAAAAAAGATGAAGTAGTTCGCCGACTACAAGAGGTGTCTCACGGACTATAAAGTAGGCGACATGGTCTTGGTGAAATTCAATCCAATACAGTTCAAAGCATTAAGAGGAGTTCATCAAAACTTAGTGCGGAAATATAAGGGTTTGCTCAAGATCATTGCCAAGGTGGGCAAGATCTCATACAAGGTGGAGTTTCCTCCACACTTCAAAATACATCCGGTATTTCATGCAAACATCCTCAAGTTGTACCATGAGGACAAGGAAAACCCTAGCCGGAACCAATCGCGACAGGCACCCATTACTGTTACCTCCTCGCACGACCGAGATATTTAGGTTATCATAGGTTCAAGCCAAACGGAAGTGAGGTCAACAAGACAATGTCATGTTCCTTGTACATTAGAAGGGACAAACTCCGAAGGAAACCACATGGGAGAAGTATGAAGATTTGTGGAGGTTTAGAGACCAAGTCTGGGAGCTTTTACAGCGATGCCCCGCGGTCATCGCATTATCGAGTGGGGGAGCGTCTCATGTCCCACCACTGTCTCAGTCTAATTGTGCAGCCAAATAGGCATGGAGGATTCTAGAGTTGTGGAGAGGCTTGTGAAGAACTCTAGAACCTTTTAGATTTTTTAAAGAAGGCTACGGAAGACTCTAGAATGCCTTAGATAATTCAAGAATAACTTGGCATATTCTAGATATGGTAGAGTTCTTTAGAAAAGGGACCAATGCGTAAATATATAAGGGACTTGTAAGTAATTTTAAATTACACTTTAGTCCATAGAAGGTACTATAAACAGAGGTGCCCCTTATCACACAACTTGTAAGCATTCTTCAAAGCTAAATACAAAGTCTTTCTTCCAAACTTTACAAGCTTTCCAAATCTGCTAAGTCTTTATTTATATTTTCTTAGCAATCTAGCTTCAAAAGGCTTACTTGAGCTTACAAGAACGTGAAAGAGTTGTGTGTAAGTTGTCAAGTACAGCACGAATCAATAGTGAGACTCTAAGTCTGTGACACTTGTCTCATTGGTTTATTTGTGTCTCATGCGTGATCAAGGGTTCTAAAGCTAATTGTATATCAAACGTGTCCTTTAAATTGACCTCAATTAGCATCTGTAATTCTTAACTTTGGGTGTCCACAAGTAGACACTTAAACTTAATAAAGTTGAATAAATGACATAAATTGAATTAATAGACACCAGAGATTTAAACTTGTATAAAATTGAATAAGTAGGCACACACGTCCTATATGCATTACCAAAGTTGAAAGGAAGAGATGTAAAGTCAAGTTAAAGAGTATACTTATGTATTATGTATTTTAACCATAAAGTCTCTATTAAAAAGTTTGCGCAAAAATGGATTTGAATCTTTGGTCTCAACATAAGGAAAAAGCTTCTATACAACATATCAGTATGCCTTGCGGCTAATATGCGTGCTTTTATATAATAATAATAATAATAAATATAATAGTAATAATAATAATAATATATGATCCTCGTATTTGTGATTTTATTCTTAGAGGAAGGGTATAGATATCCTCCTGAATTTATCCCAAAAATTTGATTACACGCTTAAACTATTATGGAGACCTATTACATACCTTGACTATTTGAAAGTAAATTTATTTACCACTTAAAACTGACGTGGCAAAAAATTGAATAAAATATATAGCAAACATGTTCTAATTCTAGTTGTTATGGGTAGACTAGCCAGTGTTTTCAATAAACGTTTTTGGGTCGAGTCTCAGGACCGGGCTTACCAAACACGCTTCGGAGCGTAAAGCAAAAATGTCGATAAAAAAGGCGTAAGTTTTAAAATTTGAGGTGTAACCCTCGAGCATAAGAATGTAATTCCTGGGCGTAAAAACATAAGCCCAGATGTTTTCAATTTATTTTTAAACCTTTTTTCTTTAAATCATATATTTTATTATTGTTGTAATGATATTTCTCGAATAGTAATTATAATACTTTCTTCTTCATTATTGATTATAAATATCTATATCAAATAAATATAATTTCTATATATTACAGGTTATTTATAAAAGATTATTTGTAAAATCATTGAAATACTTATTGTTGCTTAATTTAATAGTATAAAACTATAAAATTGAATATACATGAGACTACACTCGTAAATCCATGGGACTTACATTCCGTGTCTCGGTGCTTACAGCTCGCCCTATGTTTTATAAAACGCCCTGTGTCATGCCCCCGCCTTTAAAATACTGGGAAGACCAATGATGAAAGATTTGGGTCAGAAAATTTTTGGGTGGTGACTTGTAAATCTTAGGATAGTCCAGTCTCAAACAAAATTTGAGTGATCCACCACAACACCGAGTCACCCCATAACTACCTGTTCTAAAATAATATCCATAAGCCTAAACAACTCCCTAGCTTTCTTACTCACTCTGTTAGTGCAAAATTCCTTCTTACCAACAAGCTCAAGATGAATTACAATGAAATATTTCTACGCAAACTGAATTTGATGTACTTGTGAGAAACCAAACATGGATTTTTGTTCCCAACGATCCTCCGAAGAATATAGACTGTAAGTGGATATTTCACATTAAGCATCATTCTAATTGTTCAATTGATAGATATAAGCTCAATTAGTGGTCAAAGGTTTCACTCAGTGGCCTGGATTTGACCATCATTCAACATTCAATTAGATAGTCAAGCCTAAAACAATTTGTCTGGTGTCACCATCGTTGTTCAATGCAATGGATATTTGCATCAACTTAATGTAATAATGCATTTTTGCAAGGTCATTTAGAGGAACAAGTTTATATAAGAATACCTCCAGGATTTGATCATCAAAATTTGTCCAACAATGTTAGATAACTGAACAAATCCATCTACGATCTCAAACAGGCACTCCGAGCTTGGCACACCAAGCTCAAGAACTTTGAGGTAGTACTATATTTTTTAGAAAATCACACTCTAATTGTAACATCCCAAAATACTAACCAAGAATCGCATGTTTATTTACTGTTGCTTAATTACTACAATATCTTTTATTCTCACTTTGGAAACTTGAAATTTTGTGATAATTTAAAACTTGCTTAACATAAATTGTGATCGTAATTTAAGGAATTGTATTGGGGTATTTACATAATATTCTAATAAAAATTATGTCTAATTTTAAAAAGAGGTGAGGGATATTTATATATATATGTGTATATTTATTCATTTGGGCAACACACAATTATTTGGGCAGCAGCTTTGAAGGATAGTTGTAAAGGGATAACATCACTTTTGTTGACTATATGTTTACACCTCCTCTATAGTGAAATTTGTGTTCCTTAGCTCTTGGGAACCCGGTGAACTCTCACTAACCATATTACTCTCAAAATCACAAGATAAAAACTTGTTCGTTTTGGCTGGAATTTGAGACACGCTCTTCTCTTTAGTAAGTGATGAAATATGTTCTTGAGCTTGGTAGTGTTTGATATTTTCATAATATCTCATTCAATAGAACTTCGTATACAGTGAATAAATATGATTTGGAAAGCTAATTTTTATATCTATAACTCTTATGTTTATGTATAACTCTAATTTAGTTGTTACGGATTAAAAATATGTGAAGTAACATAGGACAAGTTATGTCTAGATTCTGAAATTAAAAATTATATATGGACAACTGTTAGTGTTTTTAATATATCTTTTTGTACAAAATATATTTTACGGTGATTATTATTTATTTAAAACCTTAAGAGATGTACCTACATCTTTAATGCAGGCTATAAAGTGCAGTTTTACCGTTTTCCTTTTCAAATTTAAGTTGCGACATGAGGTACTAGGCTGGCCAGAATTACTATTTTTGGGAGCATAGTCGTATTTGTACAGACTAAGCTTACTTTTGATGATAATCCTGCTTTACTTCAACATTATTAAGATACTAGGAATCAAAGAAGTTATTTAATTGTATTTTTAAGGTTGTATATACTCGTGAACAAGTTTCAATCTAACTTTCAACCTAACTTTCACTTCTCATCAATATATTTGAGTAAAAATGAAACACCTTTCATGGGCTCTTCTAGATTTTATTACTCAACAATCGTGAAGTGTTAGTTAAAGTGATTATATGTTGATGAGATTAATAAATTTTATGTCGGTAAGAATAATAAATTTTAAAAAGTAATGATGTGATTATAAATTTTATTTACATGTGAAATAAATAGTTAGTAGATATAAATGTGGGATTGTTTTAACAAAATATAAACTCATGGGTCAATTTTTGTATTAAAATATCTCAAATCATGATATGGTATTTTCGTATATTTCATATCATGGTTTTTATAGAGAGAAAAGACATAAAGTCACCACTGATGTTGTCTCGGATTTTCAAAAAGACACTTTAACTTTGCAATTGTCCTATTACCCCAGTAAACAATTATGAAAAAATATTATTATACCATTTTTTGATTAGCCCCAAGTTTTAAGAAGCAAGTATATTCACACACCAATTATTATATGAATGTATTTTTTTAATCTTAAGTTTTTTCTTTATTTTTTTTAAACTTTATTTCTCTCTCTTACTTTTTGACTTTTAATTTTGATTTATCTGAAATTTCACTTCATCTCCCACCTCCCACTTTCAAGTGATTCATTCCTCCATTATCTTTTTTTTCTTCACCTCCTACACCCCATCTCAAATTGAGCCCTACTCCCATTTTTTTATTTTCTTTTTTTCCTTCTGGTCAAATTCTTTATAGAATTCATATCATTTTTTTAGACTTTATTGAATTATTGATAGCAAAATTAATTATTTTTCTAAGAAAATTTAGAAGGTATCATAAACTACTCATTTTCATATAAATTCAAAGTTAAAAATGATAATTTTAAAATAATCAATTAATTTCCAAAAATTGAAAGAACGTAATTGAAATCGGATGAAAACAAATTATATGATACTTCCTGATCACCATGAAATCTAATGGGTTTATCAAATTGTTTTTTTAACAAAATATTTAGATAAAATTTTAAAATTAAAGAGAGTAAAATTAATAGTAATAAACAAGGAAGGTGAATTTTTGGTAAGAATGACGACATTGAAAGTAAGAAGCTTTAATGAATGGAGATGTGAATGGATTTTTTAAGAAGAAAGAGAAACAAAAAATGAAAAGGAAAAAAAATAAAATAACAAGAAAAATAAGAAAATATATTTTACGAAAAAGGGTCAAAATTACCCTTGAGCTATCAGAAATAGCTCAAATATACCCTTGAAGTATATTTCGGCTCAAATATACTCTTACCGTCAAACTATAGGGTCAAAAATACCCTTCTCATTAACAGAATCGGTTCAATGCGACTTAGAGTTCCACTCATGTCACGTAGACTAATAAACTTACCCCTAATTTCCCCCAATTTTCTCCATTTTTCGTAGAATTTAGAAACAATTTCACTGAAGAACATAGAACCACTTTTCCTCATTTCTCCATTTTCTTAGAACGATTTCACAAAATACATAAGTTCTAAGGGAAGGGGTTTTATGTTCTTCAGTGAAACCGTTTCTAAATTCTAAGGGAAATAGAGAAAATTGGGAGAAATTAGGGGTAATTTTATTTTCTACGTGGCATGAGTGGAACTCTATTGGCTTATGTGGCATGCCATGTGGTATCCACATGGCATCCAAGTGGCGTTTAACAGATCTTGTTAATGAGAAGGGTATTTTTGACCCTATAGTTTGAGGGGGAGGGTATATTTGAGCCGAAATATAGTTCAAGGGTATATTTGAGCTATTTCGAATAGTCCAAGGATATTTTTGACCTTTTTCCGTATATTTTATAATAAAGTACTTATAAAAAATAAAATTATATTATTTATTATAGGTTGCTCACTTTCTTTGAGAGAGTGCACACCACTCTCTATGTCAGGTGGACAAAAAATGATATAATTATATCTATTCAAAATTGTTTAGTGAGGTAATAGGACGGTTGCAGAGTTAAGGTGTCTTTTTGAAAATTTGGGACAACTTGAATGTTGACTTTATGTCTTTTCTCTTTTATAGAATATTGGATCACATCTCATAATATGGAATTGTGAGATGAAATCAGCGTAAAATCGCATGTCCAAACGCTGATTCCATCTCATGATACCATATCATGATATGGTATCGCATGACCAAACGCATATTAACTTTACTATGTGTCTGAATGTTTGTGTGAAGCATGAACCAACTAATTTTGGTACTCGGGAGTTGGAAATGTTCTTTTTATATCGTTTTTAAGTGTGAGAATGAGATTTCCATGAAAATGTCTTAAGTTATTTATTTAGATGATTATGGAAGGGTTCTTCCGCCTCAAGTTAAAATTTTGCGCAATATCAATTTGACATCGGATAAATGTGCAAATGGACAGGCTTCGCTTCCTCAACTATTTTTTTTTAGAAAACTAATTCCTTTACTAGATTATAATCAATATTTCCTTCGATATGTCAATCACACCTCCGCTTTTGGACTTCAAATAACCTGTGAGACTAACAACCAAATTATGTTGTATTTGGAACTAATTGGGCTAAGTGACCCTACCAATACAACTTCCACAACTGATTATGTTATATAAATATATCTTTGAAGTATGTCGGTTCATGGGCCGTCTCTCTAAAGCCGAACATCTATTGCATAAACCAACATATTGTGTGAGCTTCACTTTACCCTTACTAGCATACCGCGTATACTCTTATGTTAATATTGAAACGTGAAAATCCTGTCTTTCATCTCCAACCCCAACATTATTAATCAATATGGCTTAAGAAGATCAATTTCAATTCACTTGAACCATATTTGGCCTGTTCATGGTTTTTGTAGCAATATTCAATTCTAGATATTTACCAACATCTCTTACGGGTTTGTTCAATATAATTCTAGTTATGTGTAAGAAAAAGCAAACCAAAGCTCAAACTGGAAAAATTAGAGGATCTGAAATCAGTCGCACATCATTGCAACAACATCTATAAACCTTCTTGATATTATCTTGTCATCATCATATCATGGGTGAAACGAAGAAAGATATTGAAATTACACTAAAACTTCTCTAAATTAATATTTCAAAATCATAAATAATCACTATTTTCTAGAGGTATTATTTAATCGATAAATTAGTATTTAATAATTTAAAGAGTGTTTTCAAGATTCAATGAAGATTAATTTTGATTATATCATTTTTAAATGATTAAGTCTCAAGGGATTTAAATAAACCCTCGTATGAAAACGGCATTCATGAATTAGAAAAAGCATAAAATGAATGGCAATAGCATGTTAGATTACCCGGTGAAAATGATACATATTCCCAAACTGATACACAATTTTTTCGTACAATTCGAGGCGACAACTAAGGAACTTTTTGATGCAATAAGAAATGTTAAATATGAACTTCAAGTAGATTTAATTTTTTTAACAGAAAACAAAAGACACTAAAATCATATTTCACTAAATTGTCTTAAATTATTAATTTATAATATTAATAGGATCATATATATTTATATAGTATTCTTTTTTAAATAAATTATCTTATCGAAATTTGTAATTTTTTCCACCAACCCAAAATAATATTATTAATTTACCAAATATTAATATAAAAAAGTTTTACTCTATTATACATACCTATGTTCACACTTCCTTTCAGGTGCCTCTTTCTTTTTATTATTGGGAGTAAGAGAAGGGAATAAATGTTAAGGGCTACTTGTCAATTGTCAGAACCAGTAAAAATGTAGAGTTCTCCTCAGAGCTCCCACGCAACAACTATTATGAATTAGCTCCGTTAATAACTTTAAAAAATATCACACCAAAAAAAGAAGGATCATACCATGAATGCTAACACTATATCCAGAAGCCTGCCTACACCATCTCTAAACCAAATCTAGAATCAATCAAATACAATGGACTTCTGTTGGTAGATAGGAAGATTAGGAAAACACAAAGAGAAGTCTACCTATAACTTAGTACTGTACGAGCTAGACGTTAAGAACGATATAATATTCACATGTATATATAAATTGAATAGAGAAACAAATTCACAAGGTAAATGTCAATCATCAAGAGCAGAGAGTCTTTCTGTTTCCACTAGCATCGAGGAGACCCTGCTGGCTTTCTTAATAATTCTTACTATAAGGATTCTTTGAGAATCCCTTAAAGGTTCATGCTGCTATTGACCAACTTAAAGAATACACACAACAACAAAACGGAACATGATTGATCAGTTTATTTTTAGAGTAACTGCGTTAAACAATGATCATGATGGCTGCTTTTAGCCTCCTCTCTTTCAACACGGATCTGCATTCAAGAGATAAAAACTTAAGAATATCATCGATATATCTTCAACATTTGAATTCCAACAATCCAGGGAAAAGAAGAATAAACTGTAGAATACCACTTCCTCTTTTAGCAGGTTATTATCATATTTGATTGAAGCTTCCATAACCTTATGGGGTATAAGGGGAAGACTTGAGTAGATAGCTAGTCACATACCAAAAGAGTGATAAACATCTTTATTATTATCATGCATCCAGTAGTTTAGGGGTATTGCAAAATCAGCAGTATGTTCTGAGATTTCATTTGTTCTTCTTACTTTATTAAAGCTCTTGTAATATTTGATACATTTTTTACTTCTTTATCAAACGATCAAATCCAAAGTAGTTAGCTAGTGTCCACACATGAATGTGTCTTCCCCATAAAGTTACAAACCAGGAAAAACTAATTATGACAATTCTCGGAATGCCCTTTCTACTATATCCTATTTTCCTTATCAAAAGAATGAATAAATGCCTGGTGACAATGCTTGCTTGCAAACCAAATACATAAAGTGAATTTGATTGCATAGTCATCAATAATTTAATGAAGTGTCAGATTAAATAAAATGATAGTAAAGCAGGTATCTAAATCAGCAACAAGTATGAGTAGATGGACTTCCATTATTTCATGTCACGAGAAAATTTGGAAAAACAGCTTAATTTACCAGTAGAAGATCCTCATCAGTTCCGAAGGATTTGCGGGCCTTCTCTAAACATTTTGAGGTGACCCTTCCATATTTCCTGCATAAGATTTTCAAACTTAATGCAAATATAAACAAACTGGATCCTCAAACAACCAAAAGCAGAATTGTAAAAATCAAAAAATAAAAGGTTGGTTTCTTTGAAGGAATCTTTTTAATTTTATCATAGATAAAATTAACTACTCTTTTTAGTTAATGGTAACATTTCATTATCAACAAAACACATAGGGTGATGGTAAAAAGAACAAAATACATACTCCAAAGTAAATCAGAGTATTACAACCCCCTTGATCTAACAAAAAGTTAAAGGGATCAAGTAACTTCGAGTATGAATTCACTATCATTTACAGGACATTCTTTACTCCAACAAAAGAAAAAGTAATATATAGTTCTGTTTAACTCTGTGTGGAGTTATTTGTATTGCCAAAACATCCAGAGTTTCTTTCCTTTCAAACAAGCAGGGATGAGTTGCCACCATTTAGTACCATCAACTACTCCATTCCAACATCTGAAGATGTTTACTGTCTTAGACCAATTCATTTCGGTCATACACAAGAACATGTGCTATAGTTGAGCTGTGACAACACAATGTTGAAACAAATTAGAATTGTTTTTCACCTTCTTTTACATAAGGTGACATCTGGAACTCAACAGGTAACCCCTCTTTAATCTCTTTCGAGTTAGACATGCTTTTCTAGACACTAACCATACAAACATTAAACCATAGAGGTGCACAAACATTAGACCTTAAGAGGGTGCATTTACTTCCCAAATCAGCTTCCATGCCCATCCCTTCACATCATGGCAAGTACCCATCAAAATACTATAAGCTGATTTTACTGAGATGATTTTGGAGCTTGAGCCTTTCCATACCAGATAATCCTCACATACTGCTTAACATTGAAGCTGCTACAGTTGATCAAGCAGTCCAGCAACTCTGTTCAATTCCCAATCACATAGCTTTCTTCTGAGGTTTCGATTCCGACTTTGGTGTTTCTCGTCTCCTCCACTGTGGCTTGATGATTTTTTGCTGGCAGATATAGGTCAGGATATTGGTCTTAGAGGGCCATCTCATATCCAATTATCATCCCAAAAGGCAGTCCTCCTACCATTTCCTAGCTGAATTTCTGAGTTGCTAAAGAACAAGGCCATAGTGTAGAGATGATCTCCAATTGCTTACACCATACGGGAATTTCACCACCTTTGTGCACCACTGGGAGACTTTTACATACTTAAAATCAATTACCTTCCTCCTTACGCCTGGTGCTAATTATTCCATCTCCACAGCCACTTAAGTAAGAGACCTTTGTTGCGTTGCCTCAAATTTCTGATGCCTAAACCGCCATGTGCTTTGCTTGAGATGACTGCCTTCCAAGTTTACCAAGTGAATAGCTTTTTGTTTCCTTGCCAAATGAAATTCCTTCTGAGAGATTCCAACCTTCTTTCCGCCTGGACTGGTAGAGGGAAAAGGGATATCATAGGTTGGAAGAGAATCCAACACTATTTACTACGAACACTCTTCCTCCAAGCGAAAGATATTGAGTCTTTCACATAGAGTGTCTCTTAACACATCTATCAATCACACCATCCCATATCTCCAGCGCTTTGTTTTTGTCCCCCGGTGCTAGGCCAAGATAGGCAGTTGGCAGACTACCAACTTCACATGCCAAGGACCTGCCAACCTATGAATCTAAGGTACCATATTGATAAGAAGATCAGACTTTTCCTCCAACTGACATGTAGCCTGAGACTTCTTCAAAGACAGTTAACTTAGAATTAGTCTAGTTATGCCTCGGTTGATCAACTTCAGCATATAGCAGATGAGAGATATCCATTCCAATCCAGCTTTGTTAGATGCCATAAAACCCCTAATCCATCCATTTGCCTTAGCTTTCTGAATCATGCAGTTAAGTGATAAAATTTGCTACTAACTTTCCTACTACACCACCAAATTAAGAATAAATTTCTTGAGCGGGTAAATTAAATCACAAACACAAGAAAATAACAAGTTTGAGTCTAGATTCTGAAGAAGGGTTCTATTCAAACAAACAAAAGACTCCTTCATCCTTTGGGTAAATCATACATCTTCTAGAACAGTCATAGAAAAGATACAGGAATATCCGGCTGGAAATTGAGAGATTTCATTTTCTCTTACCAAGTATATTAATAGCTGCCATGGACCTTCAAAGAAAGTATATCTGCTCAATAAAACCATGCAACATGTCTGTGTTCCCTCAGGAATGACTTAGACCAACCCAATAGACTTAACAGTTTGGTGTGTCGGATGAAACATTAAATAAATGTCAAATTAACTCTCCTACTTAGTCTACTATCCCAACATTTTGACAGGGCTAGGACTTAGAGAAATTCCACCTCTTCACCCTGTAGTCCAGTCAAGGATGATTTGAACTAATTCTAACTTACTGCTTGGTGCAAAACTGGCCAGATGAGTTAAGCCTTCCATTCACCAACTACTCTTCAGTACATGCCTTAAAAACTAGTACACACTAAATGTTCCTCTAGCTACTCCTAAAGCTTCCATGAATTGTGTCAGTCATCTCCATGTAAATAGATATATACAAAGCTCAGGAGACTCATGTTGCTGGATATCATGGCTGGAATATAGGAGACAATTGCAAGTATTTGGGACCACTTCAGAAGATCATCTCTTTGAAAACAAGATATTTCTCTGGTGGACCCTTCCCCATCCAAGTTAGCGTATTGTATATCACAATCTCTTGTCTGTTAGGTGATCTTTGGACTTTGCACTGATCGGTTCTGTATTGCTTAGGATGTCCTATAAAATGCCAAATGAACCTTCTTTCGACACCCTATCACAAACTCGACAACCTCCATGAAAATCATACCTTAAGGAGAAAAAGAACACAAAACTTTAAATGTTTCACGACTTGTTTTCACTGAGTTTTAGGAATTATCTCCCCCTTGTTGGAGAAAACCCCTTTTCTGTTGCCGTTTGAGTTTTGATGTCTCTGTCTTGTTCATGTCTCTATGTTACCAGTTGTGCTCTCTACTCTACAATAATAAACTAAACAACTTACCTCACCCCATACGAAATCCAAGTAACATGAGCATTGACATTTTAATACAGACATCCACCGACAAACAAAATTACAAATAACTTCTTCATCTTCTACCTTTATGATGAAAAATATCATGAAATGGAAATACATGAAAGTTAAAAGGCCAGTTAAAATAGTCATCATTAGTATTGGCAAGAACTTTTATCAGGAAAAGGTCCTTTAGTAAGTTCCTTGTTAATTTCATGGTGAAAAGAAGAGATGATTTTTGTTGACGCAGCTAAAGGTAATTAGGAAAAACCTTGAACTGGCAGGATCACGAATCTCAAACTCATCAGCGTCACTGTCATAGCCACAGATGACAATATAATGACCTGTGTAAACATGATTCAGAAAATAGGGTTCTATTAATCGTGCAATTACTCAAGTACAAAGAGGACAGAGGTCCATTAGATTAGTACTCAGATCAGAAATGTAAATTTTGTAATCAATCATTTCATTGTCCGACTTAACTGGCTTCCTAATTAATTAAACCTATATGGCACTTAATGATGCCATATGAATGCCAAGACAGTCCAATGACACTTTAGCAAACAGAAAAGGTGGGAGTTTCTGTTCATCAGCAAACCAATAAGTTGAAAGATAGAAAACATGTACTACATTTTCCCATGCTAGTGAAACTTAGAAGAATAAAATTTACACAAAAATAGAAGTCTTCCCGTCATGAAAATATCAGTTGGCAACTAATGAAATGATAATTTTGTACCCTCACTAAGATATAAACAATGTTTTATTAGTGAACTTTCTAATAGTTACCAATAATTGTTTCAACTTTCTGAGTTATCTAGTTTCATCTTTCAACATTAAAATTTCAAATATTTAAGAATTATCACCCAAGGTTTGAATAAACTTACATACCTGATTTAGAAAAATTTTGCATGTAGTTTGATATGATATTTATGGCATACTTATGAGTTAATAATTTTTTTTTTATGACAAGGGAAACCCTCAGCCGCTACCCTTTGAGTGCGCACAGGGTAAAAACGTTGGTCCTATGCAATAGCTCGCAAACCACATAGGAGAGGTAACATGCACTAGGCAAGCCTGGTGCAACGAGCTCAACCCAGAAGGCAAACCTCTTGCTTTCGCTGGCAAGGGGTTTCGCACTAGAGACCTTCAACATGGAAGTCCCAAGCTCAAACCACTGGGCCACCCTGAAGGGTTATGAGTTTATATGACCTTCCAAAAAATATTAATTCTCCTGTTAAACTAGTTTTATATTCAAATAAGGATGAAAAGAGATTAAAGGAATCTTGACATTTTTCAATGAAGCTATCTGTTTCAATTAATGTCACAATACAAGCAAGTAATTTGACCTCCCAAATTGCTTTTATAACTAGAGTCCACTCTACTTGAAAAGTTACACCATATATGAGGAGCAGGAATGAATAAACTTCTCACCAGTATAGTCTGGGGTGTCGATGCATAAATCTGAAGCACAAACATCCAGCCAAGAATGACTGCATCAAAGGTCATATGTAAGACAAAAGTTTGACTGATCTCTCTCTCTCTCTCTCTCTCTCTCTCTCTCTCTGTGTATGATCACAAGGAAGATATAAGGGAAGGTAAAAAGTGATAAATTAATAAAAGATGAATATTATACCTTAATTTGTACTGATCAACTAAAGTTATTGCAAGAAAATTTCCAGACAAGATCAGTAAAGAGATCTCTTCACTGCTGATTGATCTGCACTGGAAAAGGAGGATGTTTATGTATAATATCATAGGATAATAAACATAGAGCTATAGTGAGCAAATTTAGCTCCTGAACCTGTAGATTGAGAAAATAAAAATACAGCAAAATTCAACAAAGTTAGAGTTGACACTACACAAGATGCTTACAAACAAGAGCATAGAGAAGTACTATTGTAATAGGGAGTTCACAAACTGTGATGAACATTAGTTCACAAGATCAAATAATTCGCTAACACTAGTTCTGAATAAGGTCACACCCTGTGGCCAAGGCTTTCCAAGACTTGCCACTAAAAGGCAGAAGAATAGTCTGATGATATGCTCCACACCGTCCTGTGGCCCCAAACTGACCCCACAACAAGTAAGGATCGATAAGTCAATCAATCTACGCCTCAAGCTTAAAGCAAGTTGGTATCAGCTCTATGAATCCTTTGTTATCATCCCAAGCTATAGGATGTCAAACAATGAACCTATTGTAAGTGTAACTGTAACAATTAAGCCTGAACCCCACTAACACTACTATAAAAACTGCCGAAAATCAACGGCCAAAAGCGAAGGACTGCGTCTCCTTTTTGGTCACAATCCACGAAAAAACGGCGCAGTCACTTCTCTCACTTTCCAAAAGGTGACAAACGTCACTCCAAAATGACGGACTGTGTTGGCGTCGCTTTTCTGAAGAAAAAATGCATAAAAGCGATGGACAAAAGGATCATGTCCGTCGCTTTTCTGCAACATTTTTGACAGTAACCAATTTCTGTTCCCCACCTACAAATAAAATTCAGCCCATATCAAACAAGAAACATAATACAAAATATATAATAACAAACACTCAAAAACACTAAAAAAAATAATTCAAAGACTTATAAAGTCTTTCAAAATAAGTATAAAATTCTAAAATTTTCACTGATTGACGGAATGTTAGCTAAGAGGTGGAAACTATGTATTAATCATCATCACTATCATCGGTAGGAAAGGACCCTTAAGAAGAACGGGACGCAGTAGGCCGACGAGCGAGGTTGAGGGCTTGTTCTTTGATTTGCTCAACGGTTTGAATCAGCAACTCTTTTGGCCTCAGACGCTGCCAATGCACGTGTAAGTTCTACAATTTGCTCCAACATAGCAGCTATCTGAACACCGTCAAGTATCTCGGCTTAACGTGACAATCCAATACCTTATTGGAGTCTTTGTACATCGTTCAGAGACCATACCGTAGGTTATTCCCTTGTGTGTTTCCCAATCATTTTTTTGAGTGGACCCTTCAGCTGTGAGTTGGACCGAATCGCCCATGTCAAGCATGTGCTGCTCATACTCTCTCGGCATGTTAAAAAAAAAAATTTAGCATCAACATATATATACATGCACTATTTATGTTAAAATTGTAAATCAAATAAGTTAGATAAATTTGTTCGATACTTTCTTCCACCCACTCATCCAGATCCAACTCATTTAGCCTCTTCTTCAAATGAGTCCTCTTGAAAACCTCATTACCAAGGGGAGTGCGCCACAATTCTTTTTCCTATAAATAAAAATAGAATTTTAGACGATATTAATCAAATAATTAATTTAAAAGTATGAAGTAGAAGTTAAAATTTAGAAAACTTGTTACCTCTCTCGTGATTGTTTCAACTTACTTTGCACCTCCGGTGTGCAACGAGTCATCCTTAAGACTGTTTCTAGCTTGTTTAGACACAACCTTGAATTCATCTGTATTTCAATACTGGCGTAAATCCTCAAAAACATTTGGCAAGAGCCAGGTGCGTCATTTTCAGGCCTTCTTTAGCCAGCTAGAATATCTTGCGCTTGTCTTCCTCTCAAATGTGGCCATAATGATTATATTATACTTTGGCTTACGAGTACACATCGTATAAGAAAAGAGTAATGTTAGTTAATGAATAAAATAAAGTATATTAAACTTAACTAAAACATATATAATTAAACATATATATATACCTTAAATACATTAATCATCATATGTCTATCCTGTTTGGAATCTCACCTCTGTATAAAGCCTTCTAACACTCTCCTATAGAGGCCCTAACAACATTGTCCATCTGTAAGACACATAATAAACATGTTAGCTTATGAATAACATATTAATGTAGAAGCAATAAACAAAATAAGGAAAATAATAGATAATAAAATAAACCTACAATGATTCATCCGGCTCAATCATCACTCTACCAAGTTTGTCCCTCTGCTAACTCAAGCATATCCTACTCCTCATCGGGTGTAGCAACAAGTGGAGGTGAACGTGATACTCCGGGATTTACATAATGCTGAGTCAATGGAGGAGTAGCATCTATCGCATCTGAATGAGTACTCGAATCTCATGCCAGATAGATGGGGATATGTAGCCGTTGGAGATGGAGTACCAAATGATATCCTATTTCTCGATAAAGGTTGTGGTTAGCGATAAACCTCTGTAGGTAAGATAGTGTAGCGACATGGAAGCTAAGACGGCGAAGAAGAATAAGTGCCACGTGGTTGACAATTCTAACAATGATATGCTAAGGTATCCGCGGTCCCAAATGGAACAACATATATATGTGTATCAGTATTACGCGTCTCTGATGCAGAAGAAAGAAGTACAAGGATATCCCCAAAAAGGTCTATTGAGATCCTGAGGTTATCCTAGGACTTTTTTCTTCTGCACCGGAATTGTTGATACTGATATACATATATATATTAATCCGTTTGGTGTAGCAGATCCTTTAGTGTATCATAGTCAATACCGTCAACCACACGGTGCTTCTTCTTCACCGTTCTTGCCACCACGTCACTACACTATCTTACCTATAAAGGTTTAACGTCGAGCACAACCCTTATTAACAAATAGGATATCATCTGGTTCTCCATCTTCCCACAACTACATCTCCTCACCTATCTGCATAAGACTTAGAGATTCAATATTGTGTCAAATGCTATAGATGTTACTCCTTCATAAACTTAGCGTTATGTACATCCTGGAGTATCACATTCACTTCCACATGTTGCTACACCCTATAAGGAACCAAATACATTTGAGCTAGTAGTCGAAGGGACAACTTGGTAGGAGTGATGATTGACTCAGATTGATCATCGTAAGTTTGTTTTGTTATCTATTAATTTCTTTTATTTTATTTATTTCTACTACATTAATAGATTCATGAACTAATATCTTTCTTATGCGTCTTGATGTTGTTAAGACTCTATAGGAGAATGTTAGGAGGCTTTATACACTTGAGGATTCCAAACAGGATGTCGCAGACAATGCTTAATGAATTTAAGGTATATATACATGTACAGTTATATATTTTTTATATAAGTTAATTATTTTTAGTATACTTTACTCAATTCATTATTTAATATTACTCTTTTTTTAGACTTTGTGCACTTGGAAGTTGAAGTACAATATACTCATTACGATCATTTTTTAGAGGAAGGTCAGCGCGAGACTATCTAGCTGGCTAAAGAAAGTCAAGCATAATGACATGCTTGAACCTTGGCTCTTCCAAAATGTTTTTTCGAGGATTTGCATCGGTATTGGAACACGTATGAATTCAAGGTTGTGTCGGAACAAACCAAAAAAGTTAGAAACAATCTTAAGGATGACTTGTTGCACAACGGAGGTGTAAAGAATGTTGGAACAATTACGAAGGAGATGGTAAGTTTTCTAAATTTTAACTTCGAAATCATACTTTTAAATAAATTAGTTGGTTAAGTAATATTGTCTAAAATTCTATTATTATTTATAGGAAAAAGAAGTGGGGTGCACTACTGCACTCCCCTTCATAATGAGATTTTCAAGAGGACTCATGTGAAAAGAAGTTTAATGAATTGAGCCCGAAAAGAGTTGGTGGAAGAAAGGACCGAACATACTTATGTAAGTTATTTAATTTATAACTTTAAGATAAAGAGTGCATATATATATATATATATATATATATATATTATATATATATATATATATATATATATATATATATATATATATATATATATATATATATATATATATATATATATATTGATGTAAACTTTAGTTTTTAATATGCAGAGAAAGTATGAGCGGCACGTGCTTGACATAGGCAATTCGGTCCAGCTCACGCCTGAAGAGACGTCTTAAATTTGGAATAAAAAAGTGTTAGGTGGGACACAAAAGAAAATAATCTATGGGATGGGCTCTCGGAATGATGTACGATGACTCCAATCAAGTTTAGAAGGTATTGGATCGTTAGGCCAAGCCAAGGCACTTGACAGTGTTCAAATACTTGTTATGTCGGAGCAAATGGCAGAATTTCCACATGTATTGGCAGCGGTTAAGGCAAAAAGAGTTGCTGAACAAAAAAGCATGAACCAAACCATTGAGCAAATCAAAGAACAAGCACTCAACCTTGCTCGTCTGCCTACTGCGTCTTGTACTTCCAGAGGTTCCTCTCCTACGGATTACACCGACGACAATGATGAAGATGAATACATAGAATCCACCCCTTCGCTAGCATCCCTTTAATTAGTAAACATTTTAGAATTTTGTACTAATTTTGAAAATTATAAGTCTTTAAAATATAATTTTAGTGTTTATGAATATTTAATTAAGTTTGTTACTATATATTTTGTGCATAATGTTTATCGTTTGATATGTTATGAATGGGCTTAATTGAATTTTATTAGAAGGTGGACAGCAAAAAAATGTTAGTTTCTGATGTCAAAATTGTTGCAGAAAAGCGATGGACAGGATCCATATGTCTGTCGCTTTTATGCATTTTTTTATATAAAAAAAAAAAAAAAAAAAATCAAAGCAGTCCCTCGCTTTTTTCTTCATTGTTCTTCAATATGAAGAAGAGAGCGACGGACGGCGTCGCTTGTTTTAAAAAAAAAAATCAAAACTGGACACAGATTATGTAAGTACTCCCCTACGTCCCAAATTATGTGATGTAGTTTCAACTGGACACAGTTTTTAAGAAATATGGGAAGACTTTGCAATGATTCAAAACTATTCTTAAAATAAATAAATTTCTAGATTAAAAAAAAGTACACCTTTTGGACTTCCAACCAAATAAGTGGGACCAAAAATGGGTAAACCGTTGATAGTGTCATTAAATATTTGTCAAATAATGAAATGTGTCATTCTTTTTTGGACCGACTAAAGAGAAAAGTGTGTCTCATAAATTAGGATAGAGGGAAATATCATGATAGTGGGGCTAGAGAGAGTAAGCTGATAAGTTAGCATTCAAGCTCTCAAATTAATATTTGTAGCTTTCATTTGAAACAAAAGACACGCTTCATCTAGTACAATAATAAGCGAGACCAAAACCACATAAGTGAACACATTTATTCATTCATGTAATTAGGCTTTCAAAAAATCAAATCCCGGTATCTGTTATGACAGGGCTAGTTTCTAAGTCTCTAAGACTAGAAATGACACTAGCTATCCCATCAAGAAAAATTATACTTTCTTAAGGCCACAATTCATGTTTACCAATTAAGAGCAAATCATGTAGCACTTTACGTCTAGTAATATTCATCTTTGGTTTATAACAACAAATGGTTTAAAAAAAAGATAATTACATTTTCCTCTCATCTCAACTTAGTATTAACTTTGCAAGCCAACACTGTTAATTGCCAACTAGTCTTGTAAGTATTCTTTTATTAGTAAAGAGTAATATCATTGATTTCCACCATTATGAACTAGTTCTTTACGTATTACAAACAGGAAGCTCAAATCTCTTGATTCTTAACACTTGTAGTAAATCCAAAACTAATTCAGATGAAATTGGTTTTATCTTAGCAACCATGCAAAATATCGACTATTAACTGGAAATAAATTGCTACCTCTATACTTATACCAGCATCACGTGCTTTTTGAAATAGCATATCCACTCGGACAAGATCATTGGGCAGTTGTTCCTGCAAATATTCAATGTTGTGAGCTTTACAGAGGCAGAAAAAAAGAAAACCGAATTTCACAGAGGAAACCACCACCACAAGCAGGCTTCATATCTTTCCCGAAATCAGCCTCAATAGCTTCACATATATCATGCTTTTAGTTACTATAACTCCTGCTTTTGTATCAAATCAACACAATTTAAAACACTACATATGCAAAGAGCGAAAAGAAAAAAAGAAGCCAAAATAGAACATTCTTTTACATAGTAAATGTGACATGGACAACCTGATTTACTTGATATACAATAGAGAAGTTAGAGTGGGATGAGATTGAAGTGCAATTTTTATGACACAAACTTCGAAAGTTAAATGAAATCATGGAAAGAGCCATCTCTATCAGGTTATGATAGTTCTTTGATTACATGGATCTTAATTCTACACTCGTCAGAGTGTAAACATCAACATATCGTCTATAACTTACGTTATTCCACACATTGATATTTTATATGAGTGTAAGCAATCAAGGACGTTAGAAGCACATAACATGCAATTTGACAGTTTTGCCATACAGAGAACTGACAATCTAGAGGATATAGGAAAATATCTGGATGTAAATTGAAAAAAAAAAAATCGGCATAATACATAAACATACACTAAAATTTATTCAGCGTTGGCTTTCTACGCCAAGTTCGAGTGTTTGTTTATGTATTATGCCAAAAACAATATGGTGTTAAGTTGCTGACATGTCTGGAGTGGATCAACCTAATTCACATTTTGCTAGGTCACTGGCATCATTTCAAACTGAATGTCAATGAGAGAATGAGCAATTTACAGTGTGAAATCTCTTATCCACAAATCTTTTATGAGAAAGGACAATACCTTGTAAAATGTCTCCACAGAAAAACTTGGATTTGCACCTAATGTTACTGTGAAGTAGGAAAAACTGACAGAAAATTTCTTCAATAAATACGCCAGATCAACTGTCCAAATACTGCAAAAAATGAAAGCAACAGCTATCATATTTGAAAATCATCTCATCTTGGCCATATAAGAGGTAAATGATAGTTTCCTTTGATCCCATTCAAACCAGCGGGGAATTCAAGTAAAAACTGTGATATACCAATGACAAAATAAATAGAGGTAGTGAATAATCAGAGAATAGAAGAATTATACCAGAACCTTGATTTTCAATAAATTTCTAAGTCAACTAGTAATACTTGGACATAGCAAAATTTGCAGCAGGGAAACAAGTGACCAGAAAATTTTGAGGCTAAGATATTATAATAATACGCTTGAATGAATAAATACCACGAACTAGTTCTTATTTAAGAAACATAAGGGATATTTAACTAAAAATTATCAGTCAGTTCAATCTCTAGAAAGAAAAGTTCAACTGCTGCAATTTGGTGGTGTGTCTCGACAGAAAGAAACACATGTTATTGAAGATGGAAAGAGTACAATCATTAATGTCAATAAACAAATATATTTGTTTGCTTAGCTTTTGGTGCAACATGGCAGATGTACATGCTTCAGGCAAATCATGGAACAACAACAATAACAACATACCCAGTGAAATCCCATGAGTGAGGTCTAGGGAAGGTAGAAGTACACATACCTTACCACTACCTCGTGGAGGTAGAGAGTTGTTTCCAAAAGACCCTCGAAAATCATGTATAACAAGTAAATATTGGAGATAACATGACACAATATACAGGGATTAGAAGAATTTCTTTACCTGGATGATATGATTAAACAGGCCGACGCTTTAATTCTAAAGTTCGTAGGTACATGGTTTATAACGTTTTTTTGCCTCAGAAAATACAATAAAACGTACTATGTTAATTTAATAGAAATATCAGCAATGAAATTCTGCATACATCTAGTTCACTTATTTCTAATTTATCATCACTCTCTCATGTTGGCACCTAAACAGAAGTGCGAAAGTATTGGCTGACTACACGAGTATTTAATACTGCGGAGATCCAAAACTTTCAGTCGAACATCCAAGAAAAATGTTGCATAGAAGAATACAGCATCCATTTATACAAAACATTGAAAATAAAACAAATTCCTATTGGGAACATCCTTTTCTCGTTTTTTATACAGGAGCTATAACAGACATCCTAAGAATATTATAATTGAATACTTCAACTTTGACCAACAGTTATTGAAAAGGTGGGAACTCTCAAAGCAATAAATGACACAAGGATCAGCTTCTTACTTCTCGCGAACAAAAAAAGATAAAAGTAAAAACAGATAAACAAAGAGATGGAATGAAAATAGATACTAAAGGCTATATATCACATGACAACAGAGCAAAAACGTAGGGGCATTAGATAAAGGAATATCATCAAATACTCATAGCACTTTGAATTAGTACCTGGTAGTGCAGCAGAACTCTTCTAGCTCTTGCATGTTTCCATCCTTGATTCCAAGAAACCTCAAAACCATCAGAACACAAGCAAGACCGCAGTCCCACGAATGTAATTGGTTTATATGAGGAACCTAGAGTAACAAACAAATCGTATTTTTAACAAACTAAAATTCAGGATATATTAAGAAGACTCACTAGGTTAGGTTTTACACAAAACATCCATTAGTACTGAGATTCAAATTAAATTTTCATATCAGCATAGGAAAAAAGGAACATCGACTCACATCAACAAAGTATGAGCCGGAAACTGTGCCGTGGAATTCATCTCGACCCAATGATTGTTTTAAGACCAAACTTAAATGATCCCTTTCTGATTCTTCGGTGTTATCTTCTTCTGTTCCCAAAAACTTGCTCAATAGAACAAATAATGGCCACATCTCAGATGGTTTGTGAAGTCCCTGAACAATCAAATCGAATTTCTAATTTATGAATTATCTCTTCATCAATCATCATAAATAACCAGAAATGGCCATCAAAATTGATAAAGCATAAACACCAAGATGTTCATGTCATTAATCCAATCGAAACACCAATTATGATAATAGATTAAGATTAAATTTGACAAATCCACCACACATCTAATAATTACAAGACCATATTTATATTTGTAGATAATAGAATATACTACAAAAATTGACGAAAAAGTACCTTTCGATCGATGAGGCGTTGACACAGAAAGAATTGTTGAAAGAAATAAAGAGAGTCTGATCTTTCTGGCTGTCAGGGTTGTTATGTCGTCCTCTTTTCTCTATATCAATACTCTCACGTACGTTTAATTTAATTATTTTATGTTATGGAGGGATTTTCTAACAACAGGTCGTTGTAGTATAGTGGTAAGTATTCCCGCCTGTCACGCGGGTGACCCGGGTTCGATCCCCGGCAACGGCGAATATTTTGTATTTTTCTTTTTCGTATCGTCCTTTTTGAGAAATGGTATTTTTCTCCTCTTTCTTTTTCTTTTTCTTTTTTTTTCCAATTATGATTAGGAAAAAAATTTCCATCTTTTCTCAATTTATAATCCATTACTTATTACTTTTTATCTAGGAGCTATAACTTACAGGATTATGAAAAAACTGTCTTTTAAGATTTTATAAGCTTTGACAATATCGTATTTCTTTTAAGTAAGTCGCATAGATATATTCAAAAATGAATTTGAATTAATGGATTTTTATTTATTTTTTAGAAATGAGCTTGAGGTATAAAGTTTAATTAACATATTAGAGATGAAGAAAAAGTATTTAAAGTATTAAGATTAATATATATTGTATATAATTATGAAAATTGTGTATATAATTCAAAAAAAAATGATATATTTTTAATAAAATGAACTGTTATCGATTTTTGTAAATTTTTAAACAAACCCAAACAACTATAAATTTATTTAATTAATATAATTTGATTTTTCATTTGAAAAATTATTTGAAGAGTTTTTATATAATCGTGAACACTCTAGCTGATGATATTTATCTCCCACTTCTTCAAACATTGCAGATAAAAATGGCCCCACATTATTATTGCTCTCCGTTCACCTGCTAATTATTGTCTCTGTATATTTGTTTTGCAGGGGTTCCGTGGGTTATGTTACTCATCACTTTTATATATATATATATATATATATATATATATAGAAGCATCAGTTAAAATGTTATATCAACATGTCTGCTAGAAGGAATCAAAATTCAAAATGAGGGCATATTTGACTTTTGATAAAATTGTTAAACAACGTGTCAGCCAACCCTTCTTTCTCATTGTCTTCTTGCAGCTTCCGTCTTTTCTTAGGTACACAATCATTAATTTTTCCCAATGTTATGTTTTTGATTATGAAGCTCATCTCTCATCTCAGGCTGAATTCAAAGGATTTCTACCACTTATCAATACATATTGATTCTCCGTATGAGATTCTATTTATCCAGAATGAGGCAGTTTAACTCAAGATGAGTCAACCCAAATTGCTCGTAAGCCTATTCAGGTAACCCCTTTTGTTTATTTTGTATTTTTTTACTTTCTCAGATTGTCGGCATAGAAATTGAAGAGTCTCTGTGTATTTATTATTGGTTCCGATCAAGGATAAAAAAAGAATGACGAGTTACGTTGTCAATTCTCTATTTTGTTGTTTTCCACTTTAATTTGTTTTCTACAATTACTTTGTTGTTGTGTTGTTTCTTTTCTCACCTCTCTTTCTACCGTTAATATTTTCCATATTTCTTTTATGGGAAATACATAGATGTAGGATTGAGAGAAAATGACTTCTCATTTGGGTGTACGAATTTTGACCTTGCTTTTTTCAAGTCTCAGTCTAACAACATTCTCTAATACGGCTGGGTCATGTTGTGGGTGTTTTATTGGATGCTCTCAAACGAACACTATACATTTCTCATATAATAGGTTGTAAGAGTTTTGTTTCTTTGCAAGGAAATGGGTTGCAATATCTTCTGCTGCTCTTTGTAATAGTGGGGCTCCAAATATGCTTATAATTCAATTTGTCATTGAACAAGCCAAAAACAAATGATGTGTAATATACTAAGAATAATCTTTCCTCCTATTTTTTCTCAAGACATTTTTAGAGAGTGTTTTGCAACATAGACATTAACTATATTTTCTTCAATTAAGCTTTAAAGAAGGGGAGGTATTATTTTAAAAGCTTGTGGGAACGATGTCCAAGTTCTGATTCTTTTTTCTCACGATAAAGCATATATTTCTTTAATGTGGATAACCAACTTCATGGGATGCTCATTCCTGTATTATTACTGATTTAAAAGCTGCTCAATCTACGGTATTTTAGTGCATGACACTAAGCTATATAGTACAAATGTGAAATTGGATGATAAATTCATTAGATGTTAATCCATTTATGCAATTTTTTGACAAAGGGATGTTGCTTGATACCCTTGGATAAGGATGAGTTCGCCCCTGCATGAAGGTTTATGGCATTGGAGGCTTGGCCACATGAACAATGCGGTAACAGCTGTTGATTTGCAGTTTTGTGAAGACTGTCTGCTAAAAAAACAAAAGGAGGTCAACTTTTGTAAGGTAGGATAAGGTCCTACAAGTGGGAACTTGAAATTTGTTCATACAATTAAACCCTTCAAAGATAGAAAGTCAATGTCCTCTATAAAAGTAACACTAGCATAAAAGGATAACTAGCGCCAAAAGGATAAGGAGTAGATCAATTGGTGTAAAAAGAAGGAATAGAGGTCTTAATACATGGCCTCCTCTTAATAAGGGATAGAGGCCATAATACATAGCCTCCTCTTAGTACAAAATTTCCTAATTTTTCACTTTTATTACATTCAATTTGAGATAAAAGGACATCATATAGTCTCATTCAAACAAAGAAAGATAGGTAATGGACTTTATTCATAAGTGAGGCAACATGCGTAAAAGGGGCTTAGGGGACATGTTGACGATTAAAGATATTTTCCCAGCCTCCTTCAGTTGATGACTCTCAATTGAAACTTGAATACAGAATTATGAGTGTGGGAAAAGACTTAAAACACGTTTGAGGTACCAGACAACATTCATCATTCAAAGATCTTCTATGTTTCCTCAAGACTTCGAATTAATTGGTAACACTCGACTCTGAATGGTTTGTATAGCCGACACATACAATTACAATGGAGGCCCATGATTTCAATGCATATTTTCAACTTTTGCGCCCACAAATGTTTGTCATAGATGTGCTAGCAGAGGAGTATTTCGAGTATGCAACTATTCTCAAAATTGATGACACGATCGAGTGACAATGTTATAAGAATATGCAGTTCTTTGTCTATTTAAGTCCTTTGAAATTGACAAGGAAATTTGAGTGGATAACTTATATTGGCAATACTTCATGTATGGGTAGTTTGTGTGAAAAAAACAACATATTTAATCTTGATATGTAGCCATTCTCTGTGGTTTCACTTCCAAAGGATTTTTTGCAGTGTATTTGTATTCGACTGCTTTAGATTCTCTTTTTTCTATTTATTTACTTCTAAAAGATCCTTCATTTCTAATGTGATTTGTGCTAGAAATTTTGACATCAAAGGAAAAGCAGTCCAGAACATTGCATCTGGGCGTAAAATGTTGCATCGGAAAGCTTTGGTGAAGATTGTTGATCATTATTACTAGAAGAAAATTGTCCAGTCTTAAATACAAACATATGAATCAATTTATTGCTTGTATTATGAGCAGTTACTGATCAATATAAAAGAATTTATTTTTTATCAAGCGATGTGTAAAGATACAATATAAAATAAAATCTTGGGCCCATGCAACTAAAATCTAGTGTGTGTGTGTATATATATATATATATATATATATATATATATATATATATATATATATATATATATATATATATATATATATATATTACTTTATTTAATAACTCCCCTATTTAGAAGAGGGAGTTGAAGGACTAACACAACTTCAAAAAGTTGTTCCCAAAGCTATTTAAATTGTACTTTAAATATATATATATATATATATATATATATATATATATATCCCCTATTTAGAATAGGGAGTTGAAGGACTATCACAGCTTTAAAAAGTTGTTCTCAAAGCTATTTAAATTGTAGTTTATATATATATATATATATATATATATATATATATATATATATATATATATATATATATATATATATATATTTTACTTTATTTAACAAGGATAATTATGTAATTTTGCCATTAAATTGAGGAGATTTTTAGAGGATGAACAAGGATAGATGGGTAATTTCGCTATACTTTTTGGATCTGTACATTTGTTGTCTATCCACTTTAGTTCTTTCCTTGTTTACTTCTCCTCCACATTTGCTCTCCCATGGTTGGGGAAGAGTATTAGTGATCTTGCTGCTCTTCATACTAAGCAGAGAAGGTAATTCCTAATGCAGCGATAAAGAAAAGACTACCGTAATATTTATCTTTTCTTTTTAGTAGTGCAGAGAGATGTTATAAAATACAGAATACAAAGACAAGTAGGAACTTATACTTCCAGAATTGTAGATCAAAACTATGATAAACTTGGAGACGTTTAGATTGCTAAAATAACTTATTAAATCATTATATAGTCTCTTTCTCCATAAGGTAATGAAAACTAGAAAAGAAATTAGAAAAGATTTCATTATCATAAAGGCACAACGAAAGCAAACGCTAAAATGTCTTCTATATATAGAATATGAATAGTATGTGCATCAAATAAGATTTGAGAAAACCTTGAAGATAAATGCACTTTGTGCTTGCTCACTATAGTAGATAATGGAACTCTAGATATTTCCATATATAGACCCATCTAGAATTGAACCAACAGACTATTCAGATTTTTCTTTTTTTTAGGAAGGTAACAAAAATCTCCCCTATTTAGAAGAGGGAGTTGAAGGACTAACACAGCTTTAAAAAGTTGTTCTCAAAGCTATTTAAATTGTAAAGTAATATATATTTTACTTTATTTAACAAATCCCCTATTTAGAAGAGGGAGTTGAAGGACTAACACAACTTTAAAAAGTTGTTCCCAAAGCTATTTAAATTGTACTTTAAATATATATAAATATATATATATATATATGTATATATATATATATATATATATATATGTATATATATATATATTACTTTATTTGACAAGGATAATTATGTAATTTTGCCATTAAATTGAGGAGATTTCTAGAGGATGAACAAGGGTAGATGCGTAATTTCGCTATACTTTTTGGATCTGTACATTTGTTGTCTATTCACTTTAGTTCTTTTCTTGTTTACTTTTCCTCCACATTTGCTCTCCCATGGTTGGGCAAGAGTATTAGTGATCCTGCTGCTCTTCATATTAAGCAGAGAAGGTAATTCCTAATGCAGAGATAAAGAAAAGACTACCGTAATATTTATCTTTTCTTTTTAGTAGTGTCGAGAAGTGATAAAATACAGAATACAAAGACAAGTAGGAACTTACACTTCCAGAATTGTAGATCAAAACTATGATAAACTTGGAGACGTTTAGATTGCTAAAATAACGTATTAAATCATTATATAGTCTCTTTCTCCATAAGGTAATGAAAACTAGAAAAGAAATTAGAAAAGATATGAATATCATAAAGGCACGGCGAAAGCAAAAGTTAAAATGTCTTCTGTATATAGAATATGAATAGTATGTGCATCAAATAAGATTTGAGAAAACCTTGAAGACAAATGCACTTTGTGCTTGCTCACTACAGTAGATAATGGAACTCTAGATATTTCCATATATAGACCCATCTAGAATTGAACCAACAGACTGTTCAGATTTTTCAATTTTTTTTAGGAAGCTAACAAAAATGCCTAAGAGCCTTTTCAGACTGCGGACTTCAAGATCTCGAATGCAAAAGTTTCCATTTAAGCAGAAAGTTGGATAAGGATTCAAACTTCACATCTAAGTAGGAAAGATATTGGCTATCCAATGGACATAGCATTGGCTATAGGATAAGGAGGTAGAACCGTAGAAGAGATGCACTTATTAGAAAGCTTGAATTACAGGAATTCATCCTTCATATAATTAAGTTCAGAGATGTTTATAGAAACAAATTGTATGCAAAAAGCAGTTCAGTTAACTAGATTGTAGTTGCAAATGTGCAATGAATTCTTCTAATAACCATAACTTTGCCATGACGAGTTCAAGGTTATCGTGAACTCCCACTTCCTTTTAATTGAATCCATTCTCTTCAAAATATTTTTCAAAATTAAACATTTAATATGATTGTATACATTTATTTTGAGCAACTCAGAGAAAAGGTCTTAATACTTGACTGCATAGATGTAGAAGGTTTAAGAACTCCAGCAGTTATCCACTCCTAATGTTGTTACTTTGCCATCTATTTGACAAAAAAAGTTCGAATGCATCCATATATACACTTCCTCTGTTGGTTATGCGTGCAAGAATCAAACTCTTATTAAATAGGCAATGTAACATTATGAACTTTTACCTTTCCATTTCGCCTTGGATCACCATAAGGTAGGTTATGAACAACAACAATTCTCCATAAACCAATCCTCATGCTACTATAGCTCACTTGAATTTCTCAAAAATGCTTCTGTTTGCTCATCCACGAACATATAGAAGCATGCATTTTTTTTGCATATTCACTGGTATTCTTTGGTTGCCGTATCAAATCAAAAGCCCCTTATCAAGAATATATTTGTTAAAACTTAAAACTACAGTCCACTAGATACAAGATGAAAATGTAACAATGAGTGAACTGAAAGATCAATACCAAATATTGCCGATGCCACCACGACACCTTGATAAGATTCCATCTCAAGAAGGTTAGAATCATCAATGTCAAAACCTGTCTGATGTCCAAGCCTGACTCCTCTGACAAAACTGTCAATTGGATGTGGAATGGAAATATAAAATATGGTAAAATAGAGGATCTTGTGAAAATTGCAGTAATCTTTATCAAGTAGAGATAATATCATACCCACAATGCAACCTCATGGACTCTCTTATGTCAGAATCATTCCTCTGAAACAGCGAAGGATATCCGCCGAAATCTGAACCTCCAAAATCGGCTTTACTCTGATTTTATTCATGGATGTAAGTCAAATTGCTAACACCAGGAGAAAAGGATGGTGCATCAGGCATTTATGCAATAGCTTGTTCAACAGGAAGGTAGCACACCGGACATGCTGAAAAACAAAAGAAAAAGAAAACTGAGGTTCAACATTTAATACTCATATTTCTGACCTTCAATCTATTCAAAGGAGAAAAATTTCAGAGTATTACGAGACTTTTAAACTTATGTTATGGTCTAGTCCTCTTCTTATCTGCTAGAGGGGGTGGCAACGTGAAGCCTTCACATGGATTTCCAGGGGGAAGAGTGTATCCTTTGAAATATACAGGAGGAAGAAGAGCGGGAGGAGGAGGAGGAGGAGGTTGGACAATTGACACACTTCGGCCAACATTATTTTTTTGTATAGACTCAATACCCCTAAAAATATATTTTATGTACATTTTCTGGAGCAAACATCCTATTACTTTGTTCTGCGGCAACTTCACCTGAAAATGAGTTGAAAACTTGGTCATTGCAGAAGGCAGAAAAGCAGATTTGAGGGATGAAAATCTAGGAAATGTACAAGCACCAACATATGGAATGGCCGAATCAAAGCATTCCTTTAATAACAGAAGCAGAAAATTGAATTATACAGGTGTTCATTGAGAATCTTCAGTGGAAACTAGCCAAAATCAGGAAAATTTCCTCATTAAAAAAATGTCAGAAATACAAACAAATGCAAGGCAACCAATTAATATTTACCAAAACTAGAACACTATAACCAACAGATAACACCACATAAGAGCCTATCAAAAGCTCTTATGACATTAACTCAAAGAAATGACAACAACAACGTACACAGAGTAATCCCACAAGTGGGTCATAGGGAGGGTGGTGTGTAAGCAGATAAACTCTAAGAAATAACAAAAATAAGAAATAACAAAAATAAGAAATAACAAAAATAAGATTTTTGATTTTGTATTACTACTTAATAAGCAAATTCTGTATCTTAGTATTTGAAAGTGCATGAACACCAAACTATAGCTAAAGCTCTGGTTTGCATAAAGATTTGACATGATCTAGAATGGAATTATGGATACTACACCACTTTAAACTAAAAGTTGGAGCCAAAAGTCCTAACAATGTGACACATCTCAAAAAAAAGTGACAAATGTACAGAAGTGTAGAGAGCAAACCTTTGCCAACATGCAAGACCCACAGAAAAGCTGCAGCATAAACTACACAGTGTAGCAACATCCCAACATTCTTTCGAGGGGCGAATTTGCAGATCCAGAGAAACAATCCCTCTTTCTCCTTAAACAATTTTGGGGGTTTTCTTGGAATAGGGGGTGTTGTTTGGATTGGTGATGAACTATTCTGAAATAGTTGTTGTTGCAAAGAATCAAAACTTCCTGAAGAACGAAGACCCATGACCCTGTAGTCATTGTTGTCCCCTCAATCCTAGAACTTCACCTCTCATTGCCCCCCTCCACTCATCCACATAAAAAAAGTGTCACTTTATTTCTTAAAGTTTGAAACTTTTCACTAAATTTCACATTCTAATTTGGAACAATTCAACAAAATCAGCTCAAAAACTCCAGAAAACTTCTCACTACACGAATCTTGTACATCCTCTACATATGATATGATAAACAATCACATGTTGATCTCATATGGCAAAAAAAATATTTTGATTTTATTACCTTAGTTAATATGGATCATCTTGATGTCCAATATTAATTGTACATATATTTTGAATATCTCTAACAGTATATAACATATCACATTATCCATCTTCTGTAATAACTATCATCAATGATTCATTAATACTGATATTTTGACTATTGGGCCCGTGCTTGCCACGGGCCTTCCCCATATTATATTATATTATATATATATATATATATATATATATATATATATATATATAGAGAGAGAGAGAGAGAGAGAGAGAGAGAGAGAGAAAGAGAGAAGAGACAATTTCAAACATTTTAACATGGTTGCTTGTTTGTCATTAAAGTTAAAAACAAGGATAATTTGGTCATTTGATTCTAGCAAATATATATGCATTTAGATACGTGTCTTACCTTTTATTTAAGGAATAAACATGTGGTATCTCTTCTTTTGTCATGATCTCTTTCTCTCTGTTTACCACAAAATAAAGCAATCACAGGTTGTAACTCTTCTTCTTTGATCATCTTTTTTTTAGATTTTATGAATTGTCTGTTAGATTTATTATAGCCATGTAGGGTAGATGTTAAGTGAAAAATCTTAATTTTGGGGTTTTAAACAGTGTTTTGAGAAAAGTTATTGAAAACAAAGTAAGAGAGCAAAAATTATGTTTAGAATCAAATACTGCAATATAGGTTTTGAGCAGAAATCCAACATTATTTGTTAGTGAAAAAACTTACAAGATAATAAAATTGCAAGATTACAATTGAAAATAAAATGAAGAAAGTAATCTCTTCAGGCTGAGGCGCGGATATCTCGCTCTCTTTAAGGAGATTCAAGCCCACTGCAGCAAATGTTTTCACCAGTCCAGCAGTAGTCCTCTTTGACTTGTCCCCTCCAGGATACAATAGCCTTCACAAAGTATAACTCAACAACTCTGGACAAGAGTTGAGTCCAAAGCTCCACAAAAAAGAACACCTCCCTTCAACTAATAAGAACTCTCTTTTAGACTAACTCTTTCACTCTTTGTTTTCTCTAATGAATTGTGTGTCTCTAAAACCAAATGAAGACTACCACTATTTATACTACAAGAAGTCTTCCTAGCAATGAATAGGAAGATAATGGAGGTAGTAAATAGTGAAGATAATGACCTTAGGAGTTACATATGTTACAATGAGAGTTACATAGGTTACATAAGTTACAATCGGAATTACATAGGTTACAATGGGAGTTACATAGGTAACATAGGTTACAAAGAGTAATGGAGGAATTAAGAATGAAATACATTGATGGATAACCAATGCTAATGGATGATGTAGAAGTCATCCATTCCAATGTTCATTCTTATAACTCCCAAATAAAGCAATTTAATATGTTAAATATTAATATTAAAATGCTAATAACCTAACAATCCCCCACTCATTTTAGTATTTAGATAAGAGCGTATATCAGTTGAAGGAAGACTACTGTGCATAATGAAGGTGTGCTCTGCATTGAACCTCCACTTAGTGAAACAGTAACTTTTACTCCAGAGTCGTAGTGGTCTCAGACTTGAACTATGACTGCTTAAGGGAAATAAAATATAACTGCTCACACATAATAATCAAGGTGTTGACATGAGCTTTAACAGCCAGCAAGTTATGGCCATGTGCTATCCATCCCGGTTTCATGAGTGCATTTGAGAATAAGCCTCATTTTCATAGGAAGCGACCTACTTCCACACATCATATAGGTGAAATCTGTCGAGAGTGCTCCTGTAAGATTAACACTCCACCCTTACGGGCTACAGATATTCATTAAGAGTTTTATCAACTCAACCTTCACAAACTACAGAAAATAATGCACTCACATCTTAGGGAGGGAAAAAATAGTGCATTTTTCACAACAAGTCATCATATGATTAGTTTTTCCCTTTGAACCTGGTTATAGGATCTCTAGTCCCCAGGTTGGGTTTCCTCATATATGACTCAAGAATTTGTAGGCTTCAATCCCATCCCCCTCGATGTGCTCCAGACCTTTTCTCTTGTTAAGGCCTTTGTAAGAGGATCTGCAAGATTATCACAAGATTTGACATAATCAACATTAATGGTACCATTTGTCAAATAAGATCTTACATTACTATGTTTTCTCCTTATAGGTCTGGATTTACCGTTGTAATACGATTTTGAACTCTACCAATTGCAGCGGTGCTATCACAATGAATTAAAATAGGAGGAATTGGTTTTTCAAAATAAGGAATTTGAAACAATAAATCTCTTAACTAATTCGCTTCCTCACTAGCTGAAGCTAAAGCAATTAGTTCAGCCTCCATGGTAGAGTTAACAATTATAGTTTGCTTTTTTGATCTCCAACAAACAGCACCACTACCTAAAGTAAAGACATAACCAGTGGTAGAACAGGAATCACCTGACAAAGTGTTCCAATCCGCATCACAAAAGCCTTCAAGTACAGCAGGATATTTTTTTTTATAGAACAAACCACAATTTTTCGTTCCAATTAAATATCTCATAACTCTTGTTATAGCATGCCAATGTTCATTACCTGGCTTGCGTGTAAACCTGCCAAGTACTCCTACTGCATATGCAATATCAGGCCTAGTGCAATCAGTCACATATCTCAAACTTCCGATTATACTAGCATATTCCTTTTGATTTATTACATCATTTTCACTTTCAACAGGAAATAAGTGAACACTTGAATCAAAAGGAGTAGCAACATGCTTGCAATCATGAAAGTTATATTTTTTCAAAATTTTCTCAACATAATGTGACTGGTCAAGGAAAATCCCCTCACATGTTCTTGTTATTTTTATTCCAAGAATAAAATTTGCCTCACCAAGATCTTTCATATCAAAATGGCTTCTAAGAACATTTTTAGCTTCATCAATAACATTCATGTTAGAGCCAAAGATCAACAAATCATCAACATATAGGCAAATTATCACATGAGAATTATTCCAAGACTTATGATATATGCACTTATCACACTCATTTGTTTTAAAACCATTTCCAATCATGCAGGAATCAAACTTTTCATGTCATTGCTTTGGTGCCTGTTTCAAGCCATATAGGGATTTAGTAAGTTTACATACTTGGCCTGCTTCAACAAAACACTCGGGTTGGTCCATATAAATTTCTTCATTTAGGTCTCCATTTAGAAAAGCAGTTTTTACATCCATTTGATGAATTTGCAAATCAAAAATTGCAGTCATAGCAACTAAAGGTCTAATGGATGTAATTCTTGTTACCGGAGAAAAAGTATCAAAAAATTCTAGGCCTTCTAGTTGTTTAAAACCTTTTGCAACTAGCCTAGCTTTGTATTTATCAATCGATCCATCCAGTTTCAATTTTTTCCGTAAGACCCATTTACAACCAATTGTTTTACAACCCGGTGGTAAATCAACTAACTTCCAAGTTTTATTAGAAATTAGATATTCCATTTCATCATTTACAGTCTCTTTCCAAAAAATAGAATCATGTGAAGATAATGCTTCTTTCAAAGTTAGAGGGTCATTTTCTACATTAAACACATAAAAATCAGGACCAAAATCTTTTTCTACTCTAGCTCTTTTACTTCTTCGTAACTCAAAATCAACAACTTCATTATTTTTCAAAGTTGAAGTAGAAGAACTAGGTAGTGACAAAATATTTTGTTCAATCCTTTGACCCCCACTATTTTTAGTATCAAAAGGAAATTTATTTTCATGAAAAATAGCATCACCAGATTCTATTACAATATTATCTTCAAGATTAAAAAATCTATAGGCTGTACTATTTGAAGCATAACCAAGAAAAGCACAAGTAGTAACTTTCTTACCCAACTTTGTAATCTTGGGATCCATTAGCCTCACAAAGGCTAGACAACCCCAAACTCTTAGATATCCCAAACTTGGCTTGTAACCTTTCCACAATTCAAAAGGTGTCAATTTAGACTTTTTATGAGGCACACGATTCAACACATAACAAGCAGTTAAGATAGCTTCACCCCAAAAATTTAAAGGTGCATGTGACTCAATAAGCATGACATTAGTCAATTCAACCAAAGTTCTATTTTTCCTTTCTGCTACTCCATTAGACGAAGGAGAGTAAGGAGGAGTAGTTTCATGAATTATTCCCAATGATCTAACAAAAGAAATAAACTCATTTGATTCATATTCACGGCCTCTATCACTTCTAATTCTTTTTATTTTTCTTCCAAACTGATTTTCAACCTCATTGAGATAAGTTTTGAAATTTTCAAAAGCATCACTTTTATTTTTCATCAAGTAAACATATGTAAACTTAGAAAAATCATCAATGAAAGTGATAAAATATCTATTACCTCCACGAGTTAGAATTCCACCAAGTTCACAAATATCAGTATGAACTAATTCTAACAAATCAGTTTTTCTTTCAACTTGAAAATGAGGCCTTTTAGTGATCTTGGCTTTACTACAAGCCTCACACTTTTCAAAATTCTTTTTAACCATTGGGATTAATCCTAAACTACTCATGATTCCAACATAACGATCATTAATATGACACAAACAAGCATGCCAAAAATTAGTAGAAGAAAGCATATAAACAGAAGTAGAAGTTTTATTCATTTCAACATTCAACTTAAACATCCCATCACATGCATACCCCTTCCCCACAAAAATACCTTTCTTCACTATTACATATTGGTCAGATTCAGTAATCTGTTTAAAGCCTGCTTTATTAAGAAGAAAACTAGACATCAAATTTTTTCTCGTAGAAGGAGTATAAAGTACATATTTCAATGTTAATATCCTTCCAGAAGTAAAACACAATTCAACATCTCCTTTTCCAAGCACTTGAGTAGTGTGAGCATCACCAAGCATGATGGTTTTGGGCTCCTCAAAATGAGTATATTTTTTAAACCAGTCTTTGTCATAACAGACATGACAGTTTGCACCAGAATCAGCCCACCATCCATCAACATTCTCAACCATGTTTATGTCGGTAATTACCACCACAAAAGGTTCTTCGGTAACGTTTGCCTGAGGGTTAGGATCACGTTTCCGGAATTTGCAAAATCGAGCAATATGCCCACTCTTGCCACAAACAAAGCATGGTCCGTTTTCTTGAACTTGTTGATTTTGTGCTTGGTGATTTTCACTATTATTTTTCTTGGGAGGTCTACCATTATTTTTCTTGAATTTTTTCTTCTTAGGCTTTAAAGAAGTATTTTTGTGAGTTTCAGGATTAGCATTATTCGAAGTAATTAAATTTACCTTCGATGTGATGTTGTTCTCTTCTATTTGTAAAAGTGCATCTTGGCCTCTTGCTTCTTCTTCCGTGCGAATTTTCATTATCAAGGTTTCAAGAGAGGTTTCCTTTTGTTTGTGGCGCATAGTTTTTTGAAATTCCTTCCAAGAAGGTGGAAGTTTATCCACTATGCCACAAACAATAAGGTTATCTCCAATTTTAACCTCTTCGGATCTAAGCTCTCCAACAATCATGATGAAGTCTTGAGCTTGATCTACCACTGATTTGTTGTCCACCATTTGGAAGCGAAAAAATCTACTAGCTGCATATTTTTTCGCTCCAGCCTCTTCGGTATCATACTTACTCTGCAATGCCTTCCAAATTTTCTTTGCACTAGAGTAAGTTCTATCATAATAATCATAAAAATTATCAGATAGACAATTAAGAAGATAATACCGACACTTATAGGAATCACCATCGTACTTTTCCACTTTCTCTAGATGAGAAATAGTTTCATCATCATTCATAGTGGTGATGTCTTCTTTATTTGGATTCTTCTCGGTTAAAACGTAAGAAACATTGAGAAGAATTAAGTAGAAAAGTACTTTACCCTTCCATCTCTTGAAATGGTTACCATTGAACCGAAATGGCTTGTTAAGATCTCCCATCTTGACATCCGCGATTTTTTCAATTGTAGCCATCTTTGAATCTCCTTAAAATTGTTAGTGAAAAAACTTACAAGATAATAAAATTGCAAGATTACAATTGAAAATAAAATGAAGAAAGTAATCTCTTCAGGCTGAGGCGCGGATATCTCGCTCTCTTTAAGGAGATTCAAGCCCACTGCAGCAAATGTTTTCACCAGTCCATCAGTAGTCCTCTTTGACTTGTCCCCTCCAGGATACAACAGCCTTCACAAAGTATAACTCAACAACTCTGGACAAGAGTTGAGTCCAAAGCTCCACAAAAAAGAACACCTCCCTTCAACTAATAAGAACTCTCTTTTAGACTAACTCTTTCACTCTTTGTTTTCTCTTATGAATTGTGTGTCTCTAAAACCAAATGAAGACTACCACTATTTATACTACAAGAAGTCTTCCTAGCAATGAATAGGAAGATAATGGAGGTAGTAAATAGTGAAGATAATGGCCTTAGGAGTTACATATGTTACAATGAGAGTTACATAGGTTACATAAGTTACAATGGGAGTTACATAGGTTACAATGGGAGTTACATATGTTACATATGTTACAAAGAGTAATGGAGGAATTAAGAATGAAATACATTGATGGATAACCAATGCTAATGGATGATGTAGAAGTCATCCATTCCAATGTTCATTCTTATAACTCCAAAATAAAGCAATTTAATATGTTAAATATTAATATTAAAATGCTAATAACCTAACAATATTTAAGGTCAAACAGAATTTGCAAATGAGGCAAGGACTGACATTAGCTATGTGTGTAAGTTATGATGTTTTATGATCAAATTACTCTAAAAAACTTGCTGATTCTCTAGAATAACTACTAAATTTAATTTAACACTTAGCTTTGTAATGTTCCAAACTCCAAATATCTCCGCAAGTGAAAAATAGTATGATAAATGGCCTCTTAGATGGAACCATCTAAGAAGAATAACGTAGAGATATTAATTAAAGGCGCTATTACAGAGATTTGCACATGAAGTTTTGCCTTTGATTTTTTGTTGTGTGAGAGAAAAAATTAAAGTAAAGAAATGCTCATCAAGGTTAGTTCTTTGTTAAGCGGGTGGATTCAAATGATTTTTTTTATTTTTTTTTTGGTAAAATTAGACAAGACTTATTTAATGAAGTATAGTATGAAAGATGTTTTGGAGGTGTTATGTGATTCATCGTATCTCACGTATAAAATTTAATATTTTTTGTTTCAATTTATATGAGTTAGTTACGAAATTTAGAAAAGAAATTTTTTTGAAATTTATAGTCAAATGTGAGTCATAGATATTTATGGCTATTTCATTGATGATAAAATAAATATATTAAAGTTAAATTACTACTAAATATAAAAATATGTCAATTTTTGAAATTTAATTAATAACGAAAGTAAATCTATGACAAAGGGAGTATTAGTTTATGGTTAGAGATCCTATATATTGTTTAACGTGGTAACCTTTTCTGACTTCAATTCAATTCTTTCTAATTAGAATCAATAACTTAACGAAATTCATTGACTTTGGAGTAGACACCACCAAATCAATTTGAGAAATCTTCCTAACTTCAATACCATCACAACTAAAAGGATATTTGTTCACTTTAATTTTACTTTTTTTTTTATGTATTGGTCTCAATTTCATGATTAAAAATCCCAAACTTGAAGATACATCCGATTTTGTTAATTCATGTAATTCAGTTATTATTGTGAATTACATCAATCTAGCTTAAACAATTTTCACGTTGGGCCCGTGATACGAACCGTATTTTTCTAACCTATTCAAAAGATAAGAACAGTGATGTAAAAAGTATATATTTTACATTTAATGTCATAATATTTTTTTAAAAATAGTGGGAAAATTTGGACAGCCAAAAGAAAAATAAGAAAGGAAATTATAAATGAGGAATGAAACTCTCATCAGCAAAATAAAATCAAGGTGTTATTTATATTTATCATTATATTTAACGTGATTTTTAATTATTTTATATTTTTATTAAAAAAATCAAAATAATAATAATAGTAAGTAGACTTTAAGTTATATCCTTAAATATTAGTACTTTTTAAGGATGTATCATACCTTAACAAACTATACAAGGAGTGCATATAAGCTTACATCTTGATACTTGTCAAAAAAGTAGGATAATTAATGCATGTATGAAAATTTTGATATACAAATATTAAATAATTCAACAAAATAAATGAAAATAAGTGACGAAAGAGGGGATTCAAAAAAGCTAGATTTGAGAAATACTTAGAATTTATTGCTCAAGTCGTTCCGTAAGAAAAGAACTTCTTTAAAAAAAAGTTACTTATGAAAATTGAAACTAAGCCTTCTGAGACGAAATGTAAAAACAATGGTGGGGTCTCACTCGCGAAATTTCAATTAAATTTTATGAGAGAGGCTATCAATTGAGAAATTATCAATGATTAAAAATAAAATGAATTTAAAGTCTCAAATTATAAACAAAATCTAGAAATCTATTGTTGATTTGTTGCAAAAAAAAAAAGTTGTGAAAAAAATAAACTATGGCAGAAAAGAAGGGATTCTAAGCACATAAAGGAAGTGAGAGAAAAATTAACTATGATAAAACTCTTTAGTTAACCAAACAAATATGAGTCATTAATTATTTGTATAACACATGTCAAAATATTAAAGGGGTAATGGAGGAACTGGAGAGATTATGAGTCTGTTTGGCTTAGCTTAAAAACTGGTCAAACTGACTTAAAAGCTGATTTTTTACTTATTTAGCTGTTTGACAATCCTCAAAATAACTTATTTTAAGTTAAAAAAAAAACTTATTTTAAGCCAAAAGTTAAAAGCTGGGGTAGGGGTGCTTTTTTTTCCAGCTTATAAGCTGTTTTAAGCTGACCACATTTTTACCTTTTTACCCTTAATATTTTATACAATCTCCAAATTACCCACATAACCCTAACATCTCTTTCTTCTATTTTTCCTTTTTCACGTGTGGATGATAGACAATTACTATTATTAATGAATGAAAATAAAATAAATCTAAATCTAAAGTGATCTATTCAAATTATATATTATTAAAATGTAAAATAAGTTGCACATATAACTTAAATAAAAATTTATATTCCTCTTATAAATAATTTGTGATAATAAAGAAATATGTGAATGATAGACTATTATTATTACCTATGGATGAAACTAAAATAAAATCTCAAATCGTTCTTTGATCTATTCAAATTATATATCTTTAAAATCTATAATAAGTTTATATTCCTCTTATAAATAATTTGTGATGAGAAAGAAATATGTGAATGATAGCAAAATATAATTATTTATGGCTGTAAAATATAAATTAATTAACTTTTATTATGTTAACAACTTTTAAGGGTATTTCAGACATTTTGATTTAAAAAGCTGTTTATCAGCACTTATTTGCCAAACACATCAACAACTTTGTTTTAACTTCAGTACTTTTATCCAAACGTATAACTGCTTATTTTAAAAATAAGTTTCAGCACTTTCAAAAGTACTTTTTAAAGCTGCTTTTATTAAGCCCATCCAAACGGGCCCTATGTACTGGAGAGGATACTCTTCCCTTATTTGATACTCTTTTTCAATCTATGTATAATTGATATTTTTTTTATCGTGTATTAAAGTGTTTATTGTTAATATCAAGAATTTCTAGGTATTATCAATGCAATGGTTTTAATGCATACATTAAAATGATTAAAAACTCAAATGTCCCTCAAAACCTTTTATACATTTTTTCTACCATAGTAATAGAGGGTATCTTTGTAAGTTACTTTTTTTATACAATACATGCTATTTTTCTTATGCATCAAATCAAACAATTCATTAAAATAAGGGGAACTTTCACTTATAGCCACTTAAAAATAATTAATGACTCTCCATAACTATAATTTAATAATTACAATTTGTAACTACATGTTATTTGGAGGAGAGAGGCAAGCTAGACTGGGAGAGAGAGGAGAGAGGAGAGAGAGAGGGGGAAAAGAGTGAGAGAAATGTGAATTGTTTATGTATATTGGTTAGATACTTGTATATTATACATAAGTAATTGTGTATATGGCAAGAGAGATTGAGAGAGGGAGGAGAGAGGTGAGCGATATTGGGAGGGAGAGGAGAGAGGCGAGCAAGATCGAGAGAGACGAGCGAGAGAGGACAGAGAGTGGGAGAGAGGTGAATTGTATATGTATATAATTGTATATAACTGTATAATATACATATATATTTGTATAAATGACAAGCGATATTGGAAGAGGGAGGAGAGAGGCGAGCGAGATTGAGAGAGGGAGGAGAGAGGCAAGTGAGAGAGGGCAGAGAGTGGGAGAGAGACGAATTGTATATGTATATAGGCTAAAAAATTGTATATTATACATTTTTATTTGTATATCCTGGCGAATTATACATATACAAACATGACTAATTATACAAACTCGAAGTCAGCCCATATAATTAATATATAATTTTAGTCGCGAGTGGTAATTATAGCAAATTATAGCTATGATGAGTAATTAAATAGTATAGGTTTGCTTATCTGCGTAATTTTCCCTTAAAATAATTTATGTATAAAAAATGCAAGCATAACTGATACACTCTATTTAATATTATTCTTATACACTATCAAGTGTCTGCATAGAAAAGATCTTAAACAACACATTGGTTCAAGGATCAAGGATGTATATTGAACTAAAATTCCATTGCAAAATTTGATGAACCTTATTCCTATTAACTTAATATTTTTATATGTTAATGGAGTATGCATTTGAGTTGTATTATATTAATTGAAATTATTTCTAAGCGTCATGTTTTCCCAATGTGAACACCTCTTAATGCATCTCAAATGATGGCAATAATGTTGATAAATGAATTAATTTGCTTTTGACAAGACACCAACATCATTATAAATATAAAAATAGAGTATGCTTTAATGGCTCATCCACTATAGTATTTTGTGGATTTTCACGTGTCAACATTATCTTAACAACATGTTCGATATAAATTTAGACCATGGGAAGGGCAATAACAAAACAAAAATTATTTGCAGGAATGAACTACTTGTTGTGTGTTGTAGGATTTGTTGTGCTACTGGCCATTGCTGGAGCTGATGGAGCCGGTGAATGCGGGAGAAATTCTCCAGATATGGAAGCCATGAAATTGATTCCTTGCGCAGAAGCAGCATCGGATGAGAATGCATCCGTTTCAAGGAGTTGTTGTTTACAAATACAGAAATTGGGACAGAACCCGAAATGTCTCTGTGCTGTTATGCTCTCAAATACTGCTAAAAGCTCTGGAGCTAATCCTGAAGTTGCGATAACCATCCCCAAGCGTTGTAACCTAGCCAATCGTCCCGTTGGCTATAAGTGTGGACGTATGTTCTTAATTCTCATAAAATTATATTATTTTTTTCACATCTCCAATATATATATACTAATTAATCTTCATCTTCTCCTGTTTTAATTGCAGCTTACACACTGCCTTGAAGACTACACGATATGTTACTATGTTATGTACCTATGTGTTTGGTGGCAGTATGTAATTCTGTGTTCTTCTGTTATTGTGGCTTAACTTATAATCAGATCATGTCATGTATCATTTCTGATTAGCATAAATAATATTTTGTGTTTTCTCTTCTTCAATGAAGATGATTCTCTTATCCTTTAATTTTCATCAGTGATTTGCTCAACTCAACCATTCGGATTTGACTCATTCTTCTTGTTTGTTTATGTGGATTAATTGTTCGAAAGATCTCATCTTGAATCGGCTCGCACGCAGGGGGTCTTTAACCCAGACACCACTAAAGTCATCGCTTGGGTCCTATTTTTTTAAATAAAAGAGTACTTGTAATTTGTAATTTTATAAAACAAAATTATATCTACTATGAGTGCTATAATTTTTACTAAGGAAATTGCATATGAGATGAAACAATTTGATGAAAATATTGACAACGAAATCACAAAGTCCCTTGAATTAGATTTCAACCAATTGAAGCATATGAAAATATCTTTTGTTTCTTATTTAGTGGTAAATTGAGATCACTAGATAATGAGATTTTTTTAATTTTTGAAAAAATGTACAAGTACCCCCCTAACCTATGCTCGAAATCTCATTCATAGACACACTTATACTATACTAAGGTCCTATTACCCCTGAACTTATTTTATAAATAATTTTTTACTCTTTTTTGGCATAAGTGACACTATAATGTGGGCTCAGCGCATGTTGACATTTTTTTCAAGTTAGTGTCACGTAGGCCGAAAGGGCTAGAAAATTATTTATAAAATAAGATAAAGGGATAATAGGTACTTTGTATAGTTTAAGTGTGTATCTGAGATTTCGGGCATAAGTTGGGGGGTACTTATGCATTTTCCCAAAAAAGAATATTATCTTGAACTTTCTTAACACATAATATTATTCTGATATTGATGATTTAGATTTATTTTTTGAATTAAAAGTGTTAAGAAGTAATACCAGTAAAAGATAATGACCTAATAAAATACTCAATCAAACCCGATTATTTTCCAAATACACATATTGCTTATAATATAATATTAACCATTCATGTAACCGTTGCCTCAGTTGAAAGAAGTTTTTTGAAACTAAAATTGTATTTAAGATCGACAATGTCCCAAGAGAGATTGAATGATTAGTTGTATTATCAATTGAAAAGGAATTATTAAAAAACGAGTTGATTATAAAACAATAACTAATGACTTCACATTTCAAAAAAGAGAAAATGCACAAGGACCCCCCTAGACTATGACTGAAATTCTAGAGACACACCTTAACTATTCTAAGGTCCTGTTACCTCCCTAACTTTTTCTTTTTGTAATTTTGTGCACCTTTTTGGCTTACGTGACATCCAAATATCTTTCACGCGCCTCAATTACGTGGAGTCATGGAGTATGTCACGTAAGACAAAATGTGTATAAAATTACAAAAAAAAAATTTAGGAGGGTAATAGGACCTTAGTTTAGTTAAGGTATGTCTTTGAGATTTTGGTTATAGTCTAGGAGGGATACTTGTGCCTTTTCCCTTTAAAAAAACTAGAAAAGTAGATTGAAATAAATATTATTAGGATCCCTCTCTAAATTTCTCTTTAGGCCCACAATCTTATTGAGTCGATCTGCTCGCGTGTCAAATTAAATTTATTCAAAATTTATATAAATAATTAAAGAAGATGACTTATTTTATATGAATAACTTAGATTTTAACAGACAGGTGAATTCAAACACACATTTTTTCTTCTGAATATACTTGAATGGAAAATGTCTAATTAGAATATTCTATTAAAACTTGAGGCATTCAATTAATTAGGACATGACTTAATTTCATTATCCCGATAAAATATCCTAACAAGTCCACGAGACTAACTTTGTATTAAGCCAGATTTTTGTATAAGAAAGTAAATTTACTTCTATCCAATTTGCACAATATATATATTTTGCATTCAACATATTTGAACCATCATGCATCGCATAATTTGCATGTTAGCTTATGCGCCACTCATGTGTTTATGTATGTTGATTTTGATCCTTCTTTCACGTAAAGAGATGTATGTATGTGCAAATTCTAAGGTTGGAAGTTGATTAGTCTAATGATGTTGCCCCACTTGTGCGTATTAATAGGATTAAACTCGCAATGCACGCTCTTACTATTTTGTTTCCTTCTAGTAGCCCAATATTTTAATATTAGCCCTTCATATATTGCATGGATACGTATACTAGTACTAGTGAATATAAATAACAGCATAATTTAGTATCAATTTGTAATTCTCTCTTAACCACATCTCTTCATGATGGGCATTTCAAAACATTTTATGTTCTTTGTTCTTCTTGTACTTGTAATGATAATGACCACTTCAAGTCTTGAAGCTAACCATGTATTTCTTCAACATCTTAAAAGTTAGCACTCGTTATTTTAATTTTTCTTTGGCAACATTAATTGATTTTCTTTTGTCTTGGAATTAATTTACACTGTATGTCACGAATAATGATTATTTTTTATTTCATATTATTAAATATATATAGGTGATTATTTGAAGATGTTTTCAACGATTGGTTTGGAGTGCAAATGCTATGATGGTGAAGGAGGTGAATGTACAAAGTCATGGCATGGAACTTGCTCAAATTTTCAATGCTCTTCTTGGAAACAATATTATTTCAAAAACCCTAAATTAATTAACCACATACAACGTTTATTTCACTTTAAGGTGATATAATATAATTATTAATTACTTGTCTTCGTTCACTTGATACTATTATAACAACAACATATCCAGTGTTCTATACGGAATTAAGTAACGATATTTAGAACAAATACATGGCCGTTATATGTGGCACGTGAAATTTTATAGTTTCAATTGTTATTCTATATTAATGCCAGTTGATATAAAATAAAATGTTTTTTCTATCATTCTATGCTTGCCATTTAATTTATTGTGTTTATCTCTACTTTATTACCAATCATTTTATAAGGTACCTTTAACCCCTTTTCTGTTAATTTATTTCAATCCGACTTTCTGAAATATAAGTTCTTCCAATAATATTAAATTGAAGCACACAATAATCAAAGATTTGGCAGGTTAAATGTCATCCTTAATCAACATATGAATTAAGGTTTTTTTAGAAGACTCTGTACTAATACGGGAGGAATAGTTGTAAGATACGTAATACTTCTAATCTAAATAAAGATGTATAAAATGAGAGAAATATCAACTAATTTAGTACCAAAGTTTTAGTATTTAATCGTTAATAAAACTTACTAATATATTTCTCTTTACTGGAAGCCAATTAATTTGAAGCCAGTCGAGAACTACTTGTGTCATCCGTAAATAAAACTAACTAATATATTTCTTAAGATAAAACATAAGATTAGGTTCAAACTTTCATAAGATCCGTGGGTTTCCCTGTAGCTGCAAATGAGGTATCTGAGTAGTCATCACATTCACCTGACCCTGTTCTTTCATTTGTGGAGTAGTCTAGGGGTACTTGAGTTCCATCATGATTGAAAACTAATGCCTCCAACATATTCAATAATCTCATCACGACATTAGTTGGCAAAGCAACAATAGGCACAACAGCTAGCCCTGTTGATGGAGCATCCCGAACCACCTGTTCATGCACTTGCCTCTCGATAACAACTTGGGTTTGATCCCTATTCACATCTTTAGATGGAGGAGTGGAATTCCTCTAGTCCGAGCCCTAGTAGGATGAGACCTACCCTGACTATCACTGGGGTAATACCAAAACCTGTACCTAGAGAGTAGTCAAAATGGACTTGGCCCACTAGGCCAATCCAAGCCAATCCTTGATTTAAATGGGCTTGAGCTTAATTTTTTCAGCTCATTTAGGAACGAGGCTTTTTGGCCCAACCTCATTTGGCCTGCTGGCTCCGTAGGCCCAGCCCGTAAGTCTCAGAGGCCAGCCCGCGGGCTGTGAATTTTGAAAATATTTAATATATATATATATATATATCTTTTTTTTTCACATTCTCTAACATTCCCTATTGTTTTAAAATATTTCAAAAATCCATTTTTTTCTTTTTCTCTCCTTTTCTAGATACATTATGTACAATCCTTCCAGATCAAAAAATTTATTCCTATTTTCACGCCTAAAATCTCTCCCATATATCGACAGTTACATTCATCACTGCATTTTTGAATTGCAAATCTATTATCTCTCTCTTTCATCGATTTGAAGTTCCGGTAAGACTATTTTTTATCAATTTTTTTATTTCTAGTTCCTCAATGTTTTTTTTTTAAAAAATATTTAGCTTTTTTATTTACAATATCGTTATTGTAATTGGGCTAATGTCCGCATTAGATATAACGGCTATTGACATAGACACCGCCGGATAATTTGTGTGAAGAAAATGACGTTTGAAGTGGAGAGATAAAATAAATTAGTATGCAACCCAAGGGAGTCCGAAGCTTAAAGGGTAAAAAAAATATCAAAAATTTCAAAGAGGTACATCAATTTCTTTTTTAACCAAAAGGACAAAATTGCTACTGACGCAGTGATTTTGTTTTCACGCCGTTAAGTCTCAAAATTCTCAAAATCGCTGACCTACCAGCGATTTTGTTCATATTTTTTTCCTTTTTTTTAAAAGCGAATCGCTGCTCATGCAGCTTTTTAGGCGAATTTTATATTTTACAAAATTAAAATCGCTACGACTGCAATGTTTTTATGTAAAAAAAATAAAATTCTTTTTTTTTTGAAAAATCATTGCCTTGACAGCGATTTCTATGAAAAAGTTTGTTCTTTTTTTAAAGATTGCTGCCTTGGCAGCTATTAAAGAAAACTATTTTCTTTAAACTTTTTTATTAAAATATAACTGTCAATTATTATTATAAAAAATTATTTAATGTTTTTTTACAAAATAATTAAAATCAGCGTTTTATAAAAAAAAATTCTTTTAAATAAAAAGAATCACTTCTAGTAAAATTTTCTTTATAAAAATATCGTTGCCAATTATTTTTTAAAAAAGTCGTATTAAATGTTAGTGATTTTTCTTTTTTTTGATTTTGATCAAAATAAAAATCGCATTACAATATTTAATAAAGATTTCGCTAAATGTTTTTTTAAATCGTTGCAATTGCATCATATGTATTAAAAAAAATATATAAAAAGCAGCATTTTAGTGAATTTTTTTTCTTGGTTGCGATTTTTTTGATTTTTTAAATAAAAGATCACAGCTTGGAAGAATATTCTTTTTAAAAAAATAAATCAGTGCAAATTTTTTTAGAAATATCGTAAAAAAATTTTAAACAGAGAATTCATCAACATTTAATATGATTTGCTTAAAAAAATTTGACAGCGATAATTTAATAAAAATTAGTTAACTAAAATAGTTGCCAAAATTTAAAAAGAAAAAAAGAAAAAAAATCAACATCAACGATTTCCCAAAAAAAAAAAATGTTCCCACTTAAATCGCGGCCTAGGTAGCGATTTTACTTTTATACAAAAAAAAATTGCCAAAATGCTGCATGGGCAGCGTTTCTTTTTTAAAAAGGAAAAAAATTGGACAATATCGCTGGTAGGTCAGCGATTTTAACTTTTAACAAACTTAACGACATGAAAAAAAGTTGCTACGTCAGTAGCGATTTTGGTCTTTTGGTTAAAAAAAGATTGATGGACCGACCCCTTTGGGATTTTTGACATTTTTTATTTTTTCCCTTTAGGCTTCGGACTTCAACCCAAGGTATGAAACTTCTAGGTTGTATCTAAAGTAAATGTAGAAAGAAACCCCAAAAATGGAAAGAAAAATAAATATGTAGTTTCCCGATCTACAACCCAAGGTATGAAACTTTAATACTTTTTTTGTTTTTAACGTGTGTTTGGTATGAAGGAAAATGTTTTCCTAGAAAATATTTTCCTAGAAAACAAGTATATTTTGTACTTATTTTCTCATTTTGGTTGGTGAGTAGAAAATATTTTTTGGAAATGACTTTTAGTGTTTGATTTATGAATGAAAAATATTTTTGAGAGATATCTTTTATTTTTACTAGAATAGAAAATAACTTATGAAATTGAAAATATTTTTTAAAAATAATTTTTTTGGGGTGATGGGGGTGGGGGTAGTGAATGGGTGTAGGGGGGAGGGGGTAGGAGTGAAAAAATAAAAATTTGAAGTTGATAGTATTCTTACAAAACAAAATTAATTTTTTGGGGGTTGGGGGTGAGTGGGGGGCTGGTAGGGGTTGGTATGGGGCTGGCCGGGTGGGTGGGTGGGGGTGGGGGTAGGAGTTTAAAAATAAAAATTTGAAGTTAAAAATATTTTTAAAAAGCAAAATTATTTTCTTGGGGAGGGAGTGGGGTTGGAAGGGGGGGGGGGGCTGGCCGGTGGTCTATGGGTGGGGGTTAGGGATCGGGTAAAAATATAAAATTTTAAAAATGAAAATATTTTTTTTAAAATTGTTGTTTTTCCCCAAAAATAATGTAATTTGAAATTGGAGAAGAGTTTTGAAAAATGTTTTCCTTAATTTTTGAAGGGAAGTCATTTTCCTTAATTTTGAGGAAAATGAGTTGATTTGAAAAACATTTTCCTTCATACCAAACACACTCAAACTTATTTCGTATTTTAAAGTTTCTCATACATATTATCTTAATAGTGAAATGTATCATGATATAAATTTGTAGAATTTTGTATCATGTACCATGTTGAACAAATTTGTAGAATTTATATCATATACGACATAATTTGTATCTAAAATTAACGTAGAACCCCCCACCCCCGAAGAAAAAATGGAGAGAAAAACTATATATGTAGTTTCCTGATCTATGCAACCCAAGGTATGAATTTTCTATGTATTTACTTTTTTTTTTCTTTTATTCTAGATTTCTTTAGTGTTTTAAAGTTTCTGATACACTACTTATCTTAATGATGCAATGTATCATGATTTAAATTAGTGTAGTTGTTAGAAGTTGTATGTTAAATATAAAAGTACTTGATACATATTTTTTTGAGGAGTTCTTGTAATTTTTTCAAATTATTGATACAAAATAATGTTCACTAGTGTATCATTCAAACATGTATTTTTTTGTATGCATCAAATACAAAAATTTACGAAACATATTAAATACAAACATAAGATAAAAGGCAAGTTATTAATTTAACTGTACTTCTTTGTTTGTATTATGTTTACAGGCTGGACAATTTTTGTATCATATACAAATATCTGTTAGATTATATAGATCATCGATTGATATTAAGTATCAATTACTCTTTTTTGTATCAACTAAACATTAAGATACTTTTTAGTTACAGTTATGTAACATATGATTAACTTGGCTTTCTCACGATGATTTACTTTTTATAGTTGTCTTTGTTGAGTTCTAAATTGACGAAATCAAATATATCCCATCAAATGGTTTTCGAGCTGAATATCTTTACACAAGATATGAAGCATTATTGTGGAGATAATGTACTCAAATGAAAGTCAGACTATGTTAGCGATAAAGATGATTCTATAAAACCCAAGACTCGCTTCACTTCACTGCAACAAGATGATCTGGTTCTTGTCAAATAGTGATTATGTATCAATGAATAGAGACCATTTGATGTTTTGTTTTTATTTTAAAAATAATTTTACTTAGGTTTTAGAGTGTTACTCTAAAAACTATTTCATGTCATATTTTGAATTTGAATATTTTTTTGTTATTGATTATATCATGTGAATTTTTATATTTGTGATTTAATTATAGTGTTGTCGATACATAATATATCAATTTGATACTTAAATCTTTCATATTATTTATTTGAAGTTCAAAAACATAAGTATCAGATTCATAACTAATTTTAATCAGTTGTATAGAAAAGAAAATGGTGTTGTTTGATACATTACGTGTATATGGTGTCTGCCACCAGTTGAACATAATACAAAAGGAAAGTTCAGAAACACATAATCAATCTTTCACTTAATGCATATGGTACATTAGATATGAGTCTTATCAATGGATATAAAATACATAATTATGTATCAGATTCACATAAGTTAGAATTAGATAACTTAGTTATGAATTTTATCAATACTTATAAATTCACATAAGCTAATTATGTATCGAACAAATTATTTACCCACAAAATTGAACTAATTTTTATACAAAATAGCAAAACTCACATATATTGTATCGATACTTCACAATATTAACAATTCAAGTTACTTTGTTGAAATATAACAGTGCAAATTGAAAAATTATTCAACATAAACATCAATGTCATGCATAAATTCAATGATTCATTCTCCTTTTGGAAAAAATACAAGTCTTATGGTTATGACATTCTAGTCCACAACGTCCACAACAACTTGTGTACCTTGACTTTTAAAACTATTAGATACATGTATCTTGCGGCCAAAATATGATATATAAAGTAATATTACAAACTATTGTGAATCTTATTATTAGTTATTAAAGTAGTAAGATTTATGTATTAATGTATCCGCTACACATTTTCTGTAATGTAGTAATCATAATATTGGAGATGCATATTTGTAATATTTTGCTCTTTGAAACAACAATTGTGTGTGCACAAGATATTCCGTCTAGTTGAAATCTCCCTCGATTACATACTTTATCTCAAGGCTAACAATGTATCTCCTTCCATATTCATAAATTAAAAGAAAAAATTCAGACAATGCAATAATCTGCAAAAATTAAATAAATCAATGATACATTAAATGAAATGCCATTTTTTTTGGTGTTTTTGAATTAGGATTGATCAAAGTTTTCTAATGATTGAAGCATTTACAAACATGAAAAGATAGGAAAGAACATGTTTGAGTTTTGGTCGAGATAAATTGAACATGACAAAAAATATGGTGACATCTCCATAAGTAAGACGTCTACTCTATCTGTACCAAATTAACAACCACATCATTCAAAAAATATATTTTCTTGCTCTTATTTGACAAAAACACTAAAAACAATTACCAGAAACAACAATGAACCATTTTGAAGGATGATACATGTTATTTTTTTTGAATAGTATAAGAATATTTTTTGTTCACTTATATAACACAAGGATTTACTTTAGGTTAAGGACATACTTCAGGGATGATTTTAACCAAAATCAGCCATCGATTAACGGGGATTGATAGATCGTCGAATGCCTCCAGCAATCTGGTTTGTTGTATCAATGGCGGATTTGAGATTCGATCACTTCTGTAACCTTCATAACTATCCCATCACTTTTGTGTCGCTCGTATCTAACATCATTTTCCCATGATACAGAATGCCTTAACAAGATCAAAATATTCTTTTTGAATCTTAACAAAACTGCGTTTCAAAATTGTTTGAATCAAACTTTCACTGTTTTTTCTAAGAACAATTTGAAATTTAAAAAATTTAATTTAGTTAGAAGTTTATGAAGACTGATTGTTTTAGAATTCTTATATGTACGCGTGATCATGGGGTTAATTATTATTACCTTATTTTAATCCCTTATTTACGTAGTAACTGTTAACAACAATTTAAAAATTTCAGTATCCGTCCATTTAAATTAAAGTATCGGTCTACGATATTATGTATCGAAATAATATAAAAAAGGAATTTTTGGTATTTAGTGAAAGAGTAAGGATAGAAAGTAATTTCTATCTTAGACTATGTGATTTTCCTAATTTTTACATGGTTACATATCTTTTACATTTTAGGATCATTAGCCCACTAAATTTTCTTGTTAGCCCAAGTCCATTACTCCATTATAACTATGAATCTTTGACTTCTTTCACTTTTGATTTTATGCCTAATTTTTCACTTCTCCTTTATCATCTTGTTTATAAAAATAGTGATCATGTATATTTTTTTGCTCGGATAAATCTTATAAATGTTGTATCTTGACTATTATGTGTTTTTTAGTAAATATTCACTGAAGTATGTGTAATTCATGAATTTATGTATGTATTGATATTGTATTCATCGGACTTCAACGTTCGTATCCTTTCTAAGAGGAAATTTTGTCCCTTTTTTTGGTTGAAGGGTCAACCTGTCCTAACTCGTGGCCCGCTTAGGGATGGGTTGAGTTGTTATTTTATAGGCCCTTTAATTAAAAAGGTAACTCTCTAACCCGTTAGGGTTGGGTTGGGTTAGGTTAGGCCAACCCATTTTGACAGCTCTACCTATACCACATTCATTAGATCGAACAACAGAGAAAGAACCACGTTTCTTAGCATCTGCATATAATATTCAAAGGTTATAATTGAATTAACTCAATACACGAACAAGAAATAAAAAAGAGAAAACATCCTAAATTTGGTAACCTCAAGTCATAGTATAAGCGCCTACGTACCGATAAACAAGACACTACCAAACATAACTCCATAACCTTGGACTTAAAGTCTAGGTTTGATACCAAATTTATCACCTCATGAAGTACCCCTTAGACCTGACTAACACCAATTAACACTACCAACTTTATCACCTCATGAAATACCCCTTAGACCTGACTAACACCAATTAACACTTCTTGTTGGGCGTACCAAATATGCTTACTCTTACCAACCCATTTAAGCACAAACATAAAACATGTGAAACTCAAAAACTCATCAATTATGAATTCATTGTCCAACCAAAATCATATATCAATTCATATAAAAACAAACAATCACTTAAGTAATTTTTTCCGAGCCCAAATTCCATAATAAGACTACATAGCAGCTATTAGAGTTACATGAGTTCAACTGTTAGGCATGCAAACCCCAAGAACAAAAGAAGTTGATATAAGCTAGCTATAAATAAATAAACTGAAACAAGAGCCTCCATAAACAATACGATGACTCACATCCGCAATAGAATATAACCCAGTAAGATCGTGAATGCAAACCCTAAAATACCTCCACTATCTTGTCAGTCACTAATAGTGCTGGCAATTTAAGCCTACTTTTCACTAACCCGCCAAATAGCCTATCAAATATGAGCTGAAAGAGTGATTTTAAATACGAGTAATATTTGGGGTTATACTCATATTTTACCCATTAAAATATGGATATTTTATGGGTAAACTACGGGTCATATATGGGTATTGCAAGTTTTCTCCAAATTTTGGGATAATGCACAAGTACCCCCTCAACCTATGCCTGAAATCTCAGAGACACACTTATACTATACTAAGGTCCTATTACCCCCTGAACTTATTTTATTAATAATTTTCTACCCTTTTTCGGCCTATGTGACACTATCGTGTGGGCTCAACTCTGGTTGACTTTTTTTTTCAATCTAGTGCCACGTAGATCGAAAAGGGAGAGAAATTACTTATGAAATAAGTTCGGGCAGAGGGGAGGGGGTAATAGGACCTTAGTATAGTTTAACTGTGTCTATGGGATTTCGGGCATAGGTTGAGGGGGTACTTGTGCATTTTCCCCTAAATTTTCAAAAAATCATCTATTGCCAAGTTTTAGAAGCGATTTTTCAAAACTTTCATATATGGGTCCTTATAAATATTTCAACCCTCGCCCCCCTCCCCCCCCCCAAATTATTGTTTTTAAAAATTTATTTCTTAAAAAATATTTTGAACTTCATAATTTTATTTTGTTCACACCTACCCTCGACCCCCCCCCCCAAAAAAAAAAATAAATTAATTTAAGTTAGTTTTAAAAATATTTTCAACTTCAAATATTTATTTTTCACCCTACCCTGGACCCCCTGCCATCATCCTCCCCTACCAGCCCCTAACCCCCCCCCCCGCCTCGAAATATTTTTAAAGTTTTTTTTTTAACTTTTATAATAGGGATAATGCACAAATACTCCATCAACCTATGCCCGAAATCTCAGAGATACACTTATACTATACTAAGGTCCTATTACCTCCCTGAACTTATTTTATTAATAATTTTCTACCTCTTTTCGGCCTACGTGGCACTATCTTGTGGTCCCAACGCTGGTTGATTTTTTTCAAACTAGTGTCACATAGGCCGAAAAGGGGTAGAAAATTACTTACAAAATAAGTTCAGTGAGTAATAGGACCTTAGTATAGTATAAGTGTGTCTCTGGAACTTCGGCCATAGGTTGAGGGGGTACTTGTGTATTTTCCCTTTATAATACAATAAAACTAAATGAAGTATTTCCAACCATATTCATCTAAAAAAAAGACAAAAATATTTTCTCCATATTAAATTCTTAAGTAGGGTACTATTTATTCATGAAAATATGGGTAAACAATTATGTTACCCAACCCATTTATTTAACCAATCAATTTTTAGCCATATCAAATATGGGCGGGTTGAATGATTACCCATTTTATGCTTATCCATTTTCAACCCGCCTATATTTGACGCAACCGCCCATTTGCCACCACTTGTCACTAGTCTCCCCTATGTAATCTGCATTGACATGCATGTATGGAGTAAATATATATAAATATAACCCAACAAGATCCTCAACTCGCTACTTTAATACCCTTGAATAAGCGTTAGAAAAATATAACTACACAACAAGCATATAACGATAAGCAAAAGAATATATTTTGTAATATAATCATCAACAAATCCGAACAAATGTTTCAAAAAAGAAAGACACTAAATGTCCCAAACTCAATCCATACTCAAAGCTTGTCATAATCAGCAGTGTAGGAGATCGGTTTCGACAAGTCCATGACGACATATGTAATGCCCCAAAGTATACTATGACAACATGTACTAGGCTCCTAGCATATTACGGTAGCATATGTATGTGCCTTACATATTATGACAACTATGTATGCTCCTAGTAACTATCTCATGATAATAAAGCATGATATCCAATACCACACCACGTATAAATTATAAAAGAATATTTAGTATTTTACCTAGCACATGCTTATTCCAACACATGGACCAAGACAGATAAGACACACTTTCAAAGAAGGTTTGAAAATCAAGCACTAAATCTTAAAGTCTCACTTACCTCGCTAATGACAAGTTGTACGCAAAGAACACCAACCACAACAACCCGCACTTGTCTCAATCTATGCAAATAGTGAGGAACGATATTACTTATGCTAATGGGGGTCGAGTCATGTCTTAATATGCTTTACCTTTAAGCTTACAACTAAATTTTAATGTATCACACCTTAGGCCATAAATATAAAAGGGATATTAACAATTTAGTATCCCGCCAAATTATAAAATAATATCTGTTAGTGAAAAAACTTACAAGATAATAAAATTGCAAGATTACAATTGAAAATAAAATGAAGAAAGTAATCTCTTCAGGCTGAGGCGCGGATATCTCGCTCTCTTTAAGGAGATTCAAGCCCACTGCAGCAAATGTTTTCACCGGTCCAGCAGCAGTCCTCTTTGACTTGTCCCCTCCAGGATACAACAGCCTTCACAAAGTATAACTCAACAACTCTGGACAAGAGTTGAGTTCAAAGCTCCACAAAAAAGAACACCTCCCTTCAACTAATAAGAACTCTCTTTTAGACTAGCTCTTTCACTCTTTGTTTTTCTCTTATGAATTGTGTGTGTCTAAAACCAAATGAAGACTACCACTATTTATACTACAAGAAGTCTTCGTAGCAATGAATAGGAAGATAATGGAGGTAGTAAATAGTGAAGATTATGGCCTTAGGAGTTACATAGGTTACAATGGGAGTTACATAGGTTACATAAGTTACAATGGGAGTTACATATGTTACATATGTTACAAAGGGAGTTCATATGTTACAAAGGGAGTTACATATGTTACATAGGTTACAAATGGAGTAATGGAGGAATTAAGAATGAAATACATTGATGAATAACCAATGCTAATGGATGATGTAGAAGTCATCCATTCCAATGTTCATTCTTATAACTCCAAAATAAAGCACTTTAATATGTTAAATATTAATATTAAAATGTTAATAACCTAACAATCCCCCACTCATTTTAATATTTAGATAAGAGAGTATATCAGCTGAAGGAAGACTACTATGCATAATGAAGGTGTGCTCTACATTGAACCTCCACTTAGTGAAACAATAACTTTTACTCGAGAGTCGTAGTGGTCTCAGACTTGAACTATGACTGCTTAAGGGAATAAAATATCACTGCTCACACATAATAATCAAGGTGTTGACATGAGCTTTAACAGCCAGCACGTTATGGCCATGTGCTATCCCGGTTTCATGAGTGCATTTGAGAATAAGCCCCATTCTCATAGGAAGCGACCTACTTCCACACATCACATAGGTGAAATCTGTCGAGAGTGCTCCTGTAATATTAACACTCCACCCATACGGGCTACAAATATTCATTAAGAGTTTTATCAACTCAACCTTCACAAACTACAGGAAATAATGCACTCACATCATAGGGAAGGGAAAAATAGTGCATTTTTCACAACAAGTCATCATATGTTTAGTTTTTCCCTTTGAACCTGGTTATAGGATCTCTAGTCCCCAGGTTGGGTTTCCTCATATATGACTCAAGAATTTGTAGGCTTCAATCCTATCCCCCTCGATGTGCTCCAGACCTTTTCTCTTGTTAAGGCCTTTGTAAGAGGATCTGCAAGATTATCACAAGATTTGACATAATCAACATTAATGGTACCATTTGTCAAATACGATGTTACATTACTGTGTTTCCTCCTTATAGGTCTGGATTTACCGTTGTAATAACGGTTTTGAACTCTACCAATTGCAGCGGTGCTATCACAATGAATTAAAATAGGAGGAATTGGTTTTTCAAAATAAGGAATTTGAAACAATAAATCTCTTAACCAATTCGCTTCCTCACTAGCTGAAGCTAAAGCAATTAGTTCAGCCTCCATGGTAGAGTTAGCAATTATAGTTTGCTTTTTTGATCTCCAACAAACAGCACCACCACCTAAAGTAAAAACATAACCAGTTGTAGAACAGGAATCACCTGACAAAGTGTTCCAATCCGCATCACAAAAGCCTTCAAGTACAACAGGATATTTTTTATAGAACAAACCATAATTTTTTGTTCCAATTAAATATCTCATAACTCTTGTTATAGCATGCCAATGTTCATTACCTGGCTTGCTTGTAAACCTACCAAGTACTCCTACTGCATATGCAATATCAGGTCTAGTGCAATCAGTCACATATCTCAAACTTCCGATTATACTAGCATATTCCTTTTGATTTATTACATCATTTTCACTTTCAACAGGAAATAAGTGAACACTTGAATCAAAAGGAGTAGCAACATGCTTGCAATCATGAAAGTTATATTTTTTCAAAATTTTCTCAACATAATGTGACTGGTCAAGGAAAATCCCCTCACATGTTCTTGTTATTTTTATTCCAAGAATAAAATTTGCCTCACCAAGATCTTTCATATCAAAATGGATTCTAAGAACATTTTTAGCTTCATCAATAGCATTCATGTTAGAGCAAAGATCAACAAATCATCAACATATAGGCAAATAATCACATGAGAATTATTCCAAGACTTATGATATATGCACTTATCACACTCATTTGTTTTAAAACCATTTTCAATCATGCAGGAATCAAAATTTTCATGCCATTGCTTTGGTGCCTGTTTCAAGCCATATAGGGATTTAGTTAGTTTACATACTTTGCTTTCTTGGCCTGCTTCAACAAAACACTCGGGTTGGTCCATATAAATTTCTTCATTAAGGTCTCCATTTAGAAAAGCAGTTTTTACATCCATTTGATGAATTTGAAAATCAAAAATTGCAGCCATAGCAACTAAAAGTCTAATGGATGTAATTCTTGTTACCGGAGAAAAAGTATCAAAAAATTCTAGGCCTTCTAGTTGTTTTAAAACCTTTTGCAACTAGCCTAGCCTTGTATTTATCAATAGAACCATCCGGTTTCAACTTTTTCCTTAAGACCCATTTGCAACCAATTGTTTTACAACCCGGTGGTAAATCAACTAACTTCCAAGTTTTATTAGAAATTAGAGATTCCATTTCATCATTTACAGCCTCTTTCCAAAAAATAGAATCATGTGAAGATAATGCTTCTTTCAAAGTTAGAGGGTCATTTTCAACATTAAACACATAAAAATCAGGACTAAAATCTTTTTCTACTCTAACTCTTTTACATCTTCTTAACTCAAAATCAACTACTTCTTTATTTTTCAAAGTTGAAGTAGAAGAACTAGGTAGTGACAAAATATTTTGTTCAATCCTTTGACCCCCACTATTTTTAGTATCAAAAGGAAATTTATTTTCATGAAAAATAGCATCACCAGATTCTATTACAATATTATCTTCAAGATTAAAAAATCTATAGGCTGTACTATTTAAAGCATAACCAAGAAAAGCACAAGTAGTAACTTTCTTACCCAACTTTGTAATCTTGGGATCCATTAGCCTCACAAAGGCTAGACAACCCCAAACTCTTAGATATCCCAAACTTGGCTTGTAACCTTTCAACAATTCAAAAGGTGTCAATTTAGACTTTTTATGAGGCACACGATTCAACACATAACAAGCAGTTAAGATAGCTTCACCCCAAAAATTTAAAGGTGCATGTGACTCAATAAGCATGGCGTTAGTCAATTCAACCAAAGTTCTATTTTTCCTTTCTGCTACTCCATTAGACGAAGGAGAGTAAGGAGGAGTAGTTTCATGAATTATTCCCAATGATCTAACAAAAGAATTAAACTCATTTGATTCATATTCACGGCCTCTATCACTTCTAATTCTTTTTATTTTTCTTCCAAACTGATTTTCAACCTCATTGAGATAAGTTTTGAAATTTTCAAAAGCATCACTTTTATTTTTCATCAAGTAAACATATGTAAACTTAGAAAAATCATCAATGAAAGTGATAAAATATCTATTACCTCCACGAGTTAGAATTCCACCAAGTTCACAAATATCAGTATGAACAAATTCTAACAAATCAGTTTTTCTTTCAACTTGAAAATGAGGCCTTTTAGTGATCTTGGATTTACTACAAGCCTCACACTTTTCAAAATTCTTTTTAAACATTGGGATTTAATCCTAAACTACTCATGATTCCAACATAACGATCATTAATATGACACAAACGAGCATGCCAAAAATTAGTAGAAGAAAGCATATAAACAGAAGTAGAAGTTTTATTCATTTCAACATTCGACTTAAACATCCCATCACATGCATACCCCTTCCCCACAAAAATATATTTCTTCACTATTACATATTGATCAGATTCAATAATCTGTTTAAAGCCTGCTTTATTAAGAAGAAAACTAGACATCAAATTTTTTCTCGTAGAAGGAGTATAAAGTACATATTTCAATGTTAATATCCTTCCAGAAGTAAAACACAATTCAACATCTCCTTTTCCAAGCACTTGAGTAGTGTGAGCATCACCAAGCATGATGGTTTTGGGCTCCTCAAAATGAGTATATTTTTTAAACCAGTCTTTGTCATAACAGACATGACAGTTTGCACCAGAATCAGCCCACCATCCATCAACATTCTCAACCATGTTTATGTCGGTAATTACCACCACAAAAGGTTCTTCGGTAACGTTTGCCTGAGGGTTAGGATCACGTTTCCGGAATTTGCAAAATCGAGCAATATGCCCACTCTTGCCACAAACAAAGCATGGTCCGTTTTCTTGAACTTGTTGATTTTGTGCTTGGTGATTTTCACTATTATTTTTCTTGGGAGGTCTACCATTATTTTTCTTGAATTTTTTCTTCTTAGGCTTTAAAGAAGTATTTTTCTGAGTTTCAGGATTAGCATTATTCGAAGTAATTAAATTTACCTTCGATGTGATGTTGTTATCTTCTGTTTGTAAAAGTGCATCTTGGCCTCTTGCTTCTTCTTCCATGCTGATTTTCATTATCAAGGTTTCAAGAGAGGTTTCCTTTTGTTTGTGGCGCATAGTTTTTTGAAATTCCTTCCAAGAAGGTGGAAGTTTATCCACTATGCCACAAACAATAAGGTTATCTCCAATTTTAACCTCTTCGGACCTAAGCTCTCCAACAATCATGATGAAGTCTTGAGCTTGATCTACCACTGATTTGTTGTCCACCATTTGGAAATGAAAAAATCTACTAGCTGCATATTTTTTCGCTCCAGCCTCTTCTGTATCATACTTACTCTGCAATGCCTTCCAAATTTTCTTTGCACTAGAGTAAGTTCTATCATAATAATCATAAAAATTATCAGATAGACAATTAAGAAGATAATACCGACACTTATAGGAATCACCATCGTACTTTTCCACTTTCTCTAGATGAGAAATAGTTTCATCATCATTCATAGTGGTGATGTCTTCTTTATTTGAATTCTTCTCGGTTAAAACGTAAGAAACATTGAGAAGACTTAAGTAGAAAAGTACTTTACCCTTCCATCTCTTGAAATGGTTACCATTGAACCGAAATGGCTTGTTAAGGTCTCCCATCTTGACATCCGCGGTTTTTTCAATTGTAGCCATCTTTGGAATCTCCTTAAAATTGTTAGTGAAAAAACTTACAAGATAATAAAATTGCAAGATTACAATTGAAAATAAAATGAAGAAAGTAATCTCTTCAGGCTGAGGCGCGGATATCTCGCTCTCTTTAAGGAGATTCAAGCCCACTGCAACAAAGGTTTTCACCGGTCCAGCAGTAGTCCTCTTTGACTTGTCCCCTCCAGGATACAACAACCTTCACAAAGTATAACTCAACAACTCTGGACAAGAGTTGAGTTCAAAGCTCCACAAAAAAGAACACCTCCCTTCAACTAATAAGAACTCTCTTTTAGACTAGCTCTTTCAATCTTTGTTTTTCTCTTATGAATTGTGTGTGTCTAAAACCAAATGAAGACTACCACTATTTATACTACAAGAAGTCTTCCTAGCAATGAATAGGAAGATAATGGAGGTAGTAAATAGTGAAGATTATGGCCTTAGGAGTTACATAGGTTACAATGGGAGTTACATAGGTCACATAAGTTACAATGGGAGTTACATATGTTACATATGTTACAAAGGGAGTTACATATGTTACATAGGTTACAAATGGAGTAATGGAGGAATTAAGAATGAAATACATTGATGAATAACCAATGCTAATGGATGATGTAGAAGTCATCCATTCCAATGTTCATTCTTATAACTCCAAAATAAAGCACTTTAATATGTTAAATATTAATATTAAAATGCTAATAACCTAACAATATCAATTGACATAAAGTATCTTTATATTCAGTAGCTAAAAGAGAATGGCTGAAACTCAGGATAACTTTTATTAGTGCAAATCTTATACCTCGTTTCACTTGTTGGAATATATGCATCCACTACCAGTCAACGGACTAGGTCCCTTGACACATCAAGAACGGTGCAGAAGATTATACAATATGAAGAACACAACACAAGCAGTTTACGTGGAAACCTCCTTGCTCAAGGGAGTAAAACCATGACCTGTTGCACAGGATTTACAACCGTCTTCACTATCTTCTCAAGCAAAAGTGAAACCCGGTTACAATCAATGTGAGAAAAAGTTATTAATCTCACGATCAAGTAATCTACCTATTACTTGAAGAGCCTAAGCGGATACAACACCGCCCACTAAGCTATCACCCCCAGATAACTTAGAATTTGCTAAGCGGATACCACACTGCCCACTAAACCACCTAACTCTAGATAACTTAGAATTTGACTAAGCAACAAAACAATGTTGCCCACTAAATCAGTTAACCTTAACTGATTTAGACTTTTACAAACCCAAAACAAATATCTGAATCCTTTATAGATTAGGAACATATTTACAATCTAAGTACATAAACACAAGCTCTAAATACAACAAAGATTCTTCTTTACTCTATCAGGTCCTTCTGTTGAGTTGAACAATTCCCTTCCTTGAATATGACCTTTTGTTCAAACTTGTGAATTTTCAGAGAAAATCCAAATTTAATTTTCCAAGTCTTTAATTTGTGTTTGTTGGAAAGAGATAATATAATTTCTCACAAATTCGTTGAATCCATCCCATTGGCTAAAGGCCTGCTATTGGAAAAGTTGTGCACCTACCGCATCAGAGATGGCAGCTTTTCTGACAGCTGGCCTTTCGTCCTTTTCACGTCGCAGTCTTGCGGAACCAGGTCCCTTGCTTGCGGGGACCAGGTCCCTTGCAAACTTCTTTGTGAGTTCATTGAAAAGGCCAACCTCTTCCATTATGATTGGTTTAGTACGCTGGCGCCTCACCTACCACTGACATGTTAGCTTTATAGTTTTACACGATTTTGTATCAGATGGAGAGAACTCTGCTTGGGACCAAGTTCCTGCATTTTTGAGATACTGAAACATACAATCTCGTCCGCTCTTCTTATTGGTGTAGGTCACTGCACTTTTCACCTATCACCTGACATGACAACTTTTACGATTGTACCCCATTTGTATCCGGATGAGAGAACTCTGTGTGGGACCAGGTCCTTGCATTTGTGATGATCATCATAACACCTAGAATATAACATTTTCCCCCTTTTTGATGATAGCACACAAATATACCTCACACTGAGTTTATCATTCATCTCATTGTCAGCAGTTCCAATAACAAGGATTTGGTTCCTTGTTAGATCGATAAGTTTGTTAAATCATCAAAACTTCATATCAAGTTCGAGCTATCATCTTAACTCATCTTCGAACTAACAAAGATACTTCACTCCAATTCAATACTTCACGGTAAAGATTTTTCACACCTACTATGTTATTCATAAATTAATAAGTAATAACAGTAAAATATTTGATGATTTCTTTGTTCAGATTTTTGACTGGTTCATTATTCAGTAATTGATATTACACATCAAGTACTAAATCAACACAATTAGGGTATTGAGAATGGATGTGCAAAATCTACTATAGTTTCAACCGTATATGACCATGTATACATATTGTTATTCTAAATAACTGTTTATGAAAATATGCTATAATAGCTTCCTACTAGCGTTTGTGAAATCCTTTATGAGGTCGCTTCTTTTCCCTCAAAAAGAAAGAAACAATTTTTTTTTGCCGTAATACTATATTTCTTTGTATCTGAAGCGAGACAGATTAGAAAAAAAATAGGTTTAGCCACTTCATTTTAATACTCTTAATAATTATTATTATTGGTTAAATAACCAATTAATTAACCCTTCTTTAAAAAAGGATTATTACAAGTGGTAGCATCGTTCCGCCGGTGAGGCGACTTGGCAGACTGAGTGAGATATGCTTGCCGGATATCCTCGTCTTTTCAAAGAACTGGGTACTTTTTTTTGCTTTATGTTCGAGGATGAACATGATTTTTAGTGGTGGATAATGTACTGACCCGGTCGTTCATTTTTAGAAAGTTTCATGAATTTGTGAAAAAAGTTAAAGATGATTTTTTGAATAGCATAGGTTTCTCTAGAATGTCCTTGTGTAGAAACTTAGAATTTATCTTGAAGAAATATCTAGATATTCAAGAGAAGTTTTCTTGAACAAATATCTAGATATTTTAGAGTAATTGTTTTAAGGAAATATCTAGATATTCTAGAGTAGTTGTCCTAAGGAAATATCTAGATATTTTAGAATAGTTGCTAGAAAATAAGTTCACTAGAACTTATAGATCTATCTAGAAGAGTTTCTAGAACCTTCCCTAGACAAGTATAAATAGGAGATGGCCTTGTACATTTGCATTCAAGGAAAAATCAAAGCACTTAATGAATCTTATTCCATTACAAAGTTTTTATTTCCAAATTATTTTTTTAACTATCTAGCTTCCTCTTCTTTTTTAATTGAATCTTCTAATCTTACTTAATGATCTTGGGCTAGTATAAGACTTTTCGAATTATACATTTCTTTTGCTATTCTTTACATGGTATCAGAGCCATAACCATAGGTTGGCTTGTGGGTGTTATTTCAATATAGGGTTGGTGGTAGATTCAACTAATTTGTCTATATGGATTTTAGCGGCTGTGTCAACGGACAGGGGATGGAATTGTTGAATCAATCCAATTTAAGGTATGGAAGACATACATGAAGTCATACCTTATGGTAGAGGATTGTGGATGTAGTTAATGGGGATTTAAAAAAACCTCCAACTGACGGACCGAAAAATAGTAACATATACAAGAAGTGGAAGCATGTTAAAGTGCATTCTGAAGAGGACAATCTCCTCCGGTTTATTAAATCACATTACAGATTGTAATTCAGCTCATAAAATATGGAGGACCCGCGCTTGTTCAACAAGAAGAATAAGTCTTGGCTGCAAATATTGGAGAATAAATTGACTAATACCACTCAACGTAACCTTTTTATCTCTGAGTACCTTTCTATCTCCGAGATATCTTAGTTGAATCTCGAAGAGGCTATTTCTGAAGCACGAATGAGAAGAATTGTCATTTGTAGTTTGAAATTAGAATATATTCATTTTGTTACATCGATTCAAGGATGGACTCAACAACCATCCTTAAAGGAGTTTGAGAATCTGTTATCATCACAAGATCTACTATCCAAGCAAATGGTTGGAGTTTTCAATCAAAAAAGGGAAGAAAATGCTCTTGTATGTAACAATAGTAAATTTAAAGGAAAAACAGTAACATATAGGCCACACTCTCTGCTCCAAAGTGGTTCGATTCCGCTAGGAAAGGAAGGGAAGTCTACTAATAGCTATAAGACTCTAAAATGTTATTGGTGAGGCAAAATTGGACACATTAAAATATTTTTTCTAACAAAGGAGAGAAATATGGCTCAAAAAGTTTCTAAAGAAGAAGAAGAGTGGGAAAAGTGTTTAGTAGCTAAGGCTCGAGCAATAGATACCATGATTTCCATCAATCATGAAAGAGACTGGATCGAGGATCTAGAATATAATATAGTTGATCACGTGGAGAAGTAAGAAACTGTTGTTCTCGGCATGTTTTTGAGGATGTTCCTAGTGGTGATATGGTAGTTGCTATTGAAGAAATCAAAGAAGAAGATCCTGAACAGGCAATAGCTGAAACCACAGGTGTTATTGACAACCTTTACGGAGAAAGCATTGAGGGAAATGTATTGAAAACTGAAGTCTTTGGTCAGTCGGTTGTTATATCGAGGTCAATCACTAGCTTAAATCAAAACTCATAGCACATGAAGATGAAAAAGATCAAATAATGAAGAAGCTAATCTTGAAGGCCAACTTTAGGAGGAGAGATTGATGACATAATATTTCAAAGTGTTTGAAGTTGATAATTAAACAAGTTATTGAAGAGCTAGAAATGATATTTGATGTCGGATCCGATCATAGTGTTGAGGCTTCACGGGAAATTGACCATCAAAAAGTCACTAACTCAAATGAGGATGATTATATAGATAAAAGCTACTTTAGTTATAAAGTTGCGGGTTCCAAAATCTTAAACCTTGGAGTTCCAAACTCTTTTATCACAGATGTATATCTATATAGTACTATTGTTGGTAAGCTAAGATAAAGAGGGAGCCCATATACTCAAAAATGTGAAACTCAACAAAAAGATGATGTATTGCTTTCACAAAGACCAAACAAAATTATTGTTAAGATAGCTCGTTTCAGAGATGAAAACTTTGTTAGTAAGTAGTCTTATTTCTTTGTAGGGCCAATTGACAATGAAGAGCGTTCATCTTTTGAAGAAGCTAAAACAGCCAAAGAGTGGAAGCTAACCATGGAGATTGGATAAAGGCTTTAATGAAAAATCAAACTTGGAGCTTTGTGCCAAAGCCAAGAGATGTACAACCTATTTCTTGCTAATGGGTTTACAAAATCAAAATAAAAGCAGAAAGCAGCATAGACAGATAAAAGCTAGGTTTGTTGCTTGAGGTTTTCTAAAAAATATGGCGACGACTACGAATAAACTTTCGATGATCTCAGTTTGAGTTGTAATAGCCATGGTAGCCTCACAGGTTTCGGAACTATGGAAACTTGACATGAAGAATGCTTTATTGTATGTAGAACTTGACAAAAATATTTATATGAAGCAACCACTCGGGTATGTTTCTAACTTACATCCTGATTATGTTTTTAAATTTGAAAAAACACTACATGGACTCAAGCAAGCTCCACAAACATGGTATGGAAAAATTGTTCAATATCTATATTTTTTTTGGCTATACCATATCGCATTCAGATCCTAGCTTGTTTAATTGTTAAAAAATATGGGGATTTGCATGTGGTTGTTCTCATGTACGTGGATCACATGATAATAACAGGAAACAATGATAATGAAATTGCAAGGATTCAATAAGAGCTTGACCTAAGATTTGATATCAAGAGTTTGGGAGAATTACATAGTTTTCTTGGCTTAGAGGTAACAAACACAAGTAAAGGGGTCTTTGTTACCCAAGAAGTGTATGCCAAGAAGCTTGTGGACATGTTTGGGGTGAAACAATGGAAAAAGTGTTCTACGCCACTAGAGACTAGCACGAGGCTAAGGTGTGAAGAAGACTCACTTCTTGTAGAACCCAACCCTTATCGAGCTCTAGTAGAAGTCTCCTATATTTAACTAGACCTCAACCCTTTTCGAGCTCTAGTAGGAACTCTCCTATATTTAACTATCAACAGGTCAGACATTGCCTTTTCTCTTAGATACATTAGAAGATTTATACACTCACCAAAAAAGCCGCACTTGTAAGCTGCAAAAAGGATTATGAAGTATATCAATTCAACATCAAATATGGGCCTATTTTTTAAAAGAAAGAATGACTTTTGTATTAATTGGATATACCGATGCATATTTTGGTGGTGATATGGATAATAGAAGATCTAAATCATGCTATATTTTTCTCTATGGTGGAACAAGGATTTCTTGGTGCAACAAGAAACAAGACTCAGTTTCTTTGCAACTACGGATGCGGAGTATAAAGCAGCGACTTTTACTGCTCAAGAATGTGTATGGCTCCAAAGACTTGCTAAAGATTTGCATCTATCTATATCAAAGCCAATTACGATCTATGGAGACAGCCAAAGTGCCATCAAGCTCGCAAACACTTTGGTATTTCATGCAAGAACTAAGCGAATCAAAGTCGAACATGATTTCATTCGAGAAAAAGTTCTTGATGGAACTCTATATACGTCGGAGGTACGAAGTTACGAGAATATTGTTGATAACTTGACCAAGCCACTTCCAAAAGCTTCATTTGAGTTTTTCCACGAAAAAGATTGTGATAGTTTCAAAAAACCACTTCTAAGGGGGAGTGTGAAAAAAGTTAAATATGATTTTTGAATAATGTCCTAGTATAGAAACTTGGAAATTATATTGAATAAATATCTAGATATTCTGGAGAAGTTGTCTTGAAGAAATATCTAGATATTCTAGAGTAGTTGTCTTAAAGAAATATCTAGATATTTTAGAGTAGTTGCTAGAAGATAAGTCCACTAGAACTTTCTTATACTTCTATTTAGAATATAGTTTCTAGAACCATCCCTAGACAAGTATAAATAGGAGATGACCTTGTACATTTGTATTCAAAAGGAAATATCAAAGCATTTAAAAGAATCTTCTTCCATTACAAAGTTCTTCTTTCCAAATTATTTTTCAACCGTCTAACTTCCTCTTCTTCTTTAGTTGAATCTTCTGATCTTACTTAACGATTTTGGACTAGCAAAAGGCTTCCTGAATTTTAATTTTCTTCTGCTATTCTTTACACATTACTTTTTCCTCCTCATATCGACCCTGGTTCTTTTATGACTGAGTTAAAATTTGATTTTGAACTTTGAGTTAAAATTTGAGAATTCGGTAAGATTTGAATTTGAAAGGCTAAGTTTTAAGATATTGTTTTCAGTGTCATTTGGATTTTTTAGTGTTGAATGGAATTTCCTTGATTCCATCAGTAACGGAATATGGAATATATAGCTATGGGAGTTGCCAGCTTCATATTCTTTTTGATGATTTGAGGTCTTAAGTTGTGAAATTGTAGAATTTTCCTTTGGATTGACTTTGGTCAACATTCGAGGTTCGGATCCTCGAATAAGAATTTTAGTGAGTTTGTTTTATCGAAAAATTTGATTTCGAAAAGGAGTTTGTTTTATTTTTGACTTTTAGGAGTCGCCACTTAATTTTTAAGGAAAATTAAGAAAACTTGTTTCTAAACAACTTAAACAGAAAAAATTGTTTTGAAACATTTTTTACGAGATTCGGGATTCCTATTAGTGTCTTAGGAAGGTTTCGGAAAAAAAACACCTAAGAAGCTCCGCTAACTTACGGTTTTCCGGCGATTAACTTATTTGACTATTTTTGTTTTAACCTTTGCGAATTGAAGTTTGAATTTTATCAGAATTTCACTTGGCCAAATTTACAAGTTGAAATACTTATTGTTTTTGAGATTCTTTTAAAGTTAAACTTTTTAAGTTTTAAACTCTAAACGAACTAGTGAATTTGAAACGTCTATTGTTTTAAGACTTAGTTTTAGCTTGATAAAATGGAAAGGCGTTTCGAAGGGTGTTTGGAGTTTTCTAATCCTAAGCTAACGACATATAAACAAACGCACAAACAAGAAAAAATAAGAGAGAGAGAGAGAGAGAGATTTGGGTCCAAACTCGGGTTCTGTTCGCTTTGACCGAGTTTTGGACCCACCTGTTTTTTTGGGTCTTGACCCATTCACCTGTCCTAATCTAAACATACGAAATAAAATACAAGAAAGAAAAAAAAAACGAGGGGCTTATGCCCATTACAAATAAAATACGAAATATTAAATAAAGGAACTATTTAATCCATTTTCTTCAAGCTCTTTAATCTTCAAGGCGTTTGATAGGCACGTCTATCCTGATGCCTTGACTCGAGTAAAGAGAATTTCGGGCCTTTACGAATCTTTCGAATGCATAGAGAAAGATAGAGCCCCAAAATGAACTTGAGAAGATGTTTCACATGCAACAAACAAACATGAATTAGCCTTTGGAATGATAACATAACTAAGCAAACCTCATGTAACAGAAAACAAGAGAGACGTATACACCCATTTAAACTCAAATTAACTAAAGACACAATAATTTTCAGAAGAGAAAAAGAAAAACTTATGTGAAACTAAGCAAAAGCCGGCAAAATCTCAAAAGAGAAAAGAAAAACAAACAAACAATAAACAGCAACGATAATGCATTCATGGGGATCGTTCTGAAGAAAAACATAAACGTAGACATCCATGTCTTGATTAAATGAAAAAAGAACCTAAACTCAACCTTAAAAAAACATTTCCAAATCAGCCTTATCATCATAAAGACTACTTAAGGGAAAGAGGGAAATTCATTCATGTTTGGCAAACATTTAAGGCATTATTGTATCATGGAAAACTTCTAACTTAAACAAAACAAAAAACTTAACAGAAGCCAAGTTCAAAACAAAACACCAAAGCAAAACAACTAATATTCAAACGATAGCCTTCCAAAAATGGAACGAAATCAAAACAAACATGATAAGGTATACGCCATGACGAACTCGTAATAAACAGATGAATAACACAAATGAGCAAGCATAACAAAACAAACCCCAAGAAAAACAGAACTATCGCACGACGGTCCAGCAGATTCAAACCAACAGACGATGTAACGTTTCACATTCACCGCAACATGAACCACTATTTGAACTCCACAAAGAAAATTGACAAAACAATAACGGAGGATGTACCTTCTTCGAAGCAGCGACTGAGACGGCGTCGAGCAAGGAAACAGCGAGACTTCAAACAACCCAAAACCACACCTCTACTTCGCATGCTTGAACAAGAACGTCACACCGACTCTCGACAGAACGCCTTCCCCCTGTCCGAATCGCTCTCAGAACCTCTCCGTTAATCTCTTTTCGAAACGGGGAATCTTACTAACAGGGAGCAATTATGAACTCTTTATGGGATTCTTCCTTCTCTTCCGAAAGTCTTCGATTATCTTTGGTATTTCTTAACAGGGGAGATTTCAGCCAAAACAATAGTAGCCAACAAAAACCGACAACGGCCGAATCGGGAAGATTCTTCCAGAAAATTTCCCCTAAAAAATCCAACCCAAGCTCCAACCCTCACCCTGAAGAAGGTGGGGTTTTATATAGAAGTAAAACAAAATTAGGGTTTTGAGTTTTGGGCGGGATCGACGAATTTTTCCATTTCGAATTTCAAATTCGAAGTCCTATCCAAAGTTGGAGCATATTCGATTTTGATGCCAAATTCCCAACGGATGGGAGTCGAGACGGATAGAAGAGATCAAATCGGCGTCCTTGCGAGCTACGTGGCGTAATCCCACGCTACAAGGACGAAGGCGTCTGCTATGTTACTGCGTCGCTGTCCTGACAGCTCCTTCTGTCGAATCCGGCTGGTACAGTACCATCAAGAGGAAAGGAGATAAGGACGCGAGCGAAAGGTTCGCGTACGACACGCGTTGCCAAATACTTGCGCGCTAGTAAGAAGACCCAGCGCGTGGGGAGCTGCTGCTGCTTCTTGTTTCTGCTGGGACCTTACTGACGAGGGAGAGAGGAGGAGGGAGAGAGTGTGGGGGAGACGAGAACGCGTGGGGGAGACGAGAACGCGTGGGGGTGCTGGCGTTTCTGGGAATTATCATTTTTGCGCGGGGGAAGGGGTCGCATGGGTGATTCTGTTGGCGTGTGGGGATTTTTTTTGGGTGGGTATCGTGGGGAGAGAAAGGGAAAGGAGGGGAAGAGGGAAGGGTCGGGTTATTGGGTTGGTCGGGTCAAAGAGTTGGGTATTTTAGGTGTGTTGGGCCGGGTAGGAGTGTTGGATGGGTCAAGGGATTAAGTTTAGTGTTGGGTTGGATGTGGGCTGCTGGAAATGTTGGGCCTGGATTAGAATAAAGGGAATTAATTTTGGAATTGGGTTTCTGAGTTAAGATGAGAATTTGAGTTGAAGTGGGATGGACGGAAAGTGTTGGGGCTGGGAATTAATTTTGGAAAGGGAGATTTGGGCCTGGGAGGTTAATTTTAGTGTTGGGTCGGCTGGGAGTTAAAGGAGTGGGCCAATAAGAATAAAAGGGAAGAGGCCCAAACGTTTAGATGTGTTCAAAAGGGAAAAAGGAGTTGGACTAAATAAAAATGAAAAAATTGGTTAAGCTTTAAATAAACGAATTTGTATCAATTAATCAACGAGCCTCTTTATTTAGTAAAATAATTATTAAAATCGTAAAAGTGGTTAAAGTATAATTATGATTTAAATTAAACTAGTTTAATAAAATACTTGAGTGTATTTCTTAGATGGTTTTGAATAATTCATAAAGATATACTAATTATATACATAACTAGGTAAAATATATATTATCTAAAATTATGATAAAAGTATTCGAAGTAACTTGAAATCCACGTATTATATTATTTTTTCCTAATTTTCGCAAGATTTATAAAACTAATTAACTTAAATAATTTGGAAAACTCACGAAGCTCGATAATTAATTTATACCGACGTGGGTCAAAAATTGGGTGTCAACAACTGTTCCTCATTTTACTCGGGTTGATGCAAGCAATTCGAGGAAAATGAAATTGACCGAACCAATTTTTACCAAACCCATTCATATTTTTAAAGAAGGATTTGACAAAGGGTTTAGGAATTATGGCCGAACCCTTGATACGGGTTTCCTACATATCTCAGACTATATGAGAATTCAGGCCACTTGTAGTTCGATAAGCTTGATTTACCGCATGATTGGAAAGAATCAAAAGCCACCTCGATACCGAATTATGAAGGTATCGAGATGCTCGAGAATAGAATTCGAGAGCGAATGTCGGAATACAGCCGAGTTTTCAACATTGAATTCGCCTACATATCCTTAAACTTTCGGAATCAGGCTGTGTGTAGTTCGCCTCGATCAGTGGAAGAGGAGATCTATTATGCTAGATAACCTTTGGTTTTGGACAAGTGACAAATTAACGAGCATGAAAAGGAGGTTTGTAACCTCTTTAGCCATGAATGTGGCGCGCTTCACACCCGTAATTAAGAACTTACACGGATATAATTTCCAAAGCTCTTGGCGCATTTGTCACTCAGATTGGAAACTTGCTTCCGATAAATCAAAAATTCTGGATGCGAGACTGAAACTGACGGAACTAAGGAAAAACCTGCATGCTTCGAGAGGGTGGTTCGATTGTGGTGGAAGTCGCTCCTCTGCTCGCGTCCTAAGAGTTTGACATTCCTCTTTGGACTATGTCCCAGTTCGCTGCTAAGAAAAGTTCCACGTTGTGCTGCATCCTTTTTGATGTCGTCCGCACCTGTGTTTTTTAGAGAATTCATCCTTTTGGATGCTCTCGACAAAGACTGAGAAAAAACTCGTCAGCTTAAAATACAATTAGGATGGGAGACAATGTCTTTTTACCATGTCGACACTTCATTGCTCTCCTCAATATTCGACGTCGACTCGATCGGTCTGACGTCCAACAAATAAAGCTTATGCCTTGCGTTTGCAATATAATCTTCAATGTACTCTTCATTTGATGCCAAAATAAATAAATAGACGCTGATGCGATGTTGATGTTTCTTTTGTCGTCATCTTCGATGCTCTTCTTGATGTTTATTTTTCTTTTCTTTTCTTTTCCTTTTTTTTTTTTAAAAAATAAAGAATGCAGTTGAGGCCGATGGATAAATATTGCTCTTGGGATACACGATTTCCCTTTCTTTATCCATGTATGTCCTCTTGCGGGGCATGAATATCTTCCCGCGATACGTAAATTCCTGCGAGGTATGAAATCCTCTCGCAATGCATAACTTTCAGCGAGGTATGAAATCTTCTTGCGATGTGAAAATTTCAATGCGGCATGGATTCATCTCGTGGTGCATAAATTTCGACGAGGTATGAACTCTTCTCGCGATGTCTAAATTTTAACAAGGTATAAAGTCTTCCCGCGATGTATAAATTTCAAATTCGCGATGCATGATTTTCAATGAGGCATGGATTCTTCTCGTGATGCATTAACTCCAGCAAGGTATGAAGCCTTCTCGCGATATATAAATTTGACGAGGCATGAAATCTTCTCGTCGTGCATAAATTCAAACGAGGTATAAAGTTTTCTCGCGATGTATAAATTTGACGAGGCATGAAATCTTCTCGTCGTGCATAAATTCAAATGAGGTATGAAGTCTTCTCGCGATATATAAATTTGACGAGGCATGAAGCCTTCTCGTCGAGCATAAATTCCAGCGAGGTATAAAGTCTTCTCGCGATATATAAATTTGACGAGGCATGAAGCCTTTTCGTCGAGCATAAATTCCAGCGAGGTATAAAGTCTTCTCGCGATATATGAATTTGACGAGGCATGAAGTCTTCTCGTCGAGCATAAATTCCAGCGAGGTATAAAGTCTTCTCGCGATACATAAATTTGACGAGGCATGAAGTCTTCTCGTCGAGCATAAATTCCAGCGAGGTATAAAGTCTTCTCGCGATGTATAAATTTGACGAGGCATGAAATCTTCTCGTCGTGCATAAATTCAAGCGAGGTATAAAGTCTTCTCGCGATGTATAAATTTTAAATTCGCGATGCATGATTTTCGCGATGCATGATTTTCCGCAATGCATGATTTTTGTGATGCATGTTTTTCCGCAATGCATGATTTTCGTGATGAATGATTTTTGCGCAATGCATGATTTTCCGCGATGCATGATTTTTCGCAATGCATGAATTTTAACAAGGCCTGGATGGCTAGATAATGTTCCAACTGTAACGAGGTGGATGGCTCGATAATGTTCCAACTGTAACGAGGTGGATGTCTCGATAATGTTCCAACTGTAACGAGGTGGATGGCTCGATAATGTTCCAACTGTAACGAGGTGGATGGCTCGATAATGTTCCAACTGTAACGAGGTGGATGTCTCGATAATGTTCCAACTGTAACGAGGTGGATGGCTCGATAATGTTCCACTGCAACGAGGTGGATGGCTCAATAATATTCCAACTGTAACGAGGTGGATAGCTCGATAATATTCCTGCAAGATAAGAAGAAACTTGTTTATAAATCACTTGAGGCAATATAAAGAAATAGAGATAAAATGAGATTGAAGAATTTCTAGGTTTCGTCGATGAGTCCAAGATGGGTGCAAGTGACGCCCTTTGTCATTCTTGACAGCTTTATATGGCCATTTTTGTGACTTCATGTTCCTGCATTCAAAGAAAAATTCTTAGTTTGAAATACTGATTTGTGTTGGTCTTGTCTCCATGCTCCTTCTCGCAGTTGGCTTATATGCTTGCCCGTCCTTTATGTGACATATTTGATAGAATTTTTGAGGACCCTCCTCAAAAGTTTGTCCCGATCTACAATACATAAGAACTCTCATAACTTGCTCTGTTAACTCTGAGGTTGCTCATTCTTGAATTTTGAAGGCCCCTCCCCAAAATTTGTCCCAATTTACCTCAATAAGTAACAAATGACATTTGTGAAATTTTTGAGATCATCTCAAAAATTCTGTCCCAGTTGTAAACTAGATTTTCGTAATTTTTGAGATCCATCCAAGGCTAACTCCGTCGAATTTTGGCCTTATATCTTGACATGTTGAAGAAGTCCAACTTTAAATGAATTTTTGAGATCCTCTTGAAAATTCTGTCCCAGTTTCCATTATGAAGGGAAATGGAAATCTTACTGGGTATATGACCGAGCCGTTGTGGCGCCTACGTATCCCGTTGAATCAGGAATCAGGTCAAACGTAGTTCAAACCGTAGAATTTTGGTCTTCTGTTTTGACTCGTTAAAGAAGTCCAACTTCAAATGAATTTTTGAGATCCTCTCAAAAATTCTGTCCAGTTTCCATTATGAAGAGAAATGGAAATCTTACTTGGTATTATGACCGAGCCGTTGTGGCGCCTACGTATCCCGTTGGAGCAGGAATCAGGTCAAACGTAGTTCCCCCCTCAAGGGTTAACCAAAATAGGAAGTTTTGATAAAGAAACAACCGAGGCCGACATAGGACGCCTACGTATCTCATTCTTGAGAATTCAGGTCGAACGTAGTTCAAACAAGAAATGTGCAATACATTTTCAAAAGAAAGGTAACAAAACTTCACATGCAAAATTTTGGCCAATGTTGGGCATTCTTCTTCTCGAATGAATATCTTCATATGACTCAGTTCAGAAATGTTTTGTACTCACTCTTGAGCATCCAATATGTCATCCATTCAGGTGGTTTCCTCAATATTGATCAAGTTGTTGTTGATCATGTTTTGTATCTTGTGCTTCAGAGTTTAACAATTCTCTGTGTCATGTCCAACGGCTCCTGAATGATAAGCACATCTGTGGTCAGCTCTGTAAAATTTCCCTTAAGGATTGGCTAGTCTTCCTTCTATAGGATAGAGCATACCCATTGTTTTCAACCTTTCATAAAGTTGAGTTTGAGATTCCCTTGATGGTGTAAATACTTTAGGAGCCTTCCTAAATTTTGGGTGAGGAAATTTTTTCTGGTTGGCATTATGGTTTTGATATTCCCTTTGAGAAGCTGGCCTCAATAATGCTTCATTTTTGCCAACTCCCACGAGTTGATCACAATAAACTTTCAGATATGCTAGAGGATTTTCTGTTCCGTTAAAAGTGACAAACTTTTGCACTTTGAACCCTTCTGGGAGGTCGAGATTCGGATGGATGCATAAATCCTTATAGCTCAATCCATCAACTTCGAAAATATAGTGCAACTCCTTCTTGGCTTTCCTGATCTCTTCTTTCATATTCAGCCTGACTGCCTCTTCTTTTGACCTTCTCTCTCTCTCTCTTGTTCTTTACAGTGATCAAGCTCGGAACAGTCAACATAAGGTTCATTTGAAGTTGGGATTTGGAAAGTAGTCTTTTGAGGTATGGGTGGAACAATGGAAGGATTCTGGGTATTTTGAGTGGCTTGATAATTTTTGGGGAAAGTTTGAGGATCGGCATTTTGGTTTTGAAGATGGGGGAAGGTTTGAGCATTGTGCGTATCTTGGTTTTGAAGATAGGGGAAGGTTTGAGCATTGTTTGTATTTTGGTTTTGAGGGAGATGGAGGATTTGAAGGTTAGTATTTTGAGGATGATGTAGTGCTTGACACGACGTGGTGGCGTGATGGGGATTGGGGGTAGTTAAGTCAATGGTTGGAGGATTTTGAGTGGGGTTAGAGAGAAGGTTCTGAACCTGTTCCGTGCTTGGAGGAGGAAGGTAGAGTGGAGGTCTTCCATCTCTTGGAGGGTTGAAGGATGAAATTTGATTAGGCAAATCTCGCATCCTTTGCATTTCGACCCCCCTTTCGGTGATTTGTTGCATCAACTGCATAATCAATTCATTTTTATCAGCGGCGGCGGGTTGAGCCACGACAACATCATCAATCTCAATCTCCTCATTGTTATCCCCCATTGCTGTCTTTTCCTTTTGCAAATTTGCGGGGAAGGAATCTTTGGGGCCTTAGACCTCGGATGATAAACCAACTTACCAACACAGATCGGTATTAAATACCTGTCAATCAAAAAACTCAAAAGACCAGTATGTTAGTGCCTGGAGGTGGTAAATAATACAAGATATCACATATAGCATAAACACATAAGAGTTGCTTTATTCGGAGATAAACTTGCTCACCAATATAAAGAAATGGTTAAATAGACAGGAATTTGTCTACTTGACTTTGGGATTAGTGAATAGAAATGTCGACTTGAGTCGAGACAAAGTTGGCGGTATCTTTCATTACCGTACTTTGATTTTGATTGAGATGTAACTCTAATTTCCTTGTAAGAGTCGAAAAAGATAAAAATTTTCAAAATTCTTTTGATTTGAAATGATGAATCTTTTCTGATATGAGAGTAGTACTGAAGAAAGATTTTTTTTTTGGAAACTAAAGACTCGAAGAGTATTTGGACGCACTTTTGATAGTGACTTGATATTTGGACTTACGAGTTCTAAAAGTATTTGAAGAAGAGTGAGCTAGAATATCTCCAGATAAAACAACATATTCACATAAGCAGTTGTAACACATAAACAAATATTACGCGTTCTAAACAGATACGTGACCCTTTTCTGCCAAGGGTGGGCCTAGCGATTTGAGGGATATATACGTCATTTTGAAATATTTCTCGAACACCGTATACATCCTTCAAATTTAAACATATAAGCATGAACGTCCATTTAGGCCGTGGGCCGTTTTGGACTCAAGGAGGTATTCTAATGGGCCCAACACACCATGGGTATTGGGTCACCTTAGGCAAATGCGCTATTTTTGGGATTTAGTTTACCTCTATCCTAGGTTTACTAGAATTGTTTTCAAATAGACGGTTACCCGAGTCGGACAAACATCGGAGTGGAGCTATCGAACAACACCGGATGACCGCATTCCGACTATTTGTTCGATACTCCCAAATGATTTCTTGGGTATATCTGAGAGAAGTCGCGGTAAGCCGCGTAACTTCCGTTTCCTAATGTAAACTATTTGCCGTTTGGCGGAAGTTATGTCATGAAAAAATGCAATTTCAAAAACTGAAGTATTTAAACAATTTAAACAAGTAAAAAATTATCGCAAATAGTCAAACAAGTTAACCTTAAGGTTAGAATCCTCCAAATACTCCCCAGCGGAGTCTCCAATTCTGTTTTATCTCGAAAAATTTGATTTCGAAAAGGAGTTTGTTTTATTTTTGACTTTAAGGAGTCCCCACTTAATTTTTAAGGAAAATTAAGAAAACTTGTTTCTAAACAACTTAAACAGACAAAAATTGTTTTGATATTAGCGTCTTAGGAAGGTTTCGAAAAAAAAGCACCTAAGAAGCTCCGCTAACTTACGGTTTTCCGGCGATTAACTTATTTGACTATTTTTTGTTTTAACCTTTGCGAATTGAAGTTTTAATTTTATCAGAATTTTACTTGGCCAAATTTACAAGTTGAAATACTTATTGTTTTTGAGATTCTTTTAAAGTTAAACTTTTTAAATTTTAAACTCTAAACGAACTAGTGAATTTGAAACGTCTATTGTTTTAAGACTTAGTTTTAGCTTGATAAAATGGAAAGGCGTTTCGAAGGGTGTTTGGAGTTTTCTAATCCTAAGCTAACGACATATAAACAAACGCACAAACAAGAAAAAATAAGAGAGAGAGAGAGAGAGAGAGAGAGAGATTTGGGTCCAAACTCGGGTTCTATTCGCCTTGACCGAGTTTTGGACCCACCTGTTTTTTTGGGTCTTGACCCATTCACCTGTCCGAATCTAAACATATGAAATAAAATACAAGAAAGAAAAAAAAATGAGGGGCTTATGCCCATTACAAATAAAATACGAAATATAAAATAAAGGAACTATTTAATCCATTTTCTTCAAGCTCTTCAATCTTCAAGGTGTTTGATAGGCACGTCTATCCTGATGGCTTGACTCGAGTAAAGAGAATTTCGGGCCTTTACGGCTCTTCCGAATGCATAGAGAAAGATAGAGCCCCAAAATGGACTCGAGAAGGTGTTTCACATGCAACAAACAAACATGAATTAGCCTTTGGAATGATAACATAACTAAGCAAACCTCATGTAACAGAAAACAAGAGAGACGTATACATCCATTTAAACTCAAATTAACTAAAGACACAATAATTTTCAGAAGAGAAAAAGAAGAACTTATGTGAAACTAAGCAAAAGCTGGCAAAATCTCAAAAGAGAAAAGAAAAACAAACAAACAATAAACAGCAACGATAATGCATTCATGGGGATCGTTCTGAAGAAAAACATAAACGTAGACAGCCATGTCTTGATTAAATGAAAAAAGAACCTAAACTCAACCTTAAAAAAACATTTCCAAATCAGCCTTATCATCATAAAGACTACTTAAGGGAAAGAGGGAAATTCATTCATGTTTGGCAAACATTTAAGGCATTATTGTATCATGGAAAACTTCTAACTTAAACAAAACAGAAAACTTAACAGAAGCCAAGTTCGAAACAAAACACCAAAGCAAAATACCTAATATTCAAATGATAGCCTTCCAAAAACGGAACGAAATCAAAACCAACACGATAAGGTATACGCCATGACGAACTCGTAATAAACAGATGAATAACACAAACGAGCAAGCATAACAAAACAAACCCCAAGAAAAACAGAACTATCGCACGACGGTCCAGCAGATTCAAACCAACAGACGATGTAACGTTTCACATTCACCGCAACATGAACCACTATTTGAACTCCATAAAGAAAATTGATAAAACAAGAACGGAGGATGTACCTTCTTCGGAGCAGTGACTGAGACGGCGTCGAGCAAGGAAACAGCGAGACTTCGAACAACCCGAAACCACACCTCTACTTCGCACGCTTGAACAAGAACGTGTCACCGACTCTCGACGGAATGCCTTCCCCCTATCCGAATTGCTCTGAGAACCTCTCCGTTAATCTCTTTTCGAAACGGGGAATCTTACTAACAGGGAGCAATTATGAACTCTTTATGGGATTCTTCCTTCTCTTCCGAAAGTCTCGATTATCTTTGGTATTTCTTAACAGGGGAGATTTCAGCCAAAATAATAGCAACCAACAAAAACCGACAACAGCCGAATCGGGAAGATTCTTCCAGAAAATTTCCCCAAAAAAAATCCAACCCAAGCTCCAACCCTCACCCTGAAGAAGGTGGGGGTTTGTATAGAAGTAAAACAAAATTAGGGTTTCGAGTTTTGGGCGGGATCGACGAATTTTTCCATTTCAAATTTCAAATTCGAAGTCCTATCCAAAGCTGGAGCATATTCAATTTTGATGCCAAATTCCCAACGGATGGGAGTCGAGACGGATGGACGAGATCAAATCGGCGTCCTTGCGAGCTACGTGGCGTAATCCCACGCTACAAGGACGAAGGCGTCTGCTGCGTTACTGCGTCGCTGTCCTGACAGCTCCTTCTGTCGAATCCGGCTGGTACAGTACCATCAAGAGGAAAGAAGATGAGGACGCGAGCGAAAGGTTCGCGTACGACACGCGTTGCCAAATACTTGTGCGCTAAGAAGAAGACCCAGCGCTTGGGGAGTTGTTGCTGCTTCTTGTTTCTGCTGGGACCGTACTGACGAGGGAGAGAGGAGGAAGGAGAGAGCGTGGGGGAGACGAGAACGCGTGGGGGTGCTGGCGTTTCTGGGAATTATCGTTTTCGCGTGGGGGAAGGGGTCGCGTGGGTGATTCTGTTGGGGTGTGGGGATTTTTTTTGGCTGGGTATCGTGGGGAGAGAAAGGGGAAGGAGGGGAAGAGGGAAGGGTCGGGTTATTGGGTTGGTCGGGTCAAAGAGTTGGGTATTTTAGGTGTGTTGGGCCGGGTAGGAGTGTTGGATGGGTCAAGGGATTAAGTTTAGTGTTGGGTTGGATGTGGGCTGCTGGAAATGTTGGACCTGGATTAGAATTAAGGGAATTAATTTTGGAATTGGATTTCTGAGTTGAGATGGGAATTTGAGTTGAAGTGGGCTGGACGGAAAGTGTTGGGGCTGGGAATTAATTTTGGAAAGGGAGAGTTGGGCCTGGGAGGTTAATTTTAGTGTTGGGTCGGCTGGGAGTTAAAGGAGTGGGCCAATAAGAATAAAAGGGAAGAGGCCCAAACATTTAGATGTGTTCAAAAGGGAAAAAGGAGTTGGACTAAATAAAAATGAAAAAATTGGTTAAGCTTTAAATAAACGAATTTGTATCAATTAATCAACGAGCCTCTTTATTTAGTAAAATAATTATTAAAATCGTAAAAGTGGTTAAAGTATAATTATGATTTAAATTAAACTAGTTTAATAAAATACTTGAGTGTATTTCTTAGATGGTTTTGAATAATTCATAAAGATATACTAATTATATACATAACTGGGTAAAATATATATTATCTAAAATTATGATAAAAGTATTCGAAGTAACTTGAAATCCACGTATTATATTATTTTTTCCTAATTTTCGCAAGATTTATAAAACTAATTAACTTAAATAATTTGGAAAACTCACGAAGCTCGATAATTAATTTATACCGACGTGGGTCAAAAATTGGGTGTCAACAGAGTTCCATGGGTTTTGGGGACTATCTTAGGCTAGGAGAGGTCTTGGTGGATTTTTGAGAGGTCCGAGTTTGATTTAGCCATTTTAGGCATTGAGTTAGTTTCTTGTAGTTTTTACAGTTGTCGGCCGGTCGGGTAGATCTTAGACTCGTGTTTTGACAGTTTCATTAAGCCCGCAACGTTGAGTAAATATGATTTACATATGTGATTTTTGTTTACGGAATACCAAATAAATCTCGAGGGTTCTTTTATTGTTTTAAGTATTAACTATTTTTATGGTGCATAAGTACACTACCCTTTGCTTTTACAATAGGCCTTCCGCTTAAGCAAGCTTCACCTAAGCGAATGTGCGTTCGCTTAAGCAAATGCCAGAATTTTGAAGGTCGTTTACTTATGCGTAGAATGGTTCATAAAAGCGAGACCTCTAGTTTTCGTAGGGTTCGATTTAGCGACTTACTTGGGAACCCTTGGGGTGATTTTGGAATTATGTTTTGTGCTACATTGTTTGAGTAAGATTTTATAACCCTAATTCTTCATTTCACTTTGATTATTTATGAATTCTAACATCATAATGTTGAATTTGATTTGGAAAATGGCAAGGTTTTGCAAGAATTTGAGTTTTGATCTAAAATGGTGATTTTGAAGTGATTTGATTCTTATGGTTCTCACTAATAAGTTCTTACATCCTTAAACATCGTTTTCAAGTATTGTTTTCGAATTCAAACCTCCATTTCAAAAATCAAGTTTTGAGTTGATTGACCCATTTCTACATACTAGTATTTGGACACGCACGTTGCGCGTGTACCCCTTTCCAGTGAGCATAAATATTTTTAAAAATTGCATCAATATATAATAAATATATTCAAAAATCAATGACATCCAATATCTAAAGTGTAATCTTGAAGATTCTTAATTAGTACTAAATTGATTTTAATTTTAGTTTATGAGTTAAAATTTGATATGAATTTGTCAAATTTTAATAGTTTTTGTATAGATATTATGTTTTGATTAAAAAATAATTATGTTAATTAAATTCATAGCTTACAAACTTAATACACTCATATCATCAATTAAACTCTTGTCCTACCACCACAATCAATATTACATTCCTAAACAAACTTCATTTGATATAACTCATCGCAATTATAATATATTTTTGTTAGAAAAGGAATTCAACATTTTTTTATACTTTGTGAAATTGTATTGTTAAAATTGCATTAGAAAAATAAAAAATATGATAAAAATAATGTTGTGACATTTGAGGGATGAGTAATATAAATTTTGAATGAGAAAGGGAGGGATAAACTATGGATCAAATAACTAAAATAATCAACTAAAACGAAAGCAAAGAAAGTTAATATAATTTCATGAGTAAAATAACCAAAATATGATATTGTATTCATTCCTTTTTTTCTTAACATGGGTTGTTATCCTTCCTTCTTTCTTTTGGATGAAAACTCCATTAAAAAAATTAAATTCAAACAAAGAAAGTGAAGTTGAATAGGCAATGAATATCACATCACTCAACATGTAAAAGCTCATAAATACATTTTTCTTTTATTGGGTTATGCTGGTTGTTATCAGAAAAAAGAATTCAATACTTAATTAGCTTTATACACAAATAACTCATATGAAGCTGTATATGAAAATTCAATAAATTTGACCTACTATTGACAAAATATAATAATAATAATAATAATAGTAAAAAAGAAAAACTCAAACAAAGAATTGTGCTAACAAAAAAATCATGACAGGACGAAATGTGACTTTGAGTTGTATTGGCACAACTCAAAGTACAGTTCTATGCTATCGACACTGAAGCATCTCATAAATTGATTTTCCCTATAAAAAAAAATCATATCATAAGCCATTGATACAAAAATACAAATTTTATTTTTCATCAGAGATTAAAATCTTAAACATTAGTCAAACATCATAAACTATATTATAAGTAAGAAGTAATAAACAAAATAAAAAATAACTTAAAATAACATGCACAATGCAGCATCCAAAAGAAAAATATTCTGATGCCCTCTATCAAACTCATAATAAAACAGAATGTAAAAAGCAAGAGTAAATACATATATGAAATGAAAAGACAAGGATCATAGTGGGGAATGTAAAGAGACAACAGTTTCTTTAGAAGATTATTAATGAATAATTATCTTTTTTAATGTATTTATTTCATGTAAAAATATATATTTTAAGTACAATATGATATGATTATTATTTATTATTTTGTTAATAAAATATTTTTATTTAATATAAGGGTAAAATGGTAACCTAACATTGTACTTTGATGCTTCCCACTTATAATAATATATGATAATTGATGTGGGAATTGTTGTTTCTGAAGAGTGATTGTGAATACTTAATTGTTATGTATTGTGTGGCCTTAGAAATGATTCGAAAAGAAAAGACACAACTCTTGGAGTGACTATTGATTGATTTAAGAAAAGTACTGATCTCTTAAGCTTTGTAATCTAGTAGAGTTGTCTACTTCTCTTCATTGTATGTGTGTTGGGGAGTAAATGGGAGGTGAAGGGTCTTATTGCTCCACTTGATTAATGTTAATAAGCAAATTACTTAAAGAAGGGGTAGATGAAAAGGTTTTATGATGATAATGACTTTTGAATTGCCTTGTTGTGACCCTATTTGATTGATTTGATGAAATGCCGGATGACTTGAATGTGGAGTTGAATTACATGACTTGTTGTCTCTTCGTGTGGTGGAATATTTCTTGTGTGCATTGCTTGTTGAACACCATGATGAGACATGTGATTTTTTTGATGTCAAGGTCTTTGTCGACGATTGTTATATAAGCCAATTAGAAATGGTTTTCGCTAGTTATTGTTATAAAGCCTATGGAAAATGACTTTGGCTAGTGATTTGATATAAAGCCGATGGAAATGGTTCCAAATAGTTTTTTGATATAAAGCCGATGGGAATAGTTCCGGCTGGTGATAGTGTGTCATTGGAAAATAGTTCTAATGAGAGATTTATTCTTGTCATTTGATGCATTTTTATGTTTATGTGTGATTTACTTGTTACTTGTGATTGATGTACTTGAATCAATCTACTTGACATTGAGTTTGACTACATACGTGTTGGTTGTTGACTTGTGACTTTGGAATGTGAATATTGAGCCTTCTAAATTGTTTATTGTAGAATTGTAAGATTGGGTTGATTATTGTGCATGTTGTGGTTTGAGGAGGTTCAATTGGGATGGAAAGGAGTAGTCGAATTCTAGCTAGATTGCCTGTTCATTAGGTTGTTTATTAGGTTGCTTGTTGGGTACCATGTTATTTATACTCACTCTTTGCTTTTACACTTGTGTAAGTTTTGAGCCTGGACCCATGTGATCTCTTCTTTCTTCTTTTTATTTCGAGGCTTGTTAAGGATTTTGAGAGGTAGTTGTTTGTCATTCAGCGGACCCTCTTGTTCCTTTACTTTATTCTTTGTTTTATTTGAGAAGCAAAGGCTATGAGACTTGTATTTAGATTTCAAATTGTATTTTTGCATTAGTGACTTGTACACGTGACAACCAGATTTTAGAGGATTTTAATACAAGAATAAGTTTTTCTGCTTTATCTAGTTCTACTTTATATTTTTGTATTACTTTCGTTTTCTTTGGGTTGAGGCTGACTTGTCTTGGTTGATTGAACAAGTGTCATCATGTATATTTTGAGGTCGTGACAATTTTTATGATGTGTATATATATATATATATATATATAACTAAAAATCAGATTTAATATAATGTGTAATTTTTTTGCGAATGAACCCCCTTGTCTCACCTAGCTCTGCACCTGAATTGTTGATGGCTGGCTTGGTGGGACTGACTCAATCCATTAAAGCTCCTTTCATTGTTGTATTTGTGCACAAAGATTCAGAAACTCTATTATGAAAGGAAAAATGATTATGTTTAATGAGTCTCATTAGTTCACTCATACATGTATTATATCCCTACACAGAAAAAGAATGATCCAAAGAAGTATTAACGGAAATAAGAAGAAGCTAATATCCTTATGTAGAAGCATAAGCAACAATAGGGCTCCTAACTAGATGCACACCATCATCCCACAACAAAGAACCTGAAATCATTGAGTCATTTATCTCTGCCGTTATCGACACCACAAACAATTGCTTCTGCCCTATTGATCTGAATGTCATAAGACTTGGTTCCACTCGAACGTTGAGTCCCTCAGGTGCTACAATAGTTGCCCTGTAAGTTGAAACTGGTGTACCAACGTTGGTGACCGTCCTATGAAAAACTCGGGTGATCTTTGAGTTTTTTGAAGAAGAAATTGTGAAAGAAGGGTAGTTTAGATCCCAAACAGTTGCATCAGTTTGAGAAGTACTACAAGAAGAAGTCTTATCCCCTGTAATAATCCGCAAATTCTTGGTACTGTATCCTTGGCCACATAAGAATTTCACGTAATCATTTTCTACCATGTCGTATACTAGACCAGGATGTGCAGCTTTTATTGGATTTATTTGACCAGACCCGTATGCAAATTCTGCCTCACTGTTTGCACTGATGCTCATAGGTGTGGCTGTATATAACAGGATTGTTAAGTAGCGCGAAATATTTTGTAACTTGTCAATTTTGAAGGAGTGTCGTATGAATTGGAATGGAAACATAAGAGTTTACCGGTAGTCATTAGAGCAGACTTGATGGCAGTGGGAGACATTGTTGGGTTGAATGATTTAACATAGATGGCTGCTGCAGTAGCATGAGGACAAGCCATAGATGTCCCGGATATTATGTTATAGGGAACTACTCGTTTGTCTCCGTGTATATTACCAGTTACTGTGGTACCTTCAGACCAAGCTGCTAGTATGTCCACTCCAGGTGCACTCAAATCAGGCTACCGAATAAATGCTCGCGATTAATAAACATACCATATTACAATGTCTTAGGCAAGAATATATTAGTGTGATAATGAATTTTACCTTTAGAATATCGCTTGTAATTGCATTGGGTCCTCTTGATGAAAAGGAAACCACGAAAGGGGCAGATTCTGATCCCTTCTCACTACTTTTTAGAATTCTTCCTGTTGGTTTACTGAAGAAATATTTAGAAAAGTACATATTTAGCCTTTGTTATTTGAATTAGAGTATTGTTGTTTGCAGTAGATCTGTAGATGTATATATATACCGTGTTTTATGTAGGTAATTGTAAACTTCGGTGCCATCGTTTGTTCTCAAGTATGTAGACGATATGGGAAAAGAAAAGGCAGCATCATTGAAATCATCTTGCATTATAGCTCCAACAGCTCCAGCTATAATTGTTCCGTTGTAAGTCCAATCGCAGAGGACAATTTTGCCTCTAACCTTACTTTTGTCCAATGAATTTTCTTCACAGTACCTTCCATATGTATAATGTTTTTAGATATTCAATACAATTATTCAAACTTGGTACTACTTCAATTTAAATACCTTGATTCAGATCCATTATACCCTGCCTCAGTATTCGGAACGTCTCCGCCATAAACCAGTGGATACTGGTCCTCGAGGTCAAAAGTGTTGATGGATACCCCCTGGAACACAAGGCATACATGTACAAATTGAGACGAAGGGACTATAAATTTATTACCAATTATAGGTTGGTAGATGCAAGATTTCTCACCTCATAGACTTCACCATTTCCTAATTGCACATCGGTAACAAATCTCCTATCGATGGTACTAGCAGCAACTGAGAGTGACCAAGGCGACAAGTTGGTCACTGTTTGAGGATCAGGACCGGAATTGCCTGCAGAATTCGACGTGAGGATCCCATTCTTCATTGAATGGAAAGCACCAATGGCTATTGAATCTTCAAAGTATTGATAAGGTGAAGACCCTCCTACTGAGAGTGAGATGATATCAACTCCATCAGCAATTGCATCATCGAACGCTGCTAGAATATCAGCATCATAGCAACTATCAGACCAGCATATTTTGTACACAGCTATCCTTGCAGAAGGTACCCCTCCTCGAGCTATTCCTGACCCAAGACCATACAAGCTTGCATTGCTAACAGAGCGCCCTGCTGCTATGGATGCTGTATGTGATCCATGTCCTTCTGTGTCTCTTGGAGATTGAATATCCCCCGGAGGAAATTCTCCATTAATTCGATAGTATTTTGCTCCAATGATTTTTCTGAAAATAACGTCCAGCATCACTGAACTTACCTACCTATGTTGTTGTAAGACACTAGTTTTGAAAAAATGACATGTTAGTATAGTACGTACTTATTGCAAGTGAAGTTAAGTGAGGATTGACAAGTTCCTTTCCATTTGGTTGGAGGAGCAGAAAAATATTGATCATCGAAACTTTGTGACTCTGGCCAAATTCCAGTGTCTAGCATTCCTATAATAAGGTCACTCTCCACACTTGTTCTTCTTGTAACTTGTTGAGGTAAACCGACGAAATCCCATGACCTCGTTGTATGGAGCTCCTTTCTACCATTTGGGAACACTGATACAACTGCATCCATGTCTGAATTCCATTTACACATTACATTAGAATGAATAAGTCATGTAAATGTAGTTAATCAATGAAAAAGGCCAAATGATTCTATCTATAAAGAAATCAATTCATTACTATAATTAAGTAAAGGTTCACTTATTCTATATACACGTATAACGTATTGACTTACTTGTGACTCTGTTCTTCTCTTCCTCGGTTAGTTTGGCAACAAAGCCATTGAAGCTTCTCTTATAGCTGTACATCAATGATTCTGAAGCTCGTCTATTACTGATTGAAACCAAAATTTGATAAATGTTGAGTTCAGTTACCTACAAAACTACATAGAAAGAATTTGGGAAGATATATATATATATACCAAGGGGGAATTAATCATGGGCATCAGTTCTAAAATATTCGTATATTAGTAGTAAAAATATTCATTTTACCCCTAACGAGTTGAATTATAATCACATAAGCATCTATGACCACAAATTTAGAAAATATGTGTTTTAATTTGTACACTTGATATTAAGTCAAACTATGTCACATAATCAATTAAGGCTAAGGGAGTTTATATTCATAAAAATATTTGAGTAGGTAGCAGCACTGACCTCCCAAGAGCCTCTTGCAGAATACTAGTGTGCATAGACGATGTTGTAGAAAGATCACCCTTTGGACAGTCGCCCATGTACACAATGTACTCCTATACATTAAACATGAAACATAAATAGAAATGCATGTAATTATAGTATAGTTATGTTGGAAATTTTCTTGTATTGTATTTCAGGATGAGTTTAATAAATTGCTGGGTATTATGTAGTGCAAAAAGCGCTTACATCACTTAAAAATTCATTTTTACGTGTTTACGGTATAAAATTTACTGTTTTGTTCGTCATTTTACAGAAAAACAAGTTTTTTTCCTCCTCATATTTTACCCTAGCTATTACTTACTTATTCTCCAAATCACGCTTCAAAATATAATAATACTAAACATGTCATGCAGTTTAAAAATGAACCGTTCATCACTTAAAAACTCACTTTGATGTGTCCACTATACAAAAATTACATTTTCAATGTCACTTTTAGCATATCAAGAGAAAAGTAAGTATTTTTTGGTAATCTTTCAAATCACTCTTCAAAATCGTATAGTATTAAACTCGGTTAATATGAATTATTGTAGAGTATAAAATACTCAAGTCAATCATTATTTTTTAGAAGACGTGCAAAATCTAAATTACTGGAGAAGTAAAAGGTAATGGAGGGAGTAACAACTAAAAGCATGTGATCATCCATACAAGAATGGTATTAAGAAGCTAGAAAATTAATAATGTTTGATGGTTTAAAGTTGATAAGGCAAAAGAGATAAGAAAAAGAAGAGAAAGGACATGCCATTAGGCCATTTTGATATGCAAAGCAAATGAGTGTAGAATATGATAGGACATAAAGCATAATCCATGACAAAGTGGCCATTAAATTTAATTAGTAGTAACTAATATTGTTTTTATGCTGAGAAAAAACAGTGAATGGATATATTTATACTAGTTATCTTCCATTGGTTTCTCAAAGGTAATAATACTTATAGTAATGCTCGCCATAGAAAAGCCGGCTTCTACAATGTCACCTTGGCCTCTCCTAATAGAAAAGAAGGAATTAAATAACAAGTGACAAATCCACTTTAATTTGGTATTCTATCTAATCCATATAAATTAAAGGTTATTTTCCAGTATTATCTATTCTTCTTGAAAATGTAAAATCTCATTGAAAATAAAGGGTAAATATGAAGAAAAAAAAAAGTCTCTTAAACTTTGAATAATTCATTTATTTTGAACTGTGAAAAGAATCTCAATAATAGACTATATGGACTAAATGGAGTATGATTTTAGGCCTGTCGTCGAACGACACAAACAACATTGCTCAAACAAAATGAAGGAATAAAAATTACGCGATTAAATAAATTTATACTATTTAATTATTCATCATAATTATAGTTTGCTATAAATTATCACTCGCGATTAACATTATACATTAATTATGTGGGCTGACTTTGAGTTTGTATAATTAGCCACATTTGTATATGTATAATTTGCATGCATATACAATATATATATATATATATATATAATAAATATAAGTATCTAACCGTTATACATATACAATTCACCTCTTCCCACTTTTTTCCCTCTCTCGCTCTCCTCCCTCTCCCAATCTCTCTTGCCTCTCTCCTTGCTCTCCCAATCTCACTTGCCATATATACAAGAGCATATGTATATTATACAATTATCCAGCTTATATACATATACAATTCACCTCTCTCCTACTTTCTTCCCTCTCTCACTCGCCTCTCTCCTCCCTCTCTCAATCTCGCTTGCCTCTCTACTCCCTCTCTCAATCTCTCTTGCCATATATACAAATACATATGTATAATATACAGTTATCTAACCAATATACATATACAATTCAGTTCTCTCCCACTCTTTGTCCTCTCCTCTCTCTCCCAGTCTCACTCGCCTCCCTCCTCTCTATAACATGTAACTACTATTTGTAATAATCAACATATAGTTATGGAGAATAATTAGGCTATTTTTAAATGGTTATACGTGAAAATTCTCCATATTTCAAATACATCACTTAGTGTCCCGATGCATCACGTAAGAAAACCTTTAAGGTTGGATCCATAGAGATTAATTTTTCAAAAACATAGTAGGAAGAACGGAAGCGTACATTAGTGTTAGCGTTTTGACTATAATGATTGACAATTTACTTTTGCAAGAAAAAAAGAAACCCTCGCACGAAGATATTAGTTAAATCAAAGCTTTTAGGAAACAAGTACCAAGATTGAGCAAGATTTAAGGAACAAGCATCAAGGATTCTGTAAAGACTCTTATAAGGAAAGCAAGTATGTTTACCAAGAATGACCAAGTACCAAGATCTTCTATTATAGGAACGAGGGATAAGGACATAAGTCTCCGGACACTATGATCAAAATTTGAGAGATACTTAAATAAATTACGATTCTATTATTTTTTATTTTTTATTTTTTTTATTTTTGTAATTTTGTATAACTTTTTGGTTTACGTGACCTTTAAATATCTCTCACATGTCTCAATTACGTGGAGTCACATAGTGTGTTGCGTAAGCCAAAACGTGTATAAAATTATCAAAAAATAAATTTAGGGTAATAACACCTTAGTTTTGTTAAGATACTCCCGCTATCCCTAATTACTTGTCCACATTTTCTTTTTTAGTTATCCTTAATTAGTAGTCCATTTTGGCAAATCAAGAAGGACAATTTTTTTCTTTTACCTATTATATTTACAATTAATTATTTTTGAAAAATGCAGAACTTCTTGAAAATATTAAGTTTTTAATTAATCCACTTGACAATTAATCGGGATAAAATGGTAATCTCACTATATCAATTGTTGATTTCTTAAATAGGTAGGTCAATTCAAAAGTAAACTAGTAATTTGAAACAGAAGAAATAGCTAGGGTTAGTTATGCCTTATCAAAGGAATAAATACCAAAGAATTAAATGGGACAATATTCAAAGAAGGAAACTGCAGAATCAAGTACCAAGAATCTTTTTGCAAGGGAAATTAAGTCATGTGAATTAATGAGGCAAGTATATACCACTAATTTTGTTAGTCTTAGAAGAAAATAAGATATCGTGAAAAATAGAAGACGCAACACTATAGAGTATAGAATGTGAAAGCAACGGCTACATGGAATGCGGCTAAGCACAATCTTATTCTTGGAAATAACATCAATCTAGTATGTGGTAAGGATCAAATCTCTTAAAGTCTATTAGGTATTGATGTGATAAAACATATTATTTTTAAAAGTACTTTTTAAAATAGTTTTGTTAGAAAAATGCTTTTCAAAAGAACTTATTTCTTCGGACAATTTATTTGAAAAATGGCTTTTATAAAAAAAAATTATGTTTGATTAATCTCTTTTAAAATGAGCAACTTACAAAAAAAAAAACTATAATCTTAGGGTTATTAAAGTTCAACAGTTATATATATATTATTTATCAAAAATGACTTCAATTTATGGCTATATCTCATTGTATTACTGTATTGATCGTTGTTCTTTTTATAAGATGGTATTGTTATAATTATAATGCACTAAATAAGGTGTTTTTGTTATAATTGAACAAATGGATTGTCCATTTAGTTATTCATGAACCAACATTCATGTATGTGTGTTTTCAAGGTGATATGAATCATTTTGGGATAATTATGTATCTATTATGACATTCATCAAAGTGGTTTTTGAAGTGATTTCTCTTACTTGTAAATAGAGATATCATTCTTCAATTAAGACACACTTGAATAGAAGAAAGGCCAAAAGTCTTCTCTCTTCCATCTTACTTCTCTTGTCATCTTCTCTTCCTATTATATTATGACCTTGATTTTATAACACGTTATCAGCACGAATTGTCTCTAGTTTCAATTTTGTTCACCATGTCATCCAAGTTGAGTTTTATACCAACGATTTGATGGTGCTGATCAAAAGGACAAGAAAATAGTTGTTGGTGAAGTTTATCCAACAAAACAAAGAAAAAGGAAACCATCAAATATGATGTTACTCCAAATCTAGACATGTATTATGTGTTGTTTTATAAAATGATGGAGTAAAAAGGTATATTTTATTTACATATTAAGTTTTACTTTATTCAATGAGTTAGTTTAATCTTGCAGAAGAATCGTCGATAAGAAATTATATTACTATACAAGATTAGATACATCTATACTCATGTGACAAATGGCGGAGGGTACAAACTTGTCAAATTCAAGAAAAAAAATTATTTTATGTACAATTGAAATTTAATTCACTTACTTATATACAACAATAAAATGATAATAATTTTGAAGGCTCATGTTTGAGTTCTATTTATATTGGCTTATATGTCATTGGTTGAAGGGTAAGACGATAGATTCAAGTCACATCGCACCAAAAGGGTAAGACATCAGGTCAAAGTCCGGATGCACATAATATTTGAGGATAAGACAGTATATTCATGTTCTATCGCACCAAGAGAACAAGACATCAATTTGAGTTTTGATGCACCATCATAATATGTATTGGATTCGAGTCACATAGAATTATGGTTTAACACGCCTTATATGGATAAAGCATTGAGTTTTGAGTCAATGCACCATAGTGATTATATAATGATGACTAAGGCTTTGATGAAAACCCATGAAATTCATCCTACTGAATTTGCTCCATTCTTTGAAAAGAATGTGGTAGCAACATATGATAATTTTTAAATCCGTCTGTTGACTTGCTTTATTCAATCATATGAATGTAGTAGCAGTGAATAATTAGTCTAAAAGATGACAAATGATTAACAATATGAATAAGGGCACGGAAGGACAAATTATAATAATCATCATTGTGATAATTATAAAAAGAAAAACAATATGAGTTCTTTAAATAGTCCTTCAAAATGTGAAGGCAATTTTTATCATCAAAATAATTTGAAAGGTCATTGAACCCGTGGTTGTTGTCGACCTAATAATTTGATTAGTTTTTAATCTTTCAAAGTGATGTTGAGATGTGTCATGTAAACATGATGAATTTTAGAAGTATGACAAAGTACTTATAATGCAAATTTATGAAACACATACAAATGATTAGTCCATTCCATGAAAAGAATGTGACTTGTTTGAGTATCGTGAATGCTCGACCATTATATAAGAGAATGAGTCAAGATGTGATAAAACCAATATGGGTTGGATATATGCCACAACTCACCTCTATGGGAGGCGAGAAAAAAAGATATACGCCAAAACTCACCTCTACGGGAGGTTTGAGAGGAACAAATAAATTAAATTTGGTAGAAATGGTTAATCGTATGTTTATACGTCATAAATATTAGGATATGTTTATTATGAACTACCGAAAGGAAAAATGAAAAAAAGTATTGTTTGCCTATAAAAGTTGTGGTCATGACCAAAATAATATTACTTTGTTCCAATACAAATTTATCATTGATTGTGTACCTATGGTACAATAAAAGTAAAGCAAGAAACATGTCTTGCTCGTAATTATTTTAACCATGACAATAATAATATAATTTATCCTTAAAGTAGATGTTTACCATATGGATGATGTCATGAAATATGTGATAGTACACAAAATTAATTGCAAGCTCTAACGAGTTGTGTTATTACCAGAGAAATAAAATTGGGGTTGTAATAAGTCTCAAAAGAAACTCTTTAAGTTTCAGATGAATTGAAAAGGAATATAGAGACTATAAATTATGAACGGATATAATATCTTTAGATTATAATAACCAATGAGTTATAAATATTTATGTAAAAGATTATCCACTTTTCCTCTTGTTGTTGCAAACAAACATGGGCATACTGATGGAATCACATGCAAAAGTAAACTATAAGTGTACTAAATAAACATCAGTTGGTATGACCGATTTACCATTTTGATTTAAGCGTGATGCAAATATAATTGAGAATTCATGTGGATTATATGATGAAGAAATAAAAGATTATTCAAGAATCCTCTCGTGTTGCTTGTTCTCTTCATAAAATTATCATTGTACCAGCTAATCCCTTGATTTTTGAAACATATAAAAAGGTGAATATGGGTTCATTCACCTGCTATCTGGATCATTTGTAACTATATGATAGATGTATCTATTTGATGGTCACATGTGCTTTGTTGTCAACTTATAAATTGGTGTTTGTAAGATTTTTTCTCGATTGTCAAATTACGAGCACAGTTCAAACTATGAAATTATACTGATAATGTTGTTGGTTTAGCAGAAATTATATGCCTCCACTTATAGCTAAATCATGGGTATGAGAGCAAAACTCCCAAATAAGATTTGGTATGAGATAAATTTATTTAACATGTAGCAACACATGTATGCATCAAGACAACAAGGTATCCCCATCATAATTGGTTCAGGGTTAAGAATCAAATAATTTTCATCTGAAGTTTGAATGTGCGGTTATGCTTTTAATTGCTCATCACGGATAAAGATGAATTTCCAAATAAGGTTGGGATGAATGTTAGATTTCCTAACATTATGAGGAGAGATGATTGATAGCTGGAAATTATTTATAAGGTTGATTATGAATTATCTAGATCCTCGTTAAACGAAAAATGTGAACTTGAAGTTTAAGGGATAATTCTTTTGCATAATGTTGCAAATCTATTGCCAGATGAATAAGCTGGCCCTATGTTATAATTTAGCTGCAAAATGCTCCAATGAGAAGTCCTTAAAGGACAGAGTTATGATACGCCTGAAGTGTAATAGACCGATCGATTTCAAATATAAAATTTCTTGAAGAATGAGAAGAGCAATTTATCAATATGGTCATGATTATGAGACAAATGTTATAAGAGAGCACCACGACATAACACATCATAAAATCGTGAAAAAGGTTCAGGTACCTGAAAATGATGAAAAATGAAGAGATCTCGTTAAGTTATGTAATGTTGGAATTAATATCAAATAACCGTTGATGGTATCTTTGATATGATGTAGCGCTCAATGATATAAATTGTGGCGAGAATCTTGAATTTGAATATGTGATATAGTGTGGACAGATAAATGGTTGGCCAAGTGAAATGTAGAATTCAGGTATATTTTGTTTCACTTAGAAAAGTGACGTTTTGGACTGACATTCCATAAATCAAGATGTAATGTCAGTGGGGTACAAATAAACTATTATGCGATTTTATAACCGCTAGATATCAAGTACGGCTTGTGCCTTAGGGCATAAAGGTTTGTCGCAAATATCCTGACATTATTGGAGATGTTTTCTCTTATGGTGGATGCAATTAAATTTGTTTTGATTTGGCAATAAATGAAAATTTGAATCATATTATGAATAATTATCATCTCTATCTAGACAAATAATGAAGGTTATATGAAAATTCTTGAAGCAGTCGTGGTGTCTGAAGCATATAAGAGTTTGAAAAGAACTTTTTCAATAAAGCTTTAAGAATCCTTATATAGATTGAAATAATCAAGGAAGAAAATGGTACAAAAGGAATGTACCTAATGTCTTTGTATTTTTATGAAAAGGTCAAGATCTGAATTTGTTATAATAGTTGTGTATGTTGATGACTTCAGCATCATTACCACTCTTAAAAAACTTCAAAAATTGTTGATTGTTTGAAAAAGACTAGGTAAGACAGAATTTTGTCTTGACTTACAGATTGATAATTTAACAAATGAAATATTTGTCCATCAGTAAACATACACAAAAAGGTTTTGATGCAATTTTACATGGATAAATCACATTCATTGAGTACCCCGATGATTATGAGATTCCTTGACACAAATAAAAATTCAATTTGATCTCAAAAGAAGGATGAAGAGCTTCTTGGTGATGAAACTTGATATCTTAGTGCAATCAATGCACTAGTGCATCTTGCTACAAGACTCAACCAGATATTTATTTTACAGTAAATTTACTGGCAAGATTCAGTCCTCCCCAACAAAAAAATATTGAAATGGTGTTGAACACATGCTTGAATATCCTTGAAGGATCATAGTTATGAATTTATTCTATTCCGAGAAATCCAAGACAAAATTGATTGTTTATGCAGATGTATAGTTTTAATCTAATTCGCATAAAGCTCGATCTCAAGCACGTTATTTGTTTGCATGTGGAGGCGCAATAATATCTTGGCGATCGATGAAGCAAATGTTGGTAATCACTTCTTCAAACCATGCAGAAATAAAAGTCCTCCATGAAGCAAGTCGAAAGTGCGTATGGTTCAGATCAATGACACACCATATTCAGGAAATGTGTGATTTTCTTCAAAAAAGAATATCACAATGTACAAAGATAATCAACTGCAAGTGAAAGTGTCTACAAGATGGTTATTGCTATGAACAAGTTGAATGAGAAATTTACTTGCAACAACGAGGTCTTGACGAATAGAATGATGTTCAATAATGTATTCGGCTAAGCTCAAAGCCTCGTCATATTCATCAAATCAGAAAATGGTAAAAGTAACGCTAAATATGGTAGCAAACATTTACATAATCCCATAATTTAAGTTAAACATTCAAAATTAAATATTTTACCATAAAAAGAATTCTATAGAGACAAAAAGACAATACAAAGTTGTTTCTGAGAAACAAAACTCTTTAATGTATATAAATTTATATACAAATGTAAATAGACGAATATAAATTGTTTGATTTGTACCAAATTGTAAAGTAATTATTATATACACATACAAGTAATTGTATATGTATAAATGAAAATATGAATATAGTGCTTGTATATACAAATCTCTCAAGCAGTTTTGCGTATAATAACGTAAAATATTTTTAAAAATGTGATTTCAAACAAATTATTATAATAAGATTAATCATATTGGAGAAGCTCCATTAAAAGGAAGAAATTATATGTTTAATTTTGTATATATATAAAGTATTATACGTTTTATACCATGAATTTATTATAAAACATATATGTTCCATATGTATATTAGAATTATATATGTGAAAGGATAATATTTGAATATGTATATAAATGGTTTAATTTGTGTATAATATAAATTGTATATGTATATGAACATGAATATGTATATGCTTATAATGAACACATAAAATTATAAATATATGTATGAATATGTATATAGATGGTTGAATTTGTATATAATTTAAATTGTATATGTATATGAACATGAATATGTATATGCATATAATGAACATATAAAACTATAAATATATGTAAGGATCTCATATATGTATGAATATGTATATATTTAAAATGATTATGTGATTTATATATATAAATATATAAATGTGCTTCAACATAGTTATGTATATACTATAATCAGTCACAATTATGTATATGTACAAAGAAATACAAAAATATATATACAAATTTACCAATTCTGATGAGAACTTTTATTCATTAAATATACAAATCAGGTACATTGGTCCTTAATCCTCGAATCGATCTGAAAAGCAATCGAATCATCGACGATAAGAGGTCGATTAGGTGCACTCATCATCTTCGTCGCATGAGTAATAAACCCTAACGACAAAATTCTTTTTTCGGAAGAATTTATGAACAAGAACAACAACACTAACAAGAGTAGAAATATCTATGACAATAGTTGAAATAGCAGTTCCGATAGAATTGCATCATCCAGATGAAAGCTCAAATAGTATACAAACGAAATAATGAAACATCAAAAAAATTGAGAAAAGATTTATGTAGTTACCTCTAAGATTAAAAAAATTGTTTAGGAAGGAGATGATGAATTTCGTATTTCAAAAATTAGGAGAGAAAAGAGGAATATAATTAGGAGAGATGAAATTAGTTTGTATAAAATCATATACAAAGGCATATAAAGATTTCTTACTTGGATATACAATGAAACGTGAGTCCATAATTAATGGCAAAAGTTTGAAATTGTAACCACTCAAATAAATTAAATTAAATTATACCCTATTTAACTAATAATATAATAATATTTTCCAACTCATGTAATTTTCCTTATATTAAACTGGTAATAACCTAGTCAAGGCATACATTATACTCAATTCTTCAGTTGTCTCTATTGATGTTATTTAGGTGTCATAAAGATATTTACGGAGTTTTGATTAGTTAAATTGATTTATTATATTGGCGTAATATATAAACATGATCCTTAACTTGGTTTCAACAAACAGTTATATCCTCCAACTGTGAATGTGCACAAGTAGACACTTAAACTAGTATAAAATTGAACAACTAGACACAAATATCCTACATGACATAATACACGTACGACATCATGTAGGACATAAAATTGTCATGTAAGGTATCATGTAAGACTGGGTAATGGTCCGAAACGGGATCACCAGACCGAAATGAACCGGACCGAACCGGAACGGAATGAGTTGACCAGTTCGTTGATCGATACCAGGATGAACCGGGCCGGAATTACCAGGGTAGATACGCGGTTCGTCCCATCCCACTATATACCTGGATGGAACCGGACCGGAATGGAACGGGATAGGATAAACAAGATGAACATCTAGTTATTTCAAACTTTTTTAAAAAAAAATTACGAAAATATAAATATTTTTTTATTTTTCTAAGTTTAAATTAATAGTTTTTAAATTTATAATGTAATTTTTTAATTAAGTTATTTTAAAGATATTTTTTATAAAAAATTCACTTATTAAGTTTGCAAGTTAAGTCTAATTAAGTTTTCAAGATTTAAATATTTTGAAGTTTATAAGTTATTAATATGTAATAATTTATTAGTAATATTTATAACTTGTAATTTAAATAAATTAAATTTGTAATTTTAAAAAATTAAATAAAAATAAGGATAAAACAATTATACAAATTAAAAATATAAATTTAATTTATTTAAATTTGTATTATAAATTACAATTTTAATTTACAACTACTAGTAGAGTGCATAGTTTACGCAACCACCCCTTCTAGGAAGGGTTCTATTTCAACTAAGTCTCAAATGTAATACTAATAGGGGGTAGTAGGGTTACTTGGGTAGTATTTATTATTTAATATAAAATATAAATTATAATTTATACATATATATTATAAATTAATTAATAAATATTAATTAATCGAAACCGGACCGGAACCTAATTGTATAAAATGAGAAAGAGAGAAATTATATACGATTTGAATTTGTAAGACGAGAAAGAGAGAAAGACAAAAGAAACTGGGCAGGGGAGTATTTTTATTGTATAATTATAAGTGTAGGACGAAAATATATGTATTCGCATGTGTATATACAATTTTCTCTCGCTTTATACAAACAGAAACACAATTTATACATTTCGCTTATGTTTGTATAAGCGAGAGAGGTGAGGGTGACGAACGAGATTAGGGAGAGTTGCGAGCAAGATTTGGGAGAGGGAAGAGAGGGGAACAAAAATATATGTATGTATACAATTTCCTCCGCTTCATACAAATAGAAACAAATTTTATACACTAATGTTTATATAAAAGTGAGAGGAAGCGAGCGAGAGAGGAGAGTGGCGAGCGAGAGTTTGAGGGAGAGAGGTGGCTGACAAACAGTTTGCTACAGGACACAATTAAATTAAAGAATGGTTATAGCAATTAATTTAATTTATTAATTTGCTATTATATACAATTTTCTCTTCCCTCCCCCCCCCCCCCACACACACATGATTTGTGCTCCTTAAAGTGTCCAACTAACTTCTTTTTTTATTTTCCTTTTTCCTCTTTCTTAGTTGTTAATGCTAGATTTTTTTATTTGGTAATTTTATGTTATTGTAGTGTTAGAATTCATCAATCTTAACCCCAAATTCAAAATTGATGTTTTACCAAGTTTGTTCATTTAAATTCTTTAAGATTTCATCTTCAAACGAATTTTACGATGTCGAAATACTCTTTAAATTAATAAATATTAAATTATCAACTATAAAATAATAATATTTTATGGTCCCACCTATATTAATTTAATGAGGTTTTAATGTAGTTTTTTAAGCATCGCCCTTCGACTGCCCAGTCCCAATTGACATTCCTAGTAATAAGGCACATTAGGGGACTTTCACATATGAGCACTTAAAAATAGCCTAATTATTATCCATAGTTATAATTTGATAATTACAATTCGTTGCTACATGTTATATGGAGGAGAGAGGCGAGCGAGACTGGGGGAGAGAGGAGAGAGGCGAGAAAGAGGGGGAAAAGAGTGAGAGTAAGGTGAATTGTATATGTATATTGGTTAGATAATTGTATATTATACATACATATTTGTATATATAGCAAGCGAGATTGGGAGAAGGTGGAGAGAGGCGAGCGAGACCGGGAGAGGGAGGAGAGATGCGAGTGAGATTGACAGGAGAAAGGACAGCGAGAGAGGGTAGAGAGTGGGAGAGAGGCAAATTGTATATGTATATAATTGTATATTACACATATGTCTTTGTATATATGGCAAGCGAGACTGGGAGAGGGAGGAGAGAGGTCAGCGAGATAGGGAGAGGAAGGAGAGAGGGAGAGAGGTGAATTGTACATGTATATATGTTAAATAATTGTATATTATCCATATGTATTTGTATATTCTGGCGAATTATACATATAAAAACGTGACCAATTATATAACCTCGAAGTCAGTCCGCGTAATTAATGTATAATGTTAATTTGCAAGTGGTAATTATAGCAACTATGATGAGTAAATTAATAATATAAAGGGAAAATTACATAAATATACTATAATAAAATAAATTACCATTTATAGAAATATTATTCTTTTTTTACTTGACCACTTTTAATTCATTTATAATAAAGCTTAATACATATTACAAAGATAAATTTATTATTCAAATATAATACAAGTTTTAACAATGGATAATACATTTATCATACATTTTAATACACTTATAATACAATGTGACAATTTTTTACCAAACAAACATAATATATTTCAAAAACAATTATACTTCAAATATATTGCATACATAATTCAATTTTAATACATATTACAGATTTATCACAATATTGCTATAAATGGTAATAAACAAAACGTATCGCTAAAATCAATAATTTATTAAAAATGTATGAATTCATGTAATTTTTCTTAATAAAAATTTGGTTAACCGCATAATTTTCCCAAAAGTTAAACCTTTCAAATGAGAAGCAGGTAAATATAAAAACTTCTATTTTGTCAGATAGAAAATATGCTTTAATTGTTGCCTTAAATACTTTTCCGATGGGGCTTTTGCCAAATTCTTACTTGATACTTAAGTTTTCAGTTGTAATAAAAAGGAGAAAATATACTCAGAAAAGGAGAGATGTTTTCTTTTCACATGATTTGTCGTATATTTAATTTTATGGTATATACTGATTTGTTATATAGAGTTTGATTAATTATTTTACGATATACTCAATACCTAGTTATAGTTATTTATCCTAATAATTTGTGCAAAAAGAAAAAACTATTTTATTTTTTAAAAACAAAAAAGTTATTCCCATACAAAAATAAATAGAATACATTGATTTATTGTTGAAAAATGGTAAGTTTCGAAATATTCTATTTTCCTAATTTGTTAACAATTGGGTTTCTCACCAAGGCAAGGATTGACTAGTTATAAATATACCTCCAATTTTTACAGGAATTGCATTCAACCTTCTTCTTATTTTATTTTGTTGTATAAACTGATCATCTTAAACCCTCTCACAAAACTATACGTTCTTCACTCAGTGCAACAAAATAACTTTTAGCGGCATCAAATATTGACACTAATAAAGAGTACTAGCGTCTTTATCGACATTAGTTAAGTGCCATTAGAACCAATGTCACTAAAGGCTTTAGGGACATATACAAAGAGTGACCATTGCCGCTACCGCTAATGGTCATTTTTGTTGTACTGACTTTTTAAAATATATATGATTGGTCATTTTTGTTGTACTGACTTTTTAAAATATATATAATGTGTGAGTGGGGGGGGTTTGTGTGTGCGTGAGGGGGGTGTGGGGGTGGGTGGGGGTGGGTGGGGGTGGGTGTTTGGGTGGGGTGTGTGGGGGTGTGGTGTGGGTGTGGGGTGTGGGTGTGGGGTGGGGGTGGGGGTGGGGGTGTTGTGTGTGTGTGTGTGGGTGTGGGTGGGTGGGTGTGGGAGGGGGGTGGAGAAATGCAGCAAATGCATGTTCGTGATAGCCTCGCTGCGCGCAGAATGGAATAAAATCTTGAGCGTGAAGTAAAACTCCAAACAGAGGACTTCGTGTCAGCTCCGCGTCGCGCGCTTGAGTGCCAAAGTTTAATTGAGAAATAAATCGCAAGACAGAACACTTCGTGCTAGCCCTGCGTCGCGCGCTGCAGGGCCTTAAATTGGAGATTCAGAATTTAGTATAAATAAGGCCTTAATGTAATTTTATAGGGATTCTTTTTCTAATTTTTAAATGAGAGGCATCCAGAACGAGACTGGGAAGTTTTTTAGGGTTCCCTTCTATTTCTTCTTTTCTGGTAATTCTTTAGAATGATTTCAAGAATTTTGAGTATTGTTCTAAAAATCATTAGTAGCTAAATATCCCAGTTCTAGGGTTGTGGCTACAGGATGAATAAAGTTTCCTTAATTTATTAAGGATTTATTAAGAGTTATCTATGATTCATTCTTACTTTCTTGCTTTTTGTATTTCATGATTGGCCACCATAGAAATAAATTCATTCTCCAAATTGAACTCGAGAGAGGAATAAGAGGATAGAACATGGAAAAAAAGAAGTTTGTTTGACTCTAAATAGATAGGGTTAATTTATTTCTAGGATAGAGATATGCCTGGAAACCTTACTTGGACCATCATATTGGAAGATAACTTAATGCTCAACTTTTATTTATCTTATCCCCGCTCAATGATGTAGTTAAGGTTGTAATAGTTGTAGCCGATTAAAGGTCGAGAGACCATGATCATATATTTAACCTTGTGGTTCATCGATGAGATAGTGTCAGAAAACCTTTATTAAATGATGACAACTTCATAAGTCCTCATAAAAGCTGCAATCCTGAATCTCTCTATTAATAATTGTTACAAGTTAGGAATTTGAATCACAGTAGTCAGCTTTAGTTAAGCATAAATTTTAGTATAGTTCTTTATAAAATTTAGAACTTGCACTTGTTTTGAGATTAGGAATTGTAAAAGTTAATAGATTCTAGTTTGTAGTTTCTGTGGGTACAATACTCGGCTCCTTAACAAGAGACATTATATTGCTTGTACAATCACGTGCACTTGCGTGTGCGTTTAGACCGCAACATGGATCATGAAAATATATTTGCTTTCTGAAACTCTTCTTAGAAAGTTGAACAAGTCTGAGTACAGAGATTATCTTATTTGTGCCATAAAAAGGAAATCCAAAAAGAATCTGAAAACTATCAATTATGCTCACAACCAAAATTGGATGATCAATAAGTGTATTTTAGTGAATAATTATCAATGGAGTTGATCAATATTATGTTGATGGAAGATGATGTACAATTAATTGAAGAATCTATGATCACCGACTTTGATAAGTTCATGTTGAAAATAATGAGGATACATCCACGGGTGACTCGGTGTATGAGAAAAACAAGACACAACAGAAGAAAACTAGCATGGTTGCTGACCTTGTGGAGGCCATGTCAGAATTCTAAGTCGACAAATAGATCTCTGGAAATGTGTTTATTTCTAGCAATCAATTCTAATCAGTTTTACATATATTTTTTCCCCTTTGTGATTGTGAATGGTTTATTAAACCATTCTATTTTCTTGACGCAATTTCACGAACATATATAATGCATCTTTTAAAATTCTGAGCTATGAATTGACAATAGTACATAAATGTGTGTTTTAACTTGGTCTATGACCTTCTGTTTGAATGTTGGGATTTAACCTTGAGAAAGACAAAAATCAAATTCATCAACAAATTTATTTCCAATAACATTTAGAGTAAAATTATAATCCTAAACAAGTAGGAAAAATAAGATACATTCAGAAAGTTAATCAATCATACATTAGCTAATTTTTGCTAGTGTTCCAAATTTGTAAGTTGAGTTACAAATTGGCCAAAGAAGTACACTAAAATATAAAACAAATTGTGCCTATATATAACCTCATCGATCCTTCAACTATGATGTCCCATTCTTGTACTAATACCATTCTTCTTCATCTTTTTTCACAAAGTGTAGGTGTTGATGGCTAGAGGATGTCTCCTAAATGAAGAGCTTGGATATATCTCCCAAGTTCAAGTAAAGGAGCCCTTATGATTCAAGGGTAGCCTATGTCAAGATGTTCTTTATGTTTGTAATAGCTTAGACTTATATTTTCTGTTGTTAAGGGTCGTGTCTCTATTCTATTCTATTGAGCTGTGTCTTAAGATAGCAAAGAGACTTAGAGTCTAACTATGTATTATGAAGTGTGTATATATATATATATATATATATATATATATATATATATATATATATATATATATATATATATATATATATATATATATATATATATATATGAAGTAATTTTCTAGCATATGATGTGCTATGAAAAGTTTTAAATTTTTGCTATGTTTATGATTATGCAATAAAATATGTCTAAGGACTTGTCTTAGACCTACGAGAGGTCGACGACACCGTGTGACGACTCAAGAGTGCTCCTTTCATATAGGGTGTACTTGCGGGTCGTAACAAACTAGGTATCAGAGCATAAGATTTTGTAATTTGTCTTTAGGTTTCAAAGTCTCGTATTGTCACTTCTAGTAGAGTCTCGTTCATCGATGGTGAGTCGCGACACATCTCTAAGCGAGAGGCTCTAGGACGATAGAGTTTCCCTTCTTCACTGTTCTCATATTGTTCCATAGAACTTAACTCTATATAATCTCTCTCTTATATTTCCTTGTCCGGTGGTTTTAGAAGTCAAGGAGAGACAAGGATGTATAAATTGGTGAAGTCATTATATGGTTTAAATGAAGCCTCACCATCGTGAATTATCAAGTTAACAGATGGCTTAGTAAATGCATGTTTCTCTCAAAGTAACCACGACTATTCACTGTTTATTATGAAGGAACAAGATGACATTGTTATTGTCTTAGTATATATTAATGCTCTATTAATTACTAGGAGCAACAACACCATGATAGAGAAGGTAAAGTATGTTTTGAACCACAACTTCAGGATGAAAGTTTTATGGGAGCTGAAGTACTTCCTTGGTATTGAAATTGTGAGAGATATGAGAAGGGTGTGTTACTGAACCAAAGAAAGTATGTGTTGGAACTTATATCTAAAATGGGATTAAGTAGATCCAAACCAGCCATTACTCCCTTGGAATACAATAAAAAACTTACAACAGTAGAGTATGATGAAGCCTCTAACACTATAGGAGATGAATTGTTGAGTGATGCTAGTGTTTATCAGAAGATGATTGGAAAACTGTTACATGTCACAATTACCAGGCCTGACATTAGCTTTTATAGATATTGAGTCAGTTTATGAAAACACCAAAAAGGTCTCATTGGGAGGCTGCATTGAAGACTATTAGGTACCTAAAAAAATTCACTCGGACAACGTATATTGTTGCAAGCTGAATACAATCAAAAACTCACTTGTTGGTGTGACTCTGTCTGGGCTGCTTTTTTTAACACCAGAATTTCAGTCACTAGATATGCAGTCAAGTTTGGGGAGTCCCTTATTACTTGGAAATCGAAGAAACAACAAATTGTATCTAGAAGCTCGGCAGAGGCAGAATATAGAAGTGTTGCAGCAGCTATGGAGGAATTAGCTTGGCTAAAAGGACTATTTGAGGAACTTGATGTGCAAATTGATATGCCAATCAATATTTGTTGTGATAGCATGTCTGCAACATAAATAGCTGAAAATCCAATCTTTCATGAATGAACGAAACGTATTGAAATTCATTGTCACTTCATTTAAGATAAAATCAAGGAAGGGACTGTTAAGCCTATCTATGTACACACAAAGGAACAACAAGTTAATTTGCTGACAAAAAGACTCACAAACATTTAACACATGTATCTACTCAGCAAGCTTGGAGTGTTTAATGTTCTTGACCCTCCAACTTGGGGGAGTATTGAAGTTAATTAGGCAGTTACTTAGTATTACTGTAGTTCTAAGCCTATTAGTTAGCTAATTAGCACTAATTTAACTTTTTAATGCATAAACTGTGTTTTAGTTGGTTAGTTAGCATTAGATGTTAATTCATTGATGTATAAATAGGAAAATTCACGTTGAATGAAACAGTTCAATTCCATTCCAAAAATATCTCCTTCAAAGCTTCTCATCTTTCTACTGGTTTCTAGATCAATCCATGCCATAACTTGATCTTAGTCTGCTGATTTTGACAGTGTCCCATACTTTCTTGCTTCTGAGATCACAAAATCCAATCCCTATATCATATGGTGAAGAAAATAAGAAACTTATAAGCCTCTAATTCTTGAGACACCTAATTAACTTTAACATGAACAATCAAAGGTTCGGGTAGGAATGGCAACCAGACAAAGCATAGGAGGATGCAGGGCTAGAAAAAAGTATAATGGGGCGGGGCGAGGCGAGGCAAGGGATAAATGGTGCATCATTGATTCAAATTGATCATAGTTTCTGTTGAGAATGAGAACAACAAAGAAGAATCAAATACATGAACCTGGTTCTTATATATGTTCCCTAACAATGTTACTCTGCCCTACTTTCAATAATTAGTTAGTTAGATAGTTACGAATAACTATAAGTTTGTTAGAATTAGAAAATGTGATCTGATATAACAACTATTATAAATATGAGATCAACAATGTAACTACTCAAAAATTTTGGAATAACAAATTTTCTTTTCTCTACTCTTCTTCTTCTTCCATATCTTCTTCTTCTTCACTTTACATACAAATCTACATAGTATCAGAGTTGTATCAACTAGTATTCCTAGTTGAATAAATCAATCACATTTCCGCTAAGATTGGTTGTAATTGTTTAAAGAATCACACTGATGAATGGTACAAATGTTGCAGCAGTTCTTGGCCAAAATGCAGAATTAAATTCTGGAAATGGAGTTGGAAATTCCACTTCAACAATCGATTATACTCATCCTCTCTTTCTTCACTCCACTAATGTAAGTGGAAACCAGATTATTTCTTTTCATTAGCTGGGTCTGAGAATTATTCAATGTGGTATAGATCAATGAAGGTAGCCCTGCTATGAAGAAATAATATGGGGTTAGTGGATGAATCATATCCAAAGGATAAATTTCCAGGATTAGAAAGTATCTAGGAGAGGGTAATTGTTGTACTACTATCTTGGATTATGAATTCTGTAGAGAAAGGTCTTCTTGGAAGCATTATGTATGCTACGTGTGCTAAAAATGTATGGTAAGATTTGTATGAAAGATTTAACAAGATAGATGGGTCAAGAACCTTTAATTTACATCAAGAAATCACAAATATAGCTCAAGGAACAAGTTCTGTGTCAGTTTACTTCTCAAAATTAAAAGGTCTGTGGGAAGAATTTGAGGTTGTGGTGCCTACTCCTTCCTGTGAGTGTGATAGATCAAAAGAAGTAGTACATTTGCAAAAACTCAAGTTATTTCAGTTCCTTATGGGCTTTAACTATTCATACTTACAAGCAAGGTCTCAGATCTTGTTAATGAGTCCACTTCCGTCAGTAAATCAAGCATATTTTATGATCATGTCTGATGAGAGTAAAAAAATCAGTATTGGCTGCAGCTAGAATATTAGGGTCTAATCCTAGTTCTGGACAACAAACATATGAATTATCTATGTACTCAAGAAATGGTGGTACTCAAAAGTTCAAGAAGAATGGAAATATGTATTGTGACTATTGAAAAATTTAAAATCACACTAGAGATAAGTGCTACAAGTTAATAGGGTATCCTCAAGATTTTAATTTCAAAAAGAAGGAACCTAACAATGCATATAATGCAATGATGCAAAGAGGTACAGGATCTCAGGAACAGGTTAATCCAAGCATTTTACTATAGGCCACTCTGCTAAACTTACTGCAAATGAACATGGGCATTCTTTAAATGAAGTGAATAACCATCAGTTGGAACCATGTCATCTGTCAAAGGGTCAATATCAACAATTGATTCAGTTTCTAAACAATGATCCAGAACAATTTCATTCAGCTAATGTATAGGAAATGAAGCAGGTATGAGTACTTGTTTCAACTCTACTGTCAATCATGGTTATACTCCTTGTTGGATTATTGATATAGGTGTCACTAATCACATGGTGGCTGATATGAGTTCTTTAAACAAGTCCACTATTTGCGAAGTTGATAAACCAAGGAAAGTGCATTTACCAAATGGTGATGTTTCCTTAGTTGAGTTTATTGATTCAAGTGTTCTACCTAACAATGATGTAGTCACTAGAGTTTTTCAAGTACCTCAACTTCAATTTAATCTTTTATCAACATCTAAACTCACTAAGGAACTGCATTGTTCTGCTACTTGTTTCTCTAACTTTTTTATATTTCAGGATCTCTCACATGGGAGGGTGAAGATGATTGGTAAAGAAGATGAAGGACTTTGCAAATTGCAAGGAAATACAAGTTCAAAAGATGTGCATATTGCAGCTAGTTGTTCTGTTCCTTTACTGAAAATAAATTCTAAACTAGACATAGATTTGTGGCATAAACGATTTGGGCATGTATCTAGTTCAGTATTAAAGAGAATGTTGTCTTCAGATTTAAGTAGTATAACTGAAACAATTAATAAATGTACTATTTGCCTTTTTGCTAAGCAAACAAGGATACCTTTCACACTTAGTACTTATAAAAGTTCTGCATGCTTTGAATTAGTTCACATGGATCTATGGGGTCCTTGTAAGACCCCCACTCATGATGGGAATAAATATTTCCATACGGTTGTAGATGACATGTCTAGAAATACATGGATTTTTTTGTCGAAACTAGAATCTGATGTTAGTACTATCATTCAACAGTTTCTAGTACATGTTAAAACACAATTTGATAAAATAATTTAAGTTCATAAAGTCAGACAATAGTACGTAATTTTTGAATAGTAAGTTCTCAAACATGTTTACTTCTTTAGGCATTGTACATCAAACAACATGTGCTTATACTCCACAACAAAATGGTATTGCGGAGAAGAAGCATAGACACATTCTTGAACTTACAAGAGCTATTAGATTTCAAGGGAACATACCTATTAAATTTTGGAATTTATGTGTTCAAGCTGCTGTGTATATTATAAATAGGCTTACTAGTTCTGTTATTAATAATAACACCCCATGTGCAAAATTATTTAGAAAGCAACCTACATTGTTACATCTTAGAGTGTTTGGCTGCTTGTGCTTTGCTAAAAAGGTACAAGAACCTGATAAACTAAAAAGTAGGTCCAGAATAGCTGTTCATTTAGACTATGCAATTACTCAAACAGCTTACTTGCTATATGATCTAACATCTCATGTTTTCTTTGTACACAGAGATGTAAATATTCAAGGAAGATATATTTCCATTCAAATTAAAATCAAAACATACACCTCTGCTCAGATTCACTGGTTTAAATGATGAACAATCATCACATCAGTTGATAATTACTGACCAGGATCAAGGAACAAGTTCAGCTAAAGAGGTCCCTCCAGAAACCAATAATCATGCACCTAATATAAATCAGGTTTGAACCAGGTCCACTGGTGGTACAAGAAGAAAATAGAAGATGTACAAGGGGAAAGAAACCACCACTATGGATGAAAAGCTTTGTATCTCTCCATGCTACACATACCCCATATTTTTTGGACAAATACCTATCATATGATCATGTAAATCATTCATATCAATCATATCTGTCTAAGATTCCTGCAAGTACTGAACCTGCTAGCTACAAAGAAGTTGTATCTGATCTTTAGTGGGTGGAGGCAATGCAATATCAGATTGATGCACTTCAAAATAATCATACATGTGAGGTAGTTAATCTTCAGAAAGGAAATGTATCTATAAGATCAAATATAAGAGCACAGTTGAAATAAAGAGGTATAAGGTAATACTAGTACAAAGGGTTACAGTCAAAAGGAAGGAATTGATTATGGGGAGACATTCAGTCCAGTGGTGATGATGAAGACTGTGAGAACAGTACTAACAATTGCAGCTCAAAGGCAATGGCATATCCATCAAATGGATGTATTCAATGATTTTCGACAAGGGGACCTACCTGATGAAATTTATATGGATCTTCCTCAGGGATTTAAGAGTCAGGGGGAGAATAAAGTGTGTAGACTCACTAACTCCCTTTATGGACTAAACCAAGCCCCAAGACAATTAAATGTTAAACTATCTCAGGCACTACTCAAATTTGAGTTCAAGCAAAGTGAACATGATCACTCCTTGTTTATAAAGAGAACAATAACAGGCATGGTTCTGGTTCTTGTTTATGTGGATGACATGCTGGTCACTGGAAGTAATTTTCACCTAATTGAAGAAACAAAGGATAATTTGAAGCAAGCTTTCAAGATAAAAGACTTGGGAGAGTTAAGGTACTTTCTGGGAATTGAATTTGCAAGATCAAAGCAAGGTATTCTAGAAGCTCAGCTGAAGCTGAATACATGAGCATTGCTACCACTGTAACAGAGATTATATGGCTGAAAGGTCTAATGGAGGAGCTTGACATTGAAGTTTCACTACCTATCAACATACATACTGATATCAAATCTGCTATACAAATTGCAGTCAATCCGGTCTAGCATGAAAGAACAAAACACATTGAGATTGATTGTCACTTTATAAGAGAAAAAATTACACAAGGAATAGTATCTACCAAATACATTTCGACACAAGATTAGCCAGCTGATCTACTTACTAAAAGACTTACAAAAGTGCAACTGCAACATCTCAGCTCCAAGCTAAGAGTTCTGAACATCTTTTCACTTCCTATCTTGAGAGGGAGTGTTGAGAATGAGAACAACAAAGAAGAATCAAATACATGAACTTGGCTCTTATATATGTTCCCTAAACAATGTTACTGTGTAACCTACTTTCAACAATTAGTTAGTTAGTTAGTTACGAATAACTATAAGTTTGTTAGAACTAGAAAATGTCTGATATTACAACTATTATAAATATGAGATCAACAATACAACTACTCAATAATTTTGGAATAACAAATATTCTTTTCTCTACTCTTCTTCTTCTTCTTCTTCTTCTTCTTCTTCGATATCTTCTTCCTCATCTTCTTCTTCTTCACTTTACATACAAATCTACGTTTCCATATTCTTGGTCCATGAAAGAAGAATTAGGCCAACATGAGGGACATGTTGATCAGACATAATTAAGCAAATAAAAATGTATTTTTATCTAACAATTCCATCTTTAGATAAGCTCGATCAAATAGTTAAGAAATAATAAATGATCTGTAAAACACGTTCATCATAGACACCAGGAGAAATTTGCAATGTTGCATCGCCGCCATCGCTAAAGCCCAACTCCTGCATACAGAGAGGCTATCAGCAAAGGCTTTCAAGACTCAGAGACTTTGTATCTCTCAGTTGGCTCAGCGGCAACATGCATTAGCCAATAAGAGTTGAAATCATTGAACAGAAAAGATGATCCTTTTAGTACAAAATGTGCACCTCTTGTTCTAACAAAATCTACATTTTTACTGTTTTCTATATTCCTAGCTTCTCTGGCTATAGCTAGTATGAGGAGGTAGAGTAAGGCTCTACTAAAAGAATCCATTAATTAATTTGTTAGAAAAATATATATAATTTATAAAATGGAAAGAATGATTTCAGTAGCCAATGGATGATTGTAGAACTACTTATAGTTACTTACAACTTACTAAAAAAAAAGTAAGAAACTGAAGTGATTAGGAGAATTTTCAGGATTCATATCCAATAGTTGGTTAACTATATTTAGCAAAAACAAATTTCTTTATCTTTGGTTTCAAGGTTTTGTGGAAAGCTGACTGTTGACACCCAATTTTGATTGACCTTTAACCATTTTTAGGAATGTCATTCGATTAAATACGTATTTAAAAAGTTTAGAATTTTAATAGATTTTGCAAGAAAATTATATATTTTAGTACGTTTACATTATAAAATTATTGAAAATATTATTAAAATATTTCAACAATTGTTAATAAATTTTGAAATAATTGTTTTATAAAAATATTTTAAAATTTAAGTGATTTTCAATTATATAAAAATATTTTAAGATGTGTGGTATTTTAATTAGATGGCAATTCCTGATTTTTCCTCAAAAATATTTAAATCTTAACCCATTCTATTCTAATTTCTTTCAATTCTAGCCACTCTAATTCAAATTTTTTTCAGTTATAGCCTTTTCCTTTCAATTCTAGCCGATTTTATTACAATTTTAGTCATTTTATATCCAACCTAATTTGATTTTAAGACTCATCTTTTGATCTCATCCATTCATTTAATTAATTAAATCCAAGATTAAATCTTAGCCTACATTTTAATTGATTCAAGGGTCTAGATTAACCCCCCATCACAAAACAGACCGCCGCCCCTCCCTTTCTCTCTTCTCCCGTCGCCTCTTCATTTTACGGTGAGACTCACCACCACGTGTTGGTGGCAGCCAGCCCTCTCTCCCATGGCTCTTTCTTCTTCCTCCCCTCTCCTTCGCAGCCGCCACTCCCTCCTCTCTCCTCGCCATTCTCCGATGGAGAAACAACCCAGCGACACCCCTCTTACCCTCTCCATCTCTCCACCTCCCTTTTTTCTTCTCCCTCTCGCCCCTCTTCTCTTCTCCTTCTTCTTTTGCAGGCAGCAACAGACTAGAGAGGAGCAACTGCGACTCCAGCAACAAACGACAGGCACCGGCAGCAGCGACCAGCAGCTCCGGCAAAATCTGCAACTCGGCGTGGACAGCAGCCCCACGAGAACTCCTCAGCAAGAAGCGGACATCCACAACAACAACGTGAAGTGCTACTCCAACATTCCGACCAAAAGCTGAAAACAAAGCATTTTCATAAGGATAGATCTATACAGCTCTGTCCCAGGTATGAACTTTATTTTTAGATTTTTTTAAATGTTTTATCTGTGAGTGGCTTGTTCTGGAAATTTCTTGTTCTACTTCTACCATAATTCATGTGTGTAATCTGTATTTTCTACGTTCAGTTTAGCATGATTAGTTAGTTGAAACTCTATGCTCATTTTCTTGCTCTTCTTCTCTTAAAATTCAATCAAGTAAGGTATTTCTATGTCTCAGAACAGGTTCATTCATGCTTAATCTGGTATAATTCTCTATACGTTATTACTTGGTGAACTTTTGATGATTTGTTGAAACTCCGAAAATGTGTTTTTAGCTTTGTTGAAATGTCATTATTTGATCTAAGTTTAATGTTTATTTTTACTGTTGTTGTTTGTCGAATTGACTTAGCAAATTACTCTCTCTAATTAAGTGAAGCTAGTGTTGTAAATTATCTTACTTCCTTGTGATGTGGTTAATTATAGTAAGATCATATCTTGTTGGCATATTTGATAAAATAACTTGATATTTTTTAATCTGATTTTTGGCTCCTGTGAAATAAGAAAAATAATTTTATTTGATTCATCTTTCCTTACTAGAAAATTGACTGATTTCTTATTTATTTATATATGGTGAAATAATATTGTCTAGTTCTTATTTATTTAAGGTAAAATGATATTGTCTTCCTAATTTTATTCTTACTTGTTTATATTTGGTAATAATATTTTTAATTGATCCTTTCTCCTTATTTGAAAAATTGATTGATTTCTTAATTGTTTTTATATGGTAAAATAATAATAATATTTTAAATCTGATTTCGGCCCTTCTTTATTTAAGAAAAATATTTTACTCTTCCTAATTTATTCTCGGTTATATTTGGTAAAAATTTATTCTTTCTTAAAATCTGATTCCATGCTTTCTTGTTTTACAAACTAATATTAATTGATTCTTCCTTTCATTAATAGTTGGCTTGATTAATTCTTACTTGCTTACTTATGACATCTTTAATTATTTTCTTGTCATATTTATTTGCTCATATATTTGGTAAAATAAATTTAAACAAAAATCTAATTTTTGACTCTTCTTAAAGGAAAATGTATTTTTATTCCTAATTTTATTCTTACTTGTTTATATTTGGTAATGATATATTTTTTTTAAAAAAATTATTTGAGTCTACTTTAAAATAAGGAAAATAATATATTATTTAATTCCTTAAAATATTCTTTTCCTCATGTGTTCCCCCTCTTTGCTATATAAGTAGACACTCTCACATGTTGATATTCACTCATTTTTCTCTCAAGTTCTCATAACTCATTCATTCACTTTTTAATACAAGTTCTCTCATTGCTCATACTCTCATATTCATCATTTTTTCCTAAGTGCTACTTTATCATTAACTCTCAATTCTCATTCTTTCATTGCTCGCATACTTAAAATACTAAAGTCCACCGCTCGCGCTCACTACATAAAGGAAAGGATTTCTGGTGAACTTTTAAGAAGTGTTTTTGCTTGTGTTTGGATCATTTCTTGGAGTTTGTTTGCTTTCTTTGTCGAGCTACTAAATTGCTTAGATCTCTTTACGTGTGTTAACTTTTGTTATTATTTAACTTTATGCATGAGTTCAAATGTGTATGAATAAGAAGGAAGCATCCATGTTAGTTCTTCCCTCCCTCTCTGTCTGTTTGACTTCATATATTTTGTTATTCGGTATTTGCTTGAACTCGTGTGGATGCACCTTCTGCCTGTACACACATATAATATATGTTAAAGATTTTGCTACATTGTTCCTTGTAACAGGCATTGAACTTAAAAGTTCAAGATTTAGAAGAGTTTCCTAGAAGAAGGAAGATAGAATTAATTTCGATTCATTAATTAATTTCGATTCATTTAGGTTTTATATTTATATTGTATATTATCTCATTTATTAACTCATTTTATCGTGGTTATGTGATAATTTGTATAACTCTAAAGCACTCTAATATATATGAGATATTTGGGGAACTGTCTAAGGAGAGGGGGATTTACGTGCTATTAGTTATATTGTCGCAACTTCTTTGTGCTTAGAAAGCATGCCTATAGGAGCGTGATTTAGTTGAGCGTGATTTAGTTGTCGATCTTTCTTTGCTCTAAATCTAATTAAAAAATGACCTTATCGATTTTATGCCTTTCAAATGTTGTCCTAATTGTAAGCATGTTCTATGTTGGTCATCTATTCTAATGTTAATTAATTACGTATTAAAATAAGTAAATAAATCTCTATAATTCCTTTTAGCATAAGGTGAATTATTGCAAGGTGTTTGTCTTTTACGTTGTTTATCTAGTCGCATGTTTAATAAATTATGGCTCTTATGAAATATAAAATTTGTAAAAATAAATAAATAAATAAGTGTTAAGCTCAATAGTGTGTCGCATACAAGAAATAGCACAATAAGCGTGCCTAAGGTTTAAATTTTTATATATATATATTTGGAGTTAGAAAAACATGTCTATCGGAATTATTTTAATGTTTTAACTTTTCTTAATCACCTAGAAATCATGTTAATAGGCTTGTAAATTTTTCAGCATATCAATAATTGAAATAATTGAAATGAAACTCGTTGTGCATATTTTCTGACACTTTCAAAATAAACAATTTCTATTGATTTATTGCATCTAATAAATTGCCTACCTCTTAAACAAATTTCTGCATTAATAATAAAATTTTTATTGTTCTAAAAAATATTTTCTGCAAATAATAAATTGGCTGCCTAATAAATATTTCTGCATTAATCACAAACTGATTTCTAATTGTTACACTATAATTATTATTTTTTTCTACTTAAAAAATACATTATCAGCATTAATAATCGATGTATAAATTTGTTACTGTTTTAAAAAATAATTTTATGCATCAATAGTAAATCCATAAATATTCTAAAAACAATTTTCTGCATTAATAATAAGTTTGTCACAAAAAATATTTTTTTTGCGTTAGTAATAAATCTATTGCTGTCCTTAAAATAATTTTTGGCCCTAAACAAATAAAGCCTTTTGTTATAAATAATATTTTCTGCCTTAATAATTAATCCGACTACTATTTTAAATATATATGTGCATGTATGATCACATCCTTTGCTACACTTGAAGATAAAAATAAAATCTATCATGTTTAATTGTTGTTCACTTTAAAATCAACTCAATGCTAAAATCGTCATTTTTGTAACAATTGTCAGTCAACTTTAAAAATTAATTAGATAATTATCTGCGTGCTTTTAGAAGTGTCTAGTGATAACTTTACCTATTTAATTCTTTTATTGTTTTAATAATTGTTTGCTCGTATGCTCACACACTTCGCATAAAGACCTTTCATAATTATATGTTATTTTGCAAAGTATGTCTAATTATATTTAGAGGCCAAATTGAGACTTATAATGCTAAAATGACTGTCTTGTTTGTTTGACTTGGTGTCTAGGAGGGCCTTATATTTTATTCTGTCTAAATCCACCCTTTAAGAGTTCAATGCCTCTTGGACAATAAAATTGGGACGATTAGGCACCTTTTAGGTACAAAATGCATGTGGTGGTGGGGTAGGGGTAGTTATCCCTACGAAGATGATGACATCGACTCATGCTTGAAAGACAAACCTTGGTTTTGTCTGTCCCTATACAGCAGCCTATCGGAAAATAAAAGAAAAATCGAGTGTTGATCCAAAAAGTCTCTTAGAGTCTCCTCTCCCTTTTATTCCTCTATTTGTTTGTTTAATTATATTTATGGAGCAGCTTAAAATAATAAAATTTATTTGCTTATTTATCTATCTCTTTTCTATCCTCTCGCTTATCTATTTATTAATTGCTTAGTATATATTTTATTGTTATCACTTAGACTTGCATGTTTAAATATTAATTAAAATAATAATATGAGCTATTAGTTCGATTTTGTCATATCACATAGTCTCGCATGTTAAATTAGATAATAATGAACTTAATTGTTTATTTAATGTTATCACCTAGCCTTGCATGTTTAAATTAATTAAAATAATTTTAAAAAATAGTCTTTATTGTTTTATATTTGTTATCACTTAGTGAGCATGCTAATTAATTAACTAATAAATGAAGTGACTTTATTTGATACTTGTAACTCCCACATAGTTGCATGAGATACGGCTGGGACCCATATTTGTGGACGTCGAGAGATGCCTAACACCTTCCTCTCGAGGTAATTTGAACCCTTACCCGTTTCTCTGACTCGTTGACCTTAGCTAAACTTAGTTAGGTTAAATAGGTGCCTGCCCTAACGCACCTTAATTCGTTAGGTGGCGACTCTTCAAAAGCTCAAAATCCCAAAAGAGTTGTTAGATCATGCACAAAACCCGTTTTGATGAAAAATGGGGCGCGACACTGACTAAATGTGAAAGTTCAGTTGGAAGAAATATTGAGAATTATTAATCAGAAGAATGAAATAGATTTGGGAAAACTGCCAGTTTTAATAAGCTATGTTTGGAATAAAATATCTATCGTTATGTTTGTCCCTAGTCTTTAGGAAAAAGTTTAAATGTGGGTTGTTGTCAAGTTTTTTGGAGAAAATCTTAGTGTAGTAGTTCCTAGTTTTTAGCTTAAGTTTTTCTGCAATATATTTATTTTATAAAAGGACTGCAGGTAGCGCAACAATTAGTCAGAAATTTCCTTTTTCACATACTTCCTCTGTTCTACTTCATCAATTCTGTGTTCTTTTTTTTCTATTAGTTCTCGAACACGCTATGTAAGTGAGTCCCATACATACATACATACATACACACACACACACACACACACACACACACACACACACACACACACACACACATATATATATATATATATATATATATATATATATATATATATATATATATATATATATATATATATATATATATATATATATATGAGTTATATTAAAATCATTATTATTTTCCCCTAACATCACTATTATGTATTTATTTAAATTACTTCTATTTAGAAAAAAATATATTATGCATAAACTATTCAAGTATTATCAAACTCATCATGTATCAATAGAATTTTCGTCAATTAAAAAGCACTTAAAAGTAAAGTAACACAAAAACAAAGAAATTATTTTTCATAACAATGCACAATAATGCATAAGACATAAAAATATGGGTTGCATACCAAGTTCATTTTCGGACAGCCATATCTTAACTCCAAAATGAAAAAGAATAACTTAAAATCATAATCTAACATTAAAAAAGATCTAAAGAAATATACAAGTTATATATTATATTGTTAAGATTAACAGTTGAAATGTATTGTAAGAAGACTTCTCTTTTAATTTCAGAAAAAAGTTATTTGTCCTAGTTAGTTTCTTGACGACATGTATCTTATGATTTTAAAGCATTTCTATTTCTTTTTGGGCTAACGCACAAGTACTCCATCAACCTATGATCGAAATATCACAGACTATACTAAGGTCCTATTACCCTTATGAACTTATTTTATTAATAATTTTCTACCCCGTTTGAGCCTATATGGCACTATCTTGTGAGTCCAATGCTAGTTGACTTTTTTTTTCAAGCTAGTGCCACATAGGCCGAAAAGGGGTAGAAAATTACTTATAAAATAAGTTCAGGGAGGTAATAGGACCTTAGTATAGTATAAATGTGTGTCTGAGATTCCAGATATAGGTTGAGGAGGTACTTGTGCATTTTTCCTTTCTTTTTCTTCCTTCTCTCTCCTTTCCACAGTTCCTCCATCATATACCACCACATTGCCGCCATTGTATATTCAACTTTCTCCTTTCTTTTTCATTTCTTGATGTGAAAAAATTAAATTAAATATATATCAACAAAACTAATTTAAGAAAGGACGAAAAAATAAAAACTAGAGCATATATCTTCTTCTTCATGATATCAATTTTTTTCACCTAATTTTTTTCATAGTTTCATTGCCGAAAAGTTTACTAAATCCTTCAAATGTTGTTGGTCTATTTTCATCTCTCTTTATTTGGGTTAAATTTTTTCAGATTCAATTTTTGAAATAATAATTTTCTACTTCTCAAAACTTTGAACTTTTTCTATTTTGATGAACCCATTTCAAGTAAATTCATAAATAGATCTGATTTTATCATGGATAAAATTTTTTGGGATACTTTGAAGGTGATTGAAGAAAAAAAAGAAGATGAAGTTGAAGGATTAAAGAGATGGTAATAGTATGATAGCTAGATTATGGGTATTTGCTTATGACCCAAATTGGTTATATAGATTTGAAGAAAAAGATGATAATAGTGATAATCTTCTAACTTGAATAAGAAGGCATCAAAATAATAGTGGTTAGAGGAGGAGATGTGGAAATGGTGAGTGAGAAAAATAAAGGTGTTGTAGATTTTATTTTGTTTCCGTTTTCTTCTTTATTGAAAGGTAAATTCTAAAGCAATTGATTAATTAAATAGTTTTAAATTGGATTTATATTATAATAATTTTTTTATATATATGTCACATGTCATTATTTAATTTGCTACTTTGACAAGTCATTGGCGAGTATAATATACACGTCCTATACATTTGGCTGCTTGTCAAAAACACGACGTTCCCCTACTTAAGGTGTTTAAAATGAATAAGGTCAACGAGAGGTGTCCAAGTGAAAATTGATGTCAACTTTAGGTGGCTACCGATGGGTTAGGCTATTCACTTTTAATGCATATTACAATTTTAACATAGCAGTGCTATAAATAGTAATAAATAAAAAGTATCACTAAAATTTGTAATTATTTATTAAAATGCAGTTGTCCAAGTAATTTTTCCATCCTTCTTTACCCATATTAAATATGAGCGGTCTAAATTATTACCCATATTAAATTGACCCATTTTCAACCCGTCCAACTTTGAACCAACCCACCCATTTGCCACTGCCACCAGTTGTTATAGCCATTCAAGTTGCTGTTTCTTCGGCTATATTAATATTAGTATTCATTCATTTGGATTCTCTACATTTGCACAATTTATCTCCTCTTTCTTATCAAAGCCAAGGAAGTGCGTTTTGATTTGCAATTTCTTATCATTTGAAAATTCATTATTTTTTGAGAGGGTGATGAGTATTTTGTTTCATTGGTGAATGTGGTTGCTAGCTACAGGAAGTAGAAATGGCTTACAAGGTGGATCATGAATATGATTATTTATTCAAGATTGTTTTGATTGGAGATTCAGGTGTCGGAAAATCTAACATTCTCTCCAGATTTACGCGAAATGAATTCTGTTTGGAGTCTAAATCCACCATTGGTGTCGAATTTGCAACTAGGACCCTCCAGGTTTGTTTCTGGTTTCTCCAAATTCCTGGCATTTCATGGAACATACCGTTTTACGCGTTGTTCACGACAGAAATGTGTTAAACTAACTTTTTTCTGTGTCAGAATTAGTAATAGACGATGAATTGATGTGGTGCAGGTAGAAGGAAAGACGGTAAAAGCACAAATATGGGACACAGCAGGGCAAGAAAGGTACAGAGCCATAACGAGTGCTTATTACAGAGGAGCCGTGGGAGCACTTTTGGTTTATGACATAACCAAGAGACAAACTTTTGAAAATGTGCACAGATGGCTGCGCGAGCTGAGGGACCATGCTGACTCCAACATTGTCATCATGATGGCTGGAAACAAGTCTGATTTGAACCATCTTCGAGCAATTCCAGATCAAGATGCAAGACTCTTGGCTGAGAAAGAAGGGTTGTCATTTCTTGAAACCTCTGCATTAGAAGCTTTAAACGTTGAGAAGGCGTTTCAAACAATTTTGTTGGATATTTATCAGATAATCAGCAGAAAAGCTTTAGCAGCTCAAGAAGCTGGTGCTACTCCTGGTCAAGGAACTGTTATTAAGGTTGGAGACAATTCTGGCAATTCCAATACCAGACCATGTTGTTCCAACTAAAAAATGGGGGGCTACTTTATTTGTTCTTGTAATATGTAAGAGTAGATTTATATGTGTCAGTTATGTGGGTAAGTTTTGAATTGAGGAATGACAGATAGGGGAATCTTGTAATTAAACACAGGTATACTTTTTGACATTCTGATTAATTTGGAGAATACAAAGATTTGTTTCTCTAGTAGCTTTTGCTAGACAAGCAATCAGTTTTCGAATCACATAACGTTTACTGATATCAACTGAAGCTAATCGATTGTTTTCTGTATTTCGATGTGACCACTGCTCCACAATAAATTACCACACCTTATTGGCATCATGCAGAGCAGACAATTAAAAAGTGATTCTTATGAATTTATCGTCTGGCTTGTTGCAAAGTAAGATTTCATTTTAGAACAATATTTGCCGGAAGTGGGAAAACACTGTTGGAGCATTCAAATTCAATTTTTATTGCAGTTAAATGCTATACATGTTACATTTTCTTCTCATTCACATTGTGGCGTATGATCTTATCTTTGGGACTGAGTATCCACAGACGAAACCCATAAAAAATAAGAGGAGCTAATCCATCTTTGCAAGATCAACTCATTTTCTCAGGGGAGCATTTCAATTCAATGATTTCTGGATTGCCATACAGCACAAGCGACCTTTGACAACATAATAATGATGGAATCATAGTGGAAAACTTCCTGTCAGGCGAATGTGATCCAATGTACATCTTAAACCATACTTATTCACGGCTTCATTAGCAGATCTGAATCCCCCACCATATGCTGGAGAAGTATCATGGGCGATCTGGTGCATGAAAAACTCACCCAGCTTATTCTCTACTCCAGACTTAACACCTTTCTTGGTTGACGACATTGATGAGGATGAAGCAGTTGATGTTGATGGCATATCTCTGGATCCTGGCATTACCTCTGATTCCAGCCACATGTAGGAAAGCACTTGACAGATTCCTTCCTCTACCTCAAGGCTGAGATTACGGTATCCTGCAAATTTCATAAAAGGTAAGTTTTCTAAAGTAAATCAATTTAAACATATATTAGCTGCAGAGTTGAATATCCAGGATCAATAGTTTGTGGAGTCAGAATGGATGTGATCTTATTTTATGTATTATACATTTAAATGTCTTTTGCACATAGTATGTATTTCGAGCTGGAAGCAACGATTCAGTTGAACTCATCCTAGATTGGCATCTGATTAACTGGTATCAAGCATCTTGAGAGTTTGAAAATGAAACGTCTAACTGTCTTTTTATCTTTCTTTCCGTGAAGATAATACATCCCTAAATTCTATCGCAGACCAACGTAGATAGAAGGATAGGATCAACTTACCTTTTAGACGTAACCATGCATGCATCAGTTCATGAGCAAGAATAGCACCAGTAAGTAATCTGCAGATAGAATAATATAGCAAGTCTATCAGGCCTAGCACATAATCTTTTCTAGAGAGCATCTTAACTGGTAAACGAGGCTAACATATATGCCATTGCATATCATTGTTAGTAGGAAATGCCAAGAGTAGCCAAAGAGTTATGTTAGAATAAAACAAACTGAAAGGAATTAGACAAAAAGAAGTTACCTTGGTAGACCAAACAATACTAGAATAGCTGTAACTTCACACTTTCTAGTTAGCTTCTGAGGGTGTGTTCTGATTCCCACTACTTCACGACCACCCATTCTCGGCCTCTTGAGTATCTGGAATAAGACACCATTGCTTGTGATGCATCACTAGGTTACCTAGATACTAACATTTTAAGCCAGTAAGAAACTGAAAATGACTTCAAGGGACTGAACAGCTTACACTGGTGACAGTCTGCTCTTCTGATAGGCATAAACCTCTGGTTTCGGGCATATGATGGAAACCCTAAAGTATTTTCCAGTCAGAAATTTCCCAGACTAAAGAACCAAAAAACTACAGATACAAAGGCATCCTTACATGCTTTTCCCCTTCAATGGCTTCATTAAGGGCTTGTCTTTCAACAAGAAGCATAGGAACTTGCTGTTCTATTTTCATGTTCATGCCTTCATAATAGTCTCTGATGGCATGGTAAAGTGGTTGGCAATCCCCAGTATCCATGATGGCAGATTCCATGCACTCTAAGCATAAGCTTCTACCATCCCCAAGTGATACATATCTTGCATTCCATGGCTTAAAGAATATAAGAACAATATCAGCATCAAGCATGTTAGTTGAATGATAGGTGATCCAACATGTTTAATTTTACAGATAATTATACCTCCAGACGTTCACAACTACAGCATCGTTTGGTGACATCATGCTCGTGTGAAGGACAATATTTCTGAGACCAAAACGGGTGGCACCTATACTCAATCAAGCCTGCTGCATTTGTTGGGATCTGAAAAGGAAATGGTAGATCATAAAATCAACTATGAGGGATTAAACAGTTAGAAATAATCATCGGTCTGCAAGTATATGTCAAATCTCATGATATACTTCCAAAACTTAAACTGCTTCATCAAAATATGCAATGGTGACTACACCATAAAATTAATAATATATGCCGGTTCCTAATCAGAACAAAAATATTGTTTGAGCAATTTGAAAAAAATCTTAGAATATAATCTACAGAAGAACATGCTGTAAAAGCGTTCTCTCTAGGTTGGTGAACTAAACAAAATTGTATCAAAGATGAAAAAATGCAAAACAACATCAATGGATGAACTAATGAAGCTGTCATTCCATCTCGTTCTGTGATACTGCAACAGCAAGTGATGATTTAGATGGATGACAATCAGCAGACATGTGCCAGTATATGCATTAGTTTGTTTGCATACATGCACAACTATACTCTCTTAAGAATTTTGCATTTTCAACTGAAGTAAGAGCAAAAATTTAATGGCTCCTAACTGAACATGTAGGAGAAGCCTATATCTAAAGATGCAGTCGAGATTAACACAACTACATGATACATGTCCTTACAAATTGGAAGCAAACTTCACATTTGGGGTGAGTCATTTCCCTGAAGCATGATTTGTGATACGTATTGTTCCCTGACAAGGAAAACTTGATTCAACAAAGAAACCAAATGAGCTAAACATGAGGAAAGATATAAAACATTCAGTCTGTACAAGAATTGAGATTACAAATTTAATTTTCGTTTTTGGGGAGAGAGTTTGAGTTACGGCACAAGATAGTTGTAGACCAAGGACAAGAATGTACCTCATGTTCAGTAATTGGGTAACCACAGGCACGACAAAGAAAGCACTCTGGATGAAAGAAAGTTCCCATGCACCCCAAGTAATTGCCAGAGCCAATATCCCCATGGCAGCCATTGCATATCCTGCAAATTATACATGTGCAAATAAGATTTCTTGTACACAAGAAATACAGGTGCAAATTATACATGGTATATGTTAATCTCGAGACAAGTGGGAACAAGCAGCAGTTTCTACCAAAATGTAGTAGATGTTCCTTCAATACTTCAAAACCAAAAAAAAATCTACTCGAAGACACAAAATTTGTTTGAATGTGCATATACACGGACATCAAATCGTCTTAAATTCGAATTCGTTTATCCTCCAGTTATCCCCAAAGGTTACAGGGATGGTTCCATCTGTAATAGGCATTAGCATGCCACAGTTTCCATTTTCAGTGAACAGTCACAGAAAATTTTCTCAGTGACACGACTAAAATTTGATGCCCAAGAATTTACCACTCTAGAGGCAACCTTCTGTGAAATAAAAATCCATAAATACTACGAAGAAGAACTTTTTCTTCTTTGTAATTCCATCAAGTAAAATTACAAAAGAAAGGACCCCATGCAGGACTTCTTTCTCTTTACCCCTTAATAATTATCAGTGGACAGAAAGTTAATTGAGCTTTGTAAGACAGGATTAATTGCAATGCAGTAGAAGATAATTAGGCTAAATTTCGACTGACACAAAGCAAAAGAGGATATTTCAACAAAATCCAATTACCTATAACTTCTGGGATTATATTCCCAAGGGGCATATGAAGGAGCATACGGAGGAGGATATGGAGGATATGATGACGAACTAAGGTCATGATTAAGTGATCTTTCGAGATCTTCATCATTGTCAGTCCTGCATTTGTATCCTGTGAAGCACAGAACTGTCAGTCTCAACCTCAAAAGAGTGGAATTGGTAATATAGTGGTATACTAAGTCAATAGAGAACTGAACAATGAATATATAGATCTCTGGAGGACAGCAACAAGGAAATATTAATTTCATAGACTTGGAAAAATACGAAAGAAGATCTTTTAATTGCCACCTGGTCTTTTCAAATCTTCGGACAAAGAGACTGCAGTCGCATGGTCTAGTTCCTCTTTCTCTTTACTAGCCTTAGAGTGATCATCCTGATGAACTTTAAAATTGTGTTAAGAAACATTTCATCAGACGAGACATCAAATTCAGTTTTAAAAGATAATACAAATTTTGTAGACCAGCTGAAACTATAGAAGTGGCTTTCTTTTTAACAAGCCAAGATCGATCTTGGTGATAAAAGAGAGATTTTGAAAGAAACATTCACCACATTTCACATTGCAGATCATTTATCCAGAATTGTATACACTGCTAGAAAAAGCTCTGAATCAAAATTAATGAAAAGTAAAAAGAATACCAATGTTCTGGCAGGAGCACGCCAAACCATATTCTCATCTCCTAGAAACTGGGGTTGCTGTCCACGTGGCAATCCCCTATTACCCTTGAAAATTTTAGTCAGCCATTTCATAAACCGTGACTTCCTCTCTGCGTATGAAGAAACAAAGTGACCTGCTTTAAACCCCACAATAATATCGTCATCATATAAAAAAAACCTAATCTTTTTACGCAATTCAATGGAAATACTCAAAAGGATATACGTTAAACAGCAAAAAAAATCAAATCTTGGAACTTTTGAAACATTACCATATATGCAAGGCTGAGAAAACTGATTGACATTTGAAGAAGACATGGGAACAAATTGTGAGAGAGAAAGAGAATGGTAATGTAATGGAACAGAGAGAAGAAGAATGGCATCATTGGAAAAGGGTAAGTTATAAGAAAAAGCAGAGAATCTTTGAAAGGGAAAGAGATTCTTGGCTTGGGAGAAAAAAAAATGAAGGATGGGGATTGGGGGAAAAGTGGGGCGAAGAGAAATGGAGGAATCTGATCGTGATGGAAAGGGAAGGAGAAAGGCAAAGACAAACTGGCTGTTCCATTGGAGTGTGACTGAAGCCTCACACAACTCATATTCAACATTCAACAATGTCTTCCTATGAGAATTTTCACAAGTTGGATGCCACAGAAAAATATGTTCTTTTCTCGTAATGGATTCTTTAACTTAGATACTCCCTCCGTCATATTTTATTTTATGGGCAATATTTGATTGTGCGCATAGTTTAAAAAATAATAAAAATTTTGAAATGTTTATTAAGTTTCTTTTAAGAAAAATTAATTCATTTTTCTCTTTCTTCATAAATGTATCAGAATACTATATTTAGAATTAAGTAAGACCAACAAAACTAAAAGAGGATTTATACCTTTAAATATTTATAAAATGTGATATTCTTTTTGGGACTGACCTAAAAGGAAATTGTGTCACATAAAATGAAACGAAGGGAGTACATTTTTAAAAAACAACAAAATAACATGGATAATATTATTATATTATTCTTTGATCTTATCAAACTTAAAGTTTTAAAAAATATGGTAGATGATAAATAATACTTATTTCAGATAAAATAGATACAAAAGGTAAATTATTTCTTGATTTTCTAAATTGAATAAGTATTATTGGATAACTATTTTTATCATAGTTGACGACTATTGTTGGACGAAGAAAAGTACTCCCTCCGATTCAAAAATGATGACGTAGTTTGACTTGAAACGGAGTTTAAGAAAAGAAAAAAGACTTTTTAATCTTGTGATTCTAAATTAAAGTTGTGTCAAATGTACCAAAATGCTCTTTAATCTTGTGATCTTAAACATGTCACGTGAAAAATTAAAGTTAAAGTATTGCTAAAAAGGAAAAAGGATTATTCTTTTTTAAACAAACTAAAAAAAATAGAAACATTCTTTTTTGAAACGAAGGGAGTAATTCTTTTCTCCATTTTATATCCTTGACATTACTAGATATGCATATCTCAAACTACTTATATATTTATTTAATTAAGATACTAATTCAAAATTTTACATTTTACCTCTCTAATTGATATTCCACCTTCTTTAAAAGCCTAAATTGTTTTTGTATTCATACTTTCATCCATTTTAAAATGCTTGTAAGAATTGTTTAAAAACAAGCACTAAAAACAAATTATAAAGTCGGAATTTCAGTTAATCGAGAAGATCAACCAAAACAAGAGAGTGAAAGAGTAAAAATTAATCATCCAAAACTTAAAAGATTCTAAAAAATAAATTGAAGTGGGTGCTAAAAAAATGGAAGATTCAAAAAGTTCAAAGAAAAGTTCATTAGAGATATTTCATAAAGATTAAAGGGAAAAGGGTCAAATATGCCCCTAAACTTTTTGAAAAGGTTTATATATGTCCTCCGTTTAAAGTTTGGTCCATTTATACCCTCGCCGTCCAATTATTGGTCCAAATATGCCTTATGGGCGTTAGTTGGTCACCTCGAGATATCCAACTCATTTTACTTTTCTTTAAATGCCCAAATGGATTTTCCACGTCATTTTAATATTACAACTTGGCATTTATATTATAAAAGAGAAAGGGTCACATATGCCCCTAATAATCCGACCCATTAAAAACACTTTTATGACCCATATTTTAAATGGTTCAATTATATTCCTAATTGACTAATTCTACCCATATCCCTTTTCCCTTTCAAATAACTGGTAGCATATCCATTCTTCATTTCAAAGTTAGGGTTCTTGAGAGCCTCATTACCCCCATCATTTCATTTTGAGAAGCTCGAATAAAAGAGTGTTCTAGTCATCTTCTTACACTTTCTCCTTTAAAAATGAGTCGGGACTCGACTGTTTCAAGTCTGTCGATGGTAAAATGCCAATGTGGTATTGCGACGAGGATTTTCACGGCTTTCACTCCAACTAATGCTGAAAGACACTTTTATAAGTGTTCTAATCCTAATGCAAATTTATCATACAATTTCATTAATTTTTATATTTTTGGTGAGTACTGATTTCAAGTTCATAATTGTACAGGGTTATAAATGTGCTTATTGAAAATGGGTTGATGATCCGCTCCATCCTAGAGTTGCAAATCTAATCCACAATTTAAAGAAGGAAAACAATAATCTTCATCGTGAAAACAAAAGTTTGGAGACGAAGATGGCTGATCTTGAAAAGTATTTGGCATCTGAAATTGAAGAAAAATGTGAACGTCTAAATGAAATTACTGCTCCCAACCGTGAAGAGGTTGTTATCGATAATGAAGATGTTGTTATCGATAAGTCTAATAAAAAATTTGATCAAATATGAATTGTGATAGCTATATTGTGGTGTTGTTTTGCAGCATTCATCACATTCTAGGTAATGAAGTAGGAAGGAAAATAGAAATTTCTATCAGTTTGTAATCTTTAACTTTTTCATTCTTAACTTAGAAAACGTTAAACATGTGTGATGTGTTGAATTGTAGTAGTTGATGACTTGAATTGTAGTAGTTCATGACTTGAATTTTAGCAGACGTTTTGATTTATATGGTATGTTAAGTTTGATGTCACCATTTCTTGCTTTTCTTTTTGGTGATGGCATAATTGTGTTTTTTTTTTTATGAAACAGTGGAAGTGGTAAATATATGATTGTGCCATAGACGTGGTGGTGGTGCTTAGGGAATGGAATATGAAGTGAAAAGCACGTTTGTTGAAATACTTCATCAATTGTGTTAGTTGACTATATGGTTCTGTACATATTGAGTTATTTCTATGTGTGTTGATGTAAATCTTAGGCAAATAATAGAATGTAAATTATCAAATTAGAGGATTTGTAGGGATTGATTATAATCAACAAGAGTATACACGTAAACACAATTATACACATCAAACAAGAAGCATTATTCATTATGTCATTAGGCCATTGAATTGAGTGGACACACAAATCTAACAGTTAATACACATCTCAATACAGAAACCAAAATATAGACAATCAGATTTCTTAAATTCACAATGACATACAAGATAAACACACTCAAAACAAGACGTCTTAAATTCACAATGACAAGACAAAATACAACAAAAAAAGGCGCCCGTAATGCCATTCTATGCAGGCATATGAAAGTTTCACCTAACTTAATACTCATTAGAAATATTGTTTGTCAACCACTATGGTTAACCATGAGAATTAACACAAAAAATAACATAGAAAATAAATTATGATAAATCATCATCTACAACATGATTTCTGCCCTTAACCCCCATCATCTTGAATCTCTTCTTTTTTGCTTGCATTTGCACATGTCCAGCAGGGATAGCTTCTTTTCCCTTCCATGTTGTTTTGATTGGAGAATAAGGCAGATTAATTGGAAGTGAGGCACCAGTGTGATCTCCATAAAGCTGGATTTTTCTTGCACCAGTTGGAACAATTCTTTTTTTTCAACTTCTCAGCACTCAACTCCGATTCACAAATCACCATTGGTCTTAGATGTGGGTCTTCTTCATATTCAACATTAGCCATATGATTCAAACTCTTGTGTTACAGCCTCAGCCCCAGTTCCATCTTCAATTCCACCCTCAACATCAGAACCATGTTCATTTTTAGACATTGGCCTTTTTCCTTTCTTCAAATGTGCATTATTTTCAGCACAGTTTTCATGTAATTTTTTTTGTATTTAGATTAATTAGATTACATGGAAAACATGAAAAACATGTAATATTGTGCTTACCTTGTAATAGGACCTGACATTGTGGTTTGATTCACCACAGTTGTTACATGTCATTTGAGTGCCTTTTCTAGACTGAGACCATTCACCCTTCCAGAACTTCTGACCTCTTACAGGCTGCATCTTATTTTTATATGTTAGCATGTAAGCCTCCTTTGTATACCACCAATGTATTTCAGTTATTGGATTTACTTTTTTTGTGTCAATGCTTTGATGGAATGCGGGCAAGGAATACTTGATAAATCCCAAGTTCTGTAAGTGCATCTTTTTTGTTTTAGATTGACAGTGTGTCTATCTTCTCCATCAGACACTTCATATCCCCAATCTCCATTGAATTCCACCTTACAACTATGTTCTATGGCCCTGTAGTCAATGTACAACTTCATGCATTCCGGACTGAAATCTGTAACACAAGTCTTCAACTTTTTTTCATTTTTCCTAGCAATCTCATCACTTGTACTCTTATTTCTTCTAACATCTTGATTATTGGCTTGGCTCTAGCCTCAAGAATCCATGCATTGAATGATTCAGTGAAGTTGTTATCAACCATCATGTTCTTACGCTGAGTATCAAAATAAGCTCTAGACCATGCCTTTGGTGGATACTTTACCAAATTCCTTGCAGCATCTTCTGATAGTTTCCCCAACTTATTCAATTGGTCCTTGAACTCTTCAACATAGGAACTCCAAGCACACCACCACATAAGCTTCCTCATTTGACCACTCCTCCATTTTCTGCACCAGTTACTCTCAATGTGTCTCACACAATACCTATGTTGAGCTTCAGGCAACACTTTGACAACAACATCTATCAGTCCCTGTAATAGTAAAAGTTGAGAATTAATATGTGTTAAAAACAGTAAGTATAGTGAGTACAAGTTGACTAAAAATAGTTGGTACATTGTTTTTGAATTTGTTAAAGAGTGTGTAAAAACAGTGAGTTAAATTGTGAATGAAAGTGAATTAAAAAGTGAGTAAAAATTGTGAATGCAAGTAAATTAAAATACTGAGTTAAAAACAACATCATACCTTTTGCATATCCGAAATCAATGTGATTTTTGCACCATCTTTAAGGTCCAAAGAACCCTTTAATAGCTCAATGAACCAGCACTATATATTGCTTGTTTCTTTATCCACTATTGCCCATGCTAGTGGATAGAAACTGTTCATAGAATCTTGTCCTAGAGCAACCAACAACACACCCTTACATATACCTTTCAAGAATGCACCATCAAGTCCAATAAATGGCCTCAATCCAAATTTTCAGCCTTTCTTAAATCACCAAAATAGATGTACACCCTTAAAAAAAATTCTTTTTCCTTCAGCTAGGGCATCCTTAGAGATATTTATCAAAACATCACTTCCAAGATTGGATTGCTTAAGATCTTGTGCATAGGCCTCAAACTTGTTGTAGTCATCAATAAAACTGCCATCCAACTTATCAAGAGCCATCCTCTTAGCCCTTTTAAGTTTAGACTGACACACCTTCAATTTTAAGTCATTTTCAAGCTCTCCTCTCATATCTTTTACCTTGTACTTGGGATTATTTTGAATCTTGTTCTTGAAGTATTGAGCTAAAGTAATTGCATCAGCTCTAGCATTAAAAAAGGCCTCCTCCATGTGTGCTTATTGATGAAAGTCTTTATCTTAAACGCTTCAGTTTTGCCATCTTTTGAAATCAAACACCTAAAGGGACATCCCACATCACAGCCATACCTAGTTCTCTTTGTATCACCTTTTATTATAGTCAAAGCCCTTTTGTTAGCTAATGCATAATAATTTAGAACCTGTCTACCTTCTTTCATGTCTTAACATGTCATATCAACTTGCAATTACTTGAAGCTTTCCAACCTGTCACCTACTACTCTTCCCCTTTCATTGCTTATAGCATCCATCCACTCTAAGTCACGTTCCTGACCCTCAGAAAGATCCTATTCATCAACATAACCAGGACTACGTTCACAATTTGTACCAACCCAACATCTACACAACATGATTCAACATATTGTGTGATATTTTGGGCAACAACAGTGAACTCACCCTTCTCCACAACAAAGAAGTTGACAACTTTAAATTTCTCACATAAAAGGCTAAGGATGGCCCTAATTCCATCATCCCCATCTACTATATAATACTTTCTAGAGGGCCCAGTGACTAATTGTTTAACCCGAGAAAACCCTAGCTTGGAAGAAACTCATCACATATATCTTTATGACTCAATAATTTAGGGTTAAAATTTAGCCAAGAGTGCACCAATTTCTTAGTGTAAACCAACAGAGGTGAAATGACCCAACTATCCCCGTAGTTGAACACAATTTCAACTTCATCAATCATTCTTCAACATTATATGAAAAAAATGGTAAAATCAGAGAGACCACTCAAACCAAACACATTAAAAGCTGCAAAAATATAATAAAGTAAGCCCTAAAAGACAAACAACATCTCGAGACCACCAAAAGAGAAACAAAACAAAGCTAACAAAGGCATAAAAGTACATCCTTTTAAAACCAAACAATACATTTCAAGTGATTTCGATAACATAAATCAAAGGGAATCAAATACAACACATGCCGTCGACTTTACTTAAATAACCCTAACTAACAAGAAAATGTAACCCTAATCGAATATATAATTTACTGAAGGGGGAAAATTTACCTTCAAACCGTAGGTTTTCTAACCCTAGTGCCGCAATTTGTGTAAGTTTTCAAGAACCCTAGCAGCGACGTTCTTTCAGTGAAAATGAAGTTTAGGAAATTAGGGATTTGTTATGGGTTAAAAGGGATGGGTTTTAGGTCGGATACGGGTTGTATAAGTTATTAAGACGGGTCATATAGGTTATTTAAAATATGGGTCATAAAAGTGTTTTTAATGGGTCGGATTATTAGGGTCATATGTGGCCCTTTCTCTTTTATAATATAAATGCCAAGTTGTAATATTAAAATAACGTGGAAAATCCATTTGGCCATTCAAAGAAAAGTAAAATGAGTTGGATATTTTGAGGTGGCCAACTAACGCCCATAAGGGCATATTTGGACCAATAATTGGACGACGAGGGTATAAATGGACCAAACTTTAAACGGGGGGCATATTTCGACCTTTTCGAAAAGTTTAGGGGCATATTTGACCCTTTTTCCAAGATCAAAAGGAGAAAATCAAAGGCTAAAATAAAAAATTTCAATGTGATTCTAATTTGAACGTTACGAATTATCAATTTGATTTGATCACTTCTCAAGATGAAGGAGATGTATATAAGGATGAAGAATTACAACAAACGTTTAATGCTATGCTAAATATTATTATAAAAAATTGATTAATAAATTTATTTTCTTATATGATCGTGATAGACAAAGAAAAGTTTTCATTAACAATTGTTCGTATTAAAATATATTCTTATTTATTATAAATTTATATTGTGGAGAACATAATTTTAAACATTATTTGCAAACTTTTGAGTAAAAAAAATTGATCTAAGTATTCTTTTTCATAAATTATCACAAGATTAATTATTAACTTTCGATAATACCTATTGATATCCCCTATGTTTTTTTTTATAAATTATCTTGATATCAATCAATAATTATAAACGATAAATTAGTAAAATCGACCATCTTATTTATGATTTCTTAAGTATCGTGTAAACTGAAAAGTGATCAACTAATATGGAGGGGAAAAATACTTTATTTAACACTAAATGATAAAGATGGTTTGTTTTTCAATATCTAAGTGTGTATAATTTACTTATTAATAAATATACTATTAAAATTAAATTAATTATTTTTAAAAATATTAATTAACAAAATAAAATTATTTTAAAAAAACATTTATGTTCACTAGTAATGTGGTAGTGAGTTGGTGTTATTGGCTAGTAATGGTGACTGTTATAGTTGTGATGGTAGAATTAACACTGTAATGACTGTGATAATTAGTAGTGGTTGCTGATAAGATTTGAGTTAGTTATCAGTTAGTTTAATGTTCACTATTCATTCCCAAAGTTAGTTAATTACTGTACATTCACAATATTAGTTAGTTAGTTAGGAATAACAAAGTTTCTCATTTTTCATAGTTAGTTGAGTTTGTTAGATTTGTTAGACTTTATCAAATGTGTATAAATACACATTCATTGTATAAATTACAAGCTAAGTTTTCATATTCTTAATAAGATTTTCGATCTTTTCTCTCTGATTGTTAGAGTTGAAACCTCTATTAATGAAGGAAAGTTACAGAACCTGAGTTGTTGTTTTTGTCACGGTATCAGAGCAAGGAGAAGTCTCCTGCTTTATGTTTTTCATCGTAAGCTCTATTTACGATTGATTTCTATTTTTCCGCAATTGATTTTCATCTTTTTCTTCCTATCTTCTTTCTTCCTGTTCATCGATTACACTGTTTCCAAGTTCGATCATATTCCCATCTTCTTCCATGGGTGACATTCCAGCTGAAGCAACCAGTTCCAATATTCCAACTCGATTGGATTTTAATAGCCCATTTTACCTGCATACTTCAGAGAATGCAGGATCCACTTTACTTCCTGCTCTGTTCGATGGATCTAGATGCAGGTCATGAAGACGATATGTTCTCAGGGCTTTATCAGTTAAATGCAAAATTAGTTTTATCAATGGAAAAGTCATAAAGCCAGATCCAGCAGATCCCACTGTCTTGCAGTGGGAAAGGTGTGATGACATGGTGACTTCATGGATTCTGAATTCTCTTTCACCAGATCTGCGAGATAGCTTACAATACGTTAACAATGCAAAGGAACTTTAGGATGAATTGGAGGATAGGTATGATCAGACAAATGCTTGCAAGCTCTATCAGTTACAGAAGGAGATTAATGATCTTGTGCAAGGTGATCTAGATATTATTGGTTACTACAGTAAAATAAAGAAGTTATGGGAGGAGATGAATACTCTTGATATCAATTCATAATGCACTTGTGTGTGTACTTGTGGTGGGAAGATCAAAATGCATAAGGCTGAATAGGATCGAAGACTCATACATTTTCTAATGGGTTTGAATGAAATGTATACAGTCATATGTGGGAACATTCTCATGATTACCATTCTACCAACTATGGCACTAGCATTTGCCGTATTGTCACAGGAAGAAAGACAGAGGGAAGTGAATCCTCTCAATCATATGGATTTTGAATCCACTTCTCTAAATGCTTCTTTATCACCACAGCAGAATGAAGGATACAAGAATTTCAAGGTCAACTACAACTCTCAGAGAGGAAATACAGGCAATTTCAATAGTTCCAATAACACATTTAGGGGAAATTCCAGCACTGGGAACAGGTTCAATTTGTTTTGTGAGTACTGCAAACGAACTGGACACACTAAGGATAAGTGTTATAACCTTCGTGGCTATCCACCAAATTGAAAAGCCCCAAGAGGAAGAATTTAGGATCTGCAGTAAATGTGTATGCCTCTATGGATGATAGAAGTAACTGTGAAGAAGCTGCTGAACAAAGAAGACAAATCCCTTTGAATCTGTCCAAAAGTCAGTATGAACAACTCCTCAATCTCCTTGGCACTATGCAAGTTGGAGCTGATTGTTCAGAAAACATGGGAGGTGGATCAGTGAACCTAGCAAGTATACTTGCTTGCTATTCGTCTATGAATGAGATAGGTGATCTTTCATGTAAATGTATAAGATTAACTGTTGGCTCTTGGATTATAGATTCAAGAGCATCACACTACATGACTTTCACAAAAGATGTCCTTATGAACCTTAGAACATTATCTCATTACATTACCAAATGGATACAATGTTAAAGTGACTGAAATTGGTGATGTACGTTTGACTTCTACACTGACTTTGTACAATGTTTTGTTTATACCTAGTTTCAAATTAAATTTGTTATCAGTTCATTGTTTTGATTTTCACTTAAAAAGAATAGTCAGCTTTAACAACTCTTCTTGTTGACTGCAGGGCCCTTCTCTGAAGAGCCATCTGGCACTTGGTAAGGCTAAGAACGACCTATATTATTTCTGTCCAAAATGCCATAATTGTCCACCTGCAAATGGTAATGTTGTTTCTCATGCCAGATGCCAACCTGTTTCTTATTTTAACTACTGTAACATAGCTTCTATTGGTAACAAATATCAATGTCCATCTCAACATGGAAAATACCTTCATACAACCAATAAAGAAGCTTGTGTTGTTGATACTATTTCATGTTCTACTGTTAATTCCCTTCCTAGTACTGATTACTCAAAATCATGACATTGAATTCTTATGGCATGCTAGGTTGGGACATGTACCTTTTGTAAAAATGAATACTATATCCACCATACCTCTGATCTTTTCCAATAAGCAACCTTTCACTTGCACAATATGTCCTATGGCTAGACAAACTAGAATGCCCTTCCTAGAAATCACAACCACTACCAGCACAACATTTGAGCTGTTGCACATTGACATATGGGGACCATACCACACACCTACCCATGATGGTCATCATTATTCTTAACTATGGTGGATGACTATAGTAGGTCAACTTGGACACAACTGCTAAGGTGCAAAACTAATGCTTTACAGACCATAAAGGCCTTCATTTCCCTTTTAGAAAATCAGTTCCATGCAAAATTGAAAATCATTAGATCTGACAATAGTCTGGATATATAAGTATTGAAGCAACTAGTTTCTTTCAAGAAAAAGGTATAATGCACCAAAGATCCTGCCCTTATACTACACAACAAAATGGTGTAGTAGAAAGGAAACATAAATATCTCCTTGAAACAGTAAGAGCACTTATGTTCCAATCAAAATTACCCATGTAGTACTGGGGAGAATATGTCTTGACAACCACATATCTTATTAATAGACTACCTACTAAACTCTTACAAAATAAGTCTCCATATGAATTACTATACCAAAGAAAACCAACCTATTCCCATCTTAGAAGTTTTGGATGCCTTTGTTTTTCAACTACCATGAAGGCTCATAAGGATAAATTTGAACCAAGTGCCACAACACATGTAGTCATTGGATACCCTTTTAATAAAAAAGGCTACAAAGTCTTAGATTTGGATACCAAAAGAATTCATGTATCCAGAAATGTTTTTTTCATGAAGTTGTATTTCCTTTTGTTATTTCTCCTGATTCCAATTTTAGTTCTGTCTTAAGATCTCTTGCAAATCTTTATGATACATTACCTTGCAAGTCTATTAAAACAAATGTCTTTGTTGATAATGAAGTGTTGAATGATGATACATCAGTTGAAGTCACTACTAACCATGTTTCCACAAATACTGAAGTTCTGATGCCTCCACCTTTAAATGTTTCTACAAACACTAATACACAAACTCTTGCACCTACAGTTCCTGTAACTCCACCTATAACCCTTGCACCAAATAGATCAGATAGGCCTATGCACACCCCAGGTTACCTAAAAGACTACACTTATACATTACCCAACTTGCATTCTTCAAAATATAATCCACATCACTCACTCACATCTTTTATTTCTTACCCTGACCATGCATGTTTCACTAGCTTGGGTCCTATTAGTCAACAGTTGATCAATAATATTTCACATGATATTGAACCTTCTTCTTATGAAGAGGCTATTTTGAATCCTGCCTGGCAAGTGAAATGACACAAGAATTTGATGCCTTGTATATGCAAATGATACTTGAGAACTAGTAAATTTACCTGAAGGAAAGAATGTTATTGGGTGTAAATGGGTGTACAAGGTTAAACACAAGGCTGATGGTAGTGTCGAAAGGTTCAAAGCTAGACTAGTGGTGAAGGGGTATACTCAGCATGCTGGAATAGATTACAATGAGACATTCTCACCTGTGGTAAAGATGACCACAATCAAGACTCTAATTTCTTTAGCAGTCAAGAAAGGGTGGAATATGTATCAACTGGATGTTAACAATGCTTTCCTTCATAGTGATTTAAATGAAGAAGTTTACATGGCATTACCACAAGGATTGGTAGTGGACAATAGCAATATGGTCTGTAAATTGAAAAAGTCACTGTATGGTTTGAAGCAGGCAAGTCAAACAGTGGTATGCAAGCTAGCAAAAAACCTCTATTCAAAAGGATATAATCATTCTAACAGTGATTATTCATTGTTTTACAGAAGGAATTGGCACACCATTGCAGTATATGTTGATGATATCATTCTAACTGGGAATGACATAGATGAGATCACTTCTCTAAAGGTGTTCTTACATAATTAGTTCAGAATAAAGGATTTGGGCAGGCTGCATTATTTTTTTGGCCTGAAAATATTGTACAAACAGGATGGTATTCTATATCCCAGAGAAAGTTTGTTCTTGATCTCTTGAAAGAATTTGATTCTATGAGTTACAAAACTGCTACTTCACCATTGGATTCTAATGAAAAATTGAGACTTACAGAAGGTACACCACTATCAGATCCTACTCACTACAGAAAGTTAGTACGGAAACATAATTTTCTCACCAATACAAGGATGGATATAGAATTTAGTGTGCAACACCTCATTCAGTTCATGCAATCTCCTAGAGAACCTCATTTGAAGGCAACCTATCATGTGCTTAGATATCTTCAACAGGATCCTACATTAGGGGTGTTCATATCTAACAAATTTGACCTCACCATCAGTGCTTATTGTGATTCAAATTGGGCCTCTTGTCCTGATTCAAGGAAGTCTGTGAGTGACTATTTAGTTCTAATGGGTGATAGCCCTGTTAGTTGGAAGTCCAAGAAACAACCCACAGTGCCATTATCTTCAGCAGAAGCAAAGTACAGAGCTGTGAGACAAGTAGTGGGTGAAGTTGTGTGGATGGAAAGGTTACTTGATGAAATTTCAGTGAAGTGTTCCTTACCTATACATGTTTTTTGTGAAAGTCAAGCAGCAGTGCACATTGCCAAGAATCAAGTGTTTCACGAGAGAACCAAGCATATTGAAGTAGATTGTCATTTTGTTAGAAACAAGTTGCAGCAAGGGCTGATCACACTCCAACACATTCCCACAGATTCACAGTTCGCTGATGTCTTCACTAAAGCTTTAACTGGTGTCAAACATACTAAATTATTGAACAAGTTGTCTGTGAGCAACTCACCTCCAACTTGAGGGGGGGGGGGGTGATAAGATTTGAATTAGTTATCAGTTAGTTTAATGTGCATTGTTCATTCCCAAAGTTAGTTAATTACTGTACATTCACAATATTAGTAAGTTAGTTAGGAATCACAAGTTTCTCATTTTTCATAGTTAGTTGAGTTTGTTAGATTTGTTAGACTTTATCAAATGTGTATAAATACACATTCATTGTATAGACTACAAGCTAAGTTTTCAAATTCTTAGTAAGATTTTTCCATCTTTTCTCTCTGATTGTTGGTAAGAGTTGAAACCTCCATTAATGGAGGAAAGTTACAGAGCCTGAGTTGTTGTTTTTGTCAGTTGCGATATGATTGTGATTATAGAGTTGATTGATGTTAATAATTGACGATTTAATATTGGTGGTTGAAAAATATATTGTAATTGACGACATATTAACAGGGCAATACTTGTTATGGTGAAAATGATTAAGCATAGTAACAGACGAGCTTAGATTTATGCGAGGTGGGGTGAGTTTAGATATATAAGGGGTGGTGCCGATAAGACTTGTGTTCGAACATATTAATTAATTATGCCAAGTGTGATTCCATTTGTAAAAAATGCGAAGTTTTTGTTTCTCTCTTTAATTGAACTGGCCATAAGGCCATACTCATGAGTAATATAATAAGATAAAAATTGATGCTATTATATTAAAAGATAAGCCATTACTTAATTTTAAGAGATTTGATAAACAATTAGATAATGTTATTAAAACCATTTTTTTTCGAATAAGTCACTTGAATTACAGTAAATAATATTAACAAGGCAATAGCACAACCCAAAATCTCATTTAGATCATTTAATATAATTAATTAGTTAAATTGGATCAAATTTATCGTTATAGATTTTTTTAAAAAGTATTTTATATTTTAAATATAATATTTTAATTCTTAAAACAATTTAATTAATGTAAATACATATAAAAAAACACGTATCCTAATAATGATATTTTATAATCACATTCACTAGAGAGTGAGATCACAGTATATCTCAAGCGCTATCAAAGAATAGACGGAAAATGGTCAAAAATATCCTTAAACTATTTGAAATAGCTTATATATATCCTTAAACTATATTTTGGCTCAAAAATAACATTCCTGTCAAACTATTGGGTCAAAAGTGTCATTCTAATTAACAGATTTTGTTAAATGTCATGTGGATGCCACAGGCACGCCAATAAATTTGCACTGCCACATAACTAAAAGAAAAAGGGTCAAAAGTATCCTTAAACTATCTGAAATAGCTCATATATACCCTTAAAATATATTTCGGCTCAAAAATACCTTCTCGTCAAAATATTGGGTCAAAAGTGACCTTCTTATTAGCGAAAGTTGTTAAATGCCACATGGATGACACATTGCACGTAATAGGGTTCCACTGCCTCATTGACTAAATTCCTAAATCTTAATTACTCATTTTCCCCTCATTTCATTATTTTTCAGAAACGATTTCACCCCTTCTCCCTCATTTCGCAGCTAGAGTTTCACAGTTTTCTTCGTCGCTGTGTTTCAAAGTAGATATTCTTGTTTGTAGGTTGGTAAAATTTTTTCTTATTTTATTATGTTTACAACCACGAAAATCTTTTTTGAAACTTAGCTCCGAAGAAAGTTATAAAACCTTGACCGCGAAATGAAGGAAGGTTGTAAAATTCTAGCTATCATACTTTGAAATCGTAGACATAATAAAATAAAATATTTACTAACCTACAAGCATGAATATCCATTTTGAAACTAAGCCCTGAAGAAAGCTACGAAGCCATAGCTGCGAAGTTAGGGAAAAGTTGTGAAATCCTAACTATTATGCTTTGGAATCGTAAACATAATAAAATAAGAAAAAATATTTACTAACTTACAAGCATGAATATCCACTTTGAAACCCAGCCACGAAGAAAAGTATGAAACACTAGCCGCGAAATGAGAGAGAACGTGTGAATATATCGTTTCTGGAAATAATGAAATGGGGGGGGGGGGGTAATTAGGATTTAGGAATTTAGTCTATGTGGCAGTGCAACCTTATTGTTATGCAGTGTCGCATCCACATGACATTTAACATCTTCTGTTAATAAGAAGGGTATTTTTGACTCAATAGCTTGACGGAAAGGATAGTTTTGAGCCGTAATATAGTTTAAGGGTATATATGTGCTATTTCACATAATTTAAGGCTATTTTTCACCTTTTCTATTTAGTCTATGTGGCAGTGAAATCCTATTGACATGCAATGTAACATCCATATGGCATCCACGTGTCATTGAACAACTTTTGTTAATAAGAAGAGTACTTTTGACCCTGTAGTATAACGAGCATGATAGTTTTGAGCCGAAATAAAATTTAAAGATATATATGAGCAATTTCGAATAATTTAAAAGTATTTCTCAGCCTTTCTCAAAGAGTAGAATGTAATGAATGAAGCTAGAGATCTCGAGTTCAATTTCTAAAAATGGAAAAAACCTTTCATAAAAAAATTTCGGCCAAAAAAAAAAGTTGCATCTGAAGCCTTGTTGATGCACTTGAGAGAGGGCGCCCACTTTTTGGGTCAGCACTTTTTTTGAATTTGCAATCCCCTTTCTCTCTCCGGTAGGGTTTCAAATCAAACACCTAAATTACACCCCACTTCACTCTTCTCTCTCTTTCCCATCTTCTGAAAATTCAAATCTGTAAATTGTATATTTCACAATCCAAGAATCTATTCATAGATGAATTCTACAGATTCGATTAAGGCCCTTTTGGCTACTACTGGCGGTGACACTGTTAAGCTTTTTGACCTCACTTTGGAACCCCGTGATCCCTGCATTCTTAGCTATACTCCTTCCCCTGGATTCCAAGTTAATTCCGTCAAGTGGAATCACACTAGTTAGTTTCCCCTTCCTATCATGAATTTACATTCTTTTTGCAAAATCGATTTAACTTTGGGTGTTGCAGATTTGGTGGTGGCAAGCGCTGGAGATGACAAGAAGATATCTTTGTGGAGAAAAAATGGACAGAGTTTGGGGACTGTACCACTGGCCGGCACTGATAGTGCTGACAATATCGAGGTACTTTTGTTTAACTTTTTACTTTTTTCGCTGCAAATCTAAGATAGTTACTTTGTTGTCCTGTTATCGAAATGTAATAATTCCTTAATTCCCAATTTTTCAATGGATTTTGGCACAGATGTCTTTGAAAATGGTGAATTTTGAGAGGTTAAAGATATGTTGTAGTTTGGACCAACTTCATTTTTACCTCTATTTGCTGCTAAAGTTACAGGAAAATTTGTGATTTTATATGATAGTTTTTCATTCAGAATGCACTGGGTAGGCCTCAGTGATGTTCTCACATATTAGAGAGATTTCTTAGATATTATCGCGTACTGAATGGCACATTTCAAAAAGAGACATTGTAGCACTCTGAAACTATTGTACACATACTAGGCTGCTTTTGCCATATACATTTTATCCAAGTTGCTCGGACTCTTCACTTTTGATGCCGCACTAGTGTCGACACAATGTTGGTGTGTGTGGGATCCGTACGCGATTTGGTCAACCGGTTTCGGGTATTTTGACCAAATTAGAGGGAGAAATTCTGGAAAGGTTTCATGATTTATGTATTCAAAACAAAAGATAAGGTGACATTGAAGAAGATGGAATACCTCGTATATATAAATTTATATTTACTCCGTTTCCTTTTATATCCTGCCATGATTGTCCTTTGGATCAATAGTTTTCTCAAGAATTCCATAATTTGCTATATTTACTGATCATAAAAGAATACCGTACTTTACAGCTTTTTATGTTGAATGCGTTTGCCTGAGATTTTGTGTTCGCCTCTGGGTTTGAATGGGGGATAGATAGGGTTTTGGTCAGGCATAGAATGAATCCTGATTGTTCGATTATCCTATGGCATATATGTTTATGAAAGAAGGATGCTGCATAAATGTGTGCTCTATTGCTATCCTGTGGCAAAAGGTGACGACGATAAGAAGATTGGTTGGAATAAAGTTAGCTTTCTATCCCATCCCCATTACCTATCATGGGTCTTCGGTATAAGCTGTCAACATTTTTTTGAAGCCCAACTTGTGAAGTGGGCTGTCAATCAATTAATTATCTAAAAGTAGTTCATCTCTATCACTTGCAGGAGTCTATTTCAACAATTAACTTTAGCAGCAAAGCATCCCGATACATATGTTCTGGAGGTAGTGGCCAAGTTATACGAATATGGGATTTGCAGCGGAAGCGTTGCATCAAATGGTTGAAAGGTCATACCGATACTATTAGCAGTGCAATGTACAATTGTAAAGATGAGCACTTAGCTTCTATCAGTCTTAATGGGAATCTTATACTTCACAACCTTGCTTCTGGTGCAAAGGCTGCTGAACTCAAGGATCCAAATGCACAGGTTAATTCATTCTTTCCAAGTCCCACTTTGCTGTATAGCATCTTATAGCTGCAATTTGCTTTTGGTTTTTGGAATGATGCTTTCTTTTCTGATGCCATTGTTCTTTGTCTGATTATCACAAGATCAGGTTTTGAGAGTGCTTGATTATTCTAAGATTAGCAGGCATTTATTGGTGACAGCTGGTGATGATGGATCTATCCACCTGTGGGATACAACTGGTCGCAGCCCCAAGGTTTGTTGACATTCTGGTGTTCTGAGATGATAATAATTGATTTCATTACATTTTGTGTTGTGCCTAGATCTGTATTGTTTAAAAGGTTTATAACTGGAGATTAATAGGGAATCCCATTTCTTTCTCCTCGCACTCTGTATTTGCAAGTCAGATCTCATCCACTTATTTGGTATAGGCTAGCTATTGGCTATGACATAGAACATTCTGAAAGAAGAACCAGCAATCCATTTGCAACTTACAACTGTTGCTTTTCAGAGGGCTTGTCGGTCTTTTACACATAAAAAGACATTTAGCACTACTCTTTGAGGGTTTGGTAGTCAAAACTCACATAAAGAATCATTATTACTGTAATATATGCTGTGCTGTTAGAAGCGCTATACGTTATAGTTTGTGGACTTCAAAGTTGGAGTCTGAGCTTGATATGTGACGCTTAAAACACTGAATAATGGTTATGAAGTTTTCAGAGAGTTAATTCGGAACCTCCCAGTCCCTGTCTCAGTACATATTTTGCCTCCCTACCTGCTGACATTCCGAACATGTCATGGTCCTTCTACCTAGGAAAAGAACATGTCATGGTCCTTCCCCGATGCTCTTCTTTTTCCTACTCTTCCTTCTCTTTTTTTTCTTTGAAAGATGAGACATGGATATTCTTCCGTCTTCCCTCTCTGCAATTCTTTCCACTTCCCATCCTCGGGCATGCTTTGATAGCCATAATGGTTAAATTTGCCAAGTGCAATGGTATCGTGCTCTGCATTTTATGTTAATCTTTATAATACCCTGGTATAGTGGTACTCTGGGTTGATGTCTCTCACGTGTACCTGTCTTGCATGCTGTGCATCGTTTTATTGGATAACTGACAATTATTTTTACCTTTAACAGGTTTCTTGGCTAAAGCAGCATTCTGCACCAACTTCTGGCATTAGTTTCTCACCAACAAACGACAAGGTTTTTTCTCTATTATACTCATCAACTGGTAGACGTATTGTGTACCTGTACTGGAAGAACTGTAAATCCATCCTCTTGCCAAATGATGGAATCATTTACTGGTGTGGTTTTACTGTTATGATTGCAGATTGTTGCTAGTGTTGGTATGGATAAGAAGTTGTACACTTTTGACTCAGGGTCAAGAAGGCCGACATTTTGCATTCCTTACGAGGCACCTTTTTCTTCACTGGCATTTACTGATGACGGATTCACTCTGGCAGCTGGAACAAGTAGTGGCCGGGTAGTATTCTATGACGTTCGTGGAAAACCACAACCCTTGACTGTTTTACGTGCTTATGGAAATTCTGAGGTATTTGATTCTTCTTTTCTTAATAAAGTGTTTTGTGTTAAATATCAGTTTGTCCTTGACTATGTACTTCTATTATGTCGTTTCATTACCTTGGTTGGCAAAACATGAGAAAGGAAATGAAAAGGAGAGAAAAGATTTAGTTCTTATTGCCAAGGATGGAGATATGTGACTGTATAATAAGCCCATATGGAGTTGGTATGCATATATTCTTAAGTCCACTTGTTGTCTTTAAATTGTTTCATCCGTGATGATAGAGGTGATATGCATGAAATTGGTAATTGTGCAAGAATGGAGGAGGAGATTATGCGGACAAGTAGGTCACCACGGTTCTTCCAATATGGCATGTAGATTTTGAGAGGTTAGAGATAGAGCCAGCATTTGCTTCGGGGAAGGGGAGGTAGTCCCACAAGCTATTGATCATCTATGATATGCTCAGGGTGCAGGAATTGGGTACAAAAGTGGCACATCACTTTGTCAGGCATGCCAACCAAATTTTTGGTCGGTCAAATGTGGATAGAATTTAACACATTTCTCAATTTCCTGAAATCAAAGACATTGTTAAGATATCCTTGTTTCTTCCTTGGCTAAATGTTTCTTTGTGGCATTTGTGTATCAATAGTAGACCAATGTGCATACTCTGATAAATATGAGTTGTAAGATGGTATGAATGTTGCCTTTTGGCTTGGGCAAGGGAGCTGGTCTGAGAAGCTCTTCCTCTTATTTTCTCTCTCTCTCTCTCTCTCTCTCTATCGCTCAGCAAAATTAAACAGCATGGTGTTTCTGTATCTATTTACGGTATCAGTATAAATCTACCAATGGAATCCGTGCCGATATTCTGCATCTTTTAGTATGTACTGGCTGACCTTCATATATTTTGTTTATCAGCTTGTTAACTTTACTTTTGTTCCTCAGTACTGACAGTACCTTTTTTACTACTCTCTGATTTACTTCCTCTTACTAGAAAAGTGTGATGAATTTACAGGCTGTGACAAGTCTATGCTGGCAAAGAGCAAAACCTGTAATTGTCAATGAAAACAATTGCACTACAGAAATGGCTCTCCTGGGCAGTGCTGTGGAGGATTCAATTTTGATGCCTGACCCACTTCCTGCTATGATGTCATCAAGCCTAGCAACTTCTATGACAACATCAGGTTCGAGAACCACTGTTCGTTCAGGTTCTGTGGACTCGTTTTCTTTTCCAGCAGGCATTACAGGATCTACATCTGGGACAACAGGTTTATCTCCATCCGAGGAAACACCCATACGAAGTAGTTTATGGAAAGGTGGATCTTTGGCAAGATTACATGCTCCTCGTAACTTCAAGGATGATATGGAAGTTTTTTCTCCTCTTGTTGAAGTTCAGCCAATTACACCTTCACTTGATAAGTTGTGGGATGATCAGGAAGGTTTCAAAAAGGATTTTGATAAGAAGTCATCTTTGCTATTTCCTTCTTCTCTAAGGTTTCCCCTTCCAGTTGAGGGTGGCAATGAGAATCGCCCCATATTTGATTGGAAATCAAGTTCTTTGCCCAAACAGGTTTGTATCTTGTCTGGTTCATGTGCCTACATTTATATTCTTTTAGAAAACAAATTATTTTCTTGGTTGCAGGAAATATGGTGAAATTGTGAGTTGCTCTTCTGTATACAAAAATGATTACTTGTTTGTAATTTCCTATGTTGTTGGATGCAAAATGATGCTGTTGATATCTAGTTGAAGTAACTAATTTCTTAAATCCTTCATTCTTGGTTTCTATATAATTTGTGAAGTGAGTTCAAAAAGTGGTGTCAGTATTCTGAAAGCTGAAATCAATGACTGGGCTTAGCATTAAAATGCATGAGTTGTTATCTTTCCTTGACAAGTATTTCATATCTTTGATATTCCAGCAGGAGGATGCTTCTTTTGCACAGTTGTCTTCTACTCCAACATCTTCTCGTGGTGATGATTCTTCCTCCATAACTCCTCCAGAAGCTTGGGGTGGTGAGAGATTATCGGATAGATTATCTCATCTTCGGCAGTCAGGAAATATGCCTTCCCGTTTTGCAATCTCGACATCTGGTCCTCTTGCACCAGGATCTATGTTATCTGGATTACAGGATAATTTTCCTGCAACTCAGAGTATCGGCTCTTTGACTAGTTCTACTCTAAGTTTGGCTAATTTGCGCATAAAAGAAAATCCAAATGAAGAAACTATTCTAGGATCTTCAGAACATGCGAGTTCCACATCCTTTTCAGTTGGAACAAAAGGCATTACTGGGCAGGGTACTCTTGATTCTCTTGGTTCAACTGTGTCCCTCCCACGAAGATTTTCCAGTTATGCTGAGAGAATAAGCACCACACCATCCTTCAGTGATGGAACCCTTTCGGTTGGTTCTCCAAAAACTAAGAAAACTGGAGCTGAAACAAGGGAAGAGCTTCTGAATAGCTTGTTATCTAGGTCGGACACGTCGTCTGCTACAGCAGCTGGTGCTTTCCAAGCAATAAATGTATGAATCAGGAAAACTTGGTTGTTCCTATATTTGGCATCATTTGTTATGCATCATCATCATGGATGTTTTCATCTTTTGTGTTTCTCGAAGAGAATCTTGGAAGCATGAGCTGGTGGAAAGATCCTTAATGATGAATCATTCCAAATGATAGAATTATCTTTTTAATAGAAAGTTGTCATTTGACCTATGATTTTTTTCAGGGTGAAATTAAGCAATCTCAAAAGTCCACACTGCCTGAATTGCAGCAGGGAAGTTCCTTTACACTCCAGCTGTTCCAACGTACACAAGAAGAAACTCTTTCTTCCCTTCAAAAATCCATTCACGAGGATATGAGGAATCTTCACTTAGATATCTTAAGACAATTTCATATGCAAGAGGTACATTTGTTAACTTTGCACTTTCCTAGTTCTTCAATTGGGACAGTATCTCTTAGATTTGCAAACATTGTGCAGATGGAAACTTCTAGTGCTATGAAATTGATACTGGAAAACCAAGCAGAGCTGATGAAAGAGGTTCAATTACTTCGAAGGGAAACACAGCAGCTTCGACAGTTATTATGACCAGACTAGCTAAAAGTCTTGTCATTACGTATTCTTTTAGTTTTAGCCATGTACGCAATGCTGTTTTAGGAGATTTGTACTGACAGTTGTGTAGTGAGTAGCGAGTGCGGAAGTGTTATTGTGTGTTTATCTAATTGTGGGCGAATTTGGGGGTTTATTTTACCCTAATATAGTAAAGGAGTGTGTGATGGCTGATCAATAACAGTTAAGAGTGCTGTTATGGTTGTGTACAGAAAGTTGGCTAGGCCAATTTCAGAAATTTAATGTACAGAACTACAGATCATCTAATTCACTTTAATTTAAAAAACATCCTTCCAAGTTGGAGGAGGTTTATTCATATTTTGTGACTATTATTTCTAAATATTAGATTAATTACAATGGTCAAGTTTCAAAAGTAATTCATTAGTGTGCTCATTACGTATTGGGTATTCTATTGATGTAAGCAGCTAAGGGAGTCTCATCAACTTGTACCGATGTAATCATAAATAAAATCATAAATTCACCGTTGAGAAATATGATATTAGAACATAGCACAACTTATATTGTTCATCTCTTTAGATGACTATCATAATTTTTACGTGTGCTTAAAACTAGACTTTCTCCTTCCTTTCATTACTTTATTGTACAACTTAGCATTAGCGAAAACTTAAATTTGATATAATTTTCTTTTTTTCTTATGGTAAATCATACTGAAAAACAAGGTTTGCTAAATGTTCCAGGGTGCTCGTAGAAAATGAATTAACAAGTGGGAGCAAATAAACAGAGCTTTGGAATCCTTAAAACTCTTCAACAAAAGAGTGATGCAGAGGCAGCATCATCATCACAGCACAAGAAGAGCAATACACCACAAACAAGGATCCACTTAGACACAAATGAATATGCAAGCCAGTACATGTTTGAGAAATCATTGTTAAGCGAAAGTAAAATCATGCGCAAAGTGATTTGACTTGACAATAACAATGGAAATGCAATCTCATCAACAAGCAACAACCTGCTGCTGCAAGTGCAAACAGAACTTATGTATAAATAAAATTCACCAACATTTCTATTTCAACTGGCCAAAGACTCATGGTACATCAACTTTATCAATGATATAGCAAAAAAAAAAAAAAACTAAAAATCACGGTATTTTGATATCATTGACAGACATTACGAAGTAGCTAGCCCCTACTAAAACATCAATCAAAACTTATGCGAACCTATGCCTCAATAAATTTCTTCAGATTCTTAAGCCACATCTTGTATTCTCTGCTATCCTTGTTGACCATGTACTCATGCAAGAAGTTGGTTGTGCTGGGCTTGATACCCCTAATCTCCAGATACTTGTGGAAAGCCTTTTGGAGGTTCTCATCCAAATCCCTGATGATTATATATATATATTCTATATTAGTAATTAATGAAAAACAGATAAGAAATTTGTTAAATTAAACATCAAGACTCACGTGAAATCAGGTCCTTCATAAGCAATCTGATCCTCAGCAACATTAGGATCTTTGATTGACAAAGTGTCAATAGCAATCTCATCAGCAAAAGCTGTGATACCAAACTCCAAAGCAGGTCCATTTCTCTTAGACACCCTAACCACTAGAGGAATATTGGACTGATTGGCCCCTTCATTATCATCCTCACCACCGTTGTCATTCTCATCTTCATCACCGGTAACAAGGTCAGGCATGTGAACTTCCACATTTATAGATTCACCTTGATATTCTCTTGTCAATGTTATAGTTTGTTGTCCAGGATGATCTTCAATCTTGAAGGGGAAACCCTCAGGAGCCTCCTCAACCTGCAATCACAATGAAAAAACAGTACAAAATCTGTTAATCCAGTAACATATATATATTTTTTGATTAAAACTAAAAACAGCATGAATTTTTCCATAAGATCCACATAAAAACAGAAACAAATCAGTGGTAGAATCCAAAATTAGGCGATTTTAATTAATAGTATTAAAATTCATCTGCGACATGAAAAGGAGAATTGGGGAAAATCAAACCTCGTCTGGTTCGTCGGATTCCTCAGCACATTGGATTTCGGACTGAATGACTTTGAGGAGTGATTCATCAGAACTGGGCCTCTTTGTAGAATAGAAATGAAGGGTGGACGGTGCTGAGCTCCGAAAGAAGTTTCTAGAAGCAGCACTACGGTTAACTATGGTGGATAAGAGAGCAGAGGATCGATGATGGTAACTCTGTGTTCTAAAGATCACCCGAGCAGCCAAGGGTACAACTTGAGAAGCAGTCCTTCTGATGATGTTAGTGACAGCCATTTTCGCAGAGGTAGAGAATTTAGGGTTTAAGGAGAAGAGGAGGCTTGGGTTTAGGGTTTACGCTACATGTTATATTAATAGGAGACTTCTCCACTTTTTTTTCGGAAATTTCAACTTCAACTTGGGGTAGAATGGGAAGTGACATACAAAAAATTTCAGTTACCTCTTTATTTTTTCTTTTTTTACTTAATAGAAATGCGAGTACAAAATATGGATCAACCTGTCCGTTTTCTGTCTTTACAATTCAATTTGAGGATATTTTAGACATTTCACAATTGAAAGCAATTTCATCTTCCCTATTTCACCACGTATCTCATATTTTCTCTTTCTAAACCCTTCTCTTCTGATAACAAATTTCAAAAATCTTAAGCTCATAGGTATCCATTCCACCAGTACGTCATGCACAACTGATGCGGTGATGCTACCGACTATCACTTCCCATCCACCGGTGTAAATGGTGAAGTGAGGCATTATATCTCTCAGTCAATCAACGATACCCACCTTTTGCTTCTATGAGGATTATCATCGATTTTCTAACTGTGGTAAGTTTTCTTATTATAATATGTAATAATGAATTTGCTGATCAATTTCGCTTGGAGTAATTGCATTAATTTTTTGATTATATCTCTTCTCTTCAATAATTGATTTGTGTATTTATTTGCTCTATATCCAAGTTATATATTATGTTATCTTTTATTTGTGCCCTCTAATTCTATATGGCAGTAGTTTAAATTTTTGACAATCAGATAGTATTGTTGAAGTTGATTTCAATTAGTTTCTACCGCTTCAATCAAGATTCGGTGATAGTATCCTTTCTCCTATATGTTATTCTTACATTAACCTGTATTTATAAGGTTAATAAAAAGAAACACAAATAAGATGAAGCAGAAAAAATATAAAATACAAGAATTAATCCGAGTCCACAGAAACTACTGTGTCCTTAAGAAATTTAATCCCCTCACTGTACCCAAGGTTATGGACTAATTTCTCCCAAGATAAAACGGATTAAACCTGTTAAAGAAATAGCGGTACCTCAAACTTCTTTAACTTCAACGAACTTAAGAACAACAACAAGTCACACAGACTCAGTCGATCGACACTTTGATTTTATTTGAGAGAAAAATAAATGCAAAGAAGGAAAAAAAAATTCAGTGTTTGAAAAAATCGAAAATTGACTTCCTTTTATAGCCATTTTCAGCAAGGAACGTGTCTGTTCAGTGAAATCTGTTCAGACCCATTTTATTCAGAAAGTTGTGTCTTTTGAAAAAAATAACAACTTTTCAAAAAATTGTCTGTTAGGAAAATACGACTTTTTGGAAAGTAACGACTTTTCGGAAAGTAACGACTTTTCGGAAAGTAACGACTTTTCGGAAAGAGTAACAACTTTTCGGAATGTTACCGTTACCCGCAAATTTATAAGAGATAATTTTAACAGGATTTAATCATTTAATTAATTTAACAAAAACTGATTAAATAAATTTTGTCCAAAAAAATTATCAATCAAATCATTTGCCAAAGCCAAAACCGAGCGAGCAACGACGACGGCGCGAGGGGACATCTTCTTCTTAGCTCTTTAAGAAGTAATTGAAGTGTTTCCTTCTATAAGGACAATAATTTCCCTTTCTTTTGCTGATATGGGAGAAATGACTTTTCATTTGCACTTTGCAAATGACTTTTCATTTTCCCTCCAAAGTAGTTCCTCACTTTTCATATTCTCTCTTTTCTTTTCCCATTCACACTTGCTAAAACCCAACAATAATTGTTAGTTAGAAATTTCAGGTATCTCAAAAATCAAAACTTCTCAACATATATCCCTCAACACATTTGTGGGAACTGGTGATTTTTGTTACTTTTAATTATTATCCCTTTTAAAGGCATTTGAACTTGTGTACTTTCATTTGTCGATTTGGTACTGCTATCCGAGACATTGGATTCGGCCATTTCTTCTTCTACATAGTGAACCTTTTGGAGCTCTCCAAGATATTTTGGTTACTATTTTTTTCCCTCTCACTCTATCAATGGATCATCAGTTCAGGTGAGGCGCATATTGAATTTTCCTCAGATTGACTTGGTAGGAGAACTTTTTTGTTTGAACTTAGGTCATAAACATATTCTTACTTGTTCTCGGAAAAGCATGTTGTATATCTTTTTAAAACATAAGAACCATATACCTTCTAATGCTGCATTTTACTTCAAATTGTTTACTATCATTGGGTGAATCATATACTTTCTTAGGTTCGCTGTTTAAGTAACATAAAAGAAGTGATAATTTGTCTTGGCCATGTGGTAAAATCAATTGATTCAGTTTGCTATAAACATATATTTAAGCTATATCGATCATGTGCAAGGTCTTGATAGCTAAAAGAAAAGTTCTTTTCTTACTACATGTTGGTGTTTAATTATGATAGCAAGTGATTCAAAAGAAAGCTTACATTTTTTACCTTCAAGAGATTATATATCGGTGATATTAGTAACTTGAAACAGTAGTTTGTATAAGATATTTTCCTACCTCTTTATTTGATCTCCCAATATTTTCCCTTTATATACTGAGACTATTCGAATTTGTTCAATCTTTAACTTGATGAAATTGAGGCCTTCAACGAAAGAGACTATTTTTCTACCGCCAAATAGCTTGCATAAGATATTTTCCTGTCTCTTTATTTGTGCTCACAATATTTTTATTTTATATACTGAGGTTGTTAGGATTTGTTCAATCTTCAACTTGGTGAAATTGAGTCTTTCAACAAAAAACACATATTTTTCTGCCACCAAATAGCTCCGGCTCCGTTTATGTATGCCTCAGTTCCTGTGTACTTTGAGTTATATTATATGTAGATGATTCAAGAGTCTGTATTTTATGTCAAATGATCTTTTCAGAAGTTGAATTGCAAATGTGAATGATTAAGTTGAGTAGTGGAGCTGAACTTCCTCAATTGTGGTGGAGAATGTATAATACCCAATATTTTGTTGCCAATGACATATAACGTCATTTGTTCTTACATTTTAGCATGGTAAAAAGTATTAAGATATTTCTCTGTAGTGCTTAGTTCAAAGCCTAAATATGTGCATTCATATGTTGACTTCCTTTCTGAAAGCTCTTCAATTTTATTATGACAACGAAATCTGTAGCTGTTTCACTATTACAGCCCGCATGACACAAAAGTGAGGTTACTGCACTAAGCAAGTCGCTTGCTGCAAGTTCGATCGACAAAGTACTTGAAGGTCCTTTGTTTTTCCCTTTCTAGTTTTATCGATATTGAGGATATGGATAGTTTATGTCTCTTAAGTATATAGTTAGGTAAATCCCTATATTATACCTAGATGGATGTCGCAATTTATAGGATTATGTTGTAAGGAGAAGTCCTTCCAACACATTAATCTGTTGAGATTTGCGGCCAAACTTATTAAATTGGATATTTTATTTTTCTCAGAAAACATAATATACCATAAAACAATTGTTTGCTTGCAACGAAGTTTCATAATAAGCAACAACAAGAAATGGATGACGCAAATAACACTTGTGGGTAAATAGAAGAGATTATAGACAATGTCGAGCTGAGTTTTATGCAGATCAAGAAATTTGACATGAATATCCTCCGTATGATCATCACTTCCTAAAATATGACAGAAATTTTAAGAACATCGGATTAGAAAAAATTCCCTTAAGACAAAGGATTGAATAAGAGTGACTTTTGTTGGAGAAGACTCCTACTCGCCCACTACTTCTTGTAGTAGAGCCTTTCAAATAATGTCAAAAGGGAAGGAAATGAACTTTTAGAAAACTGATAAGTGCAAATTCATAGTGCTCTCATGCGGGCGCTATATTTCCACCTTCGGTTGCGTGTTATTATGCATTTACAATTTTGGTTACCTTGAACAAGATAACACATCCTACATAATTCTTTTTCTCTTTTCAGGAAAGACTATGAAGAATCTATGAGTGTTGTGAAAAGCGCGCTTCAAAGCGAGGCAACACCAGTGCGCTTCTTTCTTCTGAGGCAATGTGATCTGAAAAAGGCGCTCGCTTCAGATAAAGAAGCGAGAAGCGACACTAAGACAAAAACGCAATAAAGCGAGCTTTTAATAAAAAAGCGACAATTAGGGTTTTTTTTTTAAAAAAAAAAATTGGGTTTTTTCTTTAAAAAAAAACTGAAATATACAATATAACTTAATTTTTATTTCACGACTCTTCTTTCGCTTCTTGTCTCTTCACGACCGCGACTGCATGTAAGTTTTAACCGATGTTTATTAGTTCCTCTCTGTGAGTTCCTTTTCTCCTGAAATATACAATCTTCGTCTTTGCTTCATCTCTGTGAGTTTCTTTTCTCTTCACGATATGACTGCTGTAGTTTTTCTTCTTCTTCTCTTCTTCTCTTCATCTCTGCTGCGATCTGCTCTGTTTCTGTTCACAATTACTGATTGCCTCCTCTGTTTTTTTTTTCAATTCTTTTGCTCTTTTTTATTTTATTTTTGTGATCAGTGTGTATGCTAGCATGTCACGACCCAATTCGGGGATGCGACTGGCACCCACATTTACCCTCCTATGTGAGCGAACCAACCTATCTAAACCTTAACATTTTAATACAATATCATCAAAAGTAATGCGGAAGACTTAAACTCATTAATAAAAACAACTCAAAACTATTATTAATATTATCCCCAAAATCTGGAAGTCATCATCACAAGAACATCTATGGTCAAATTACTAAACTAAAACTGTCTAAGAACAAAAATAACTAAAAAGCTAGTCCATGCCGGAAGTTCAAGGCATCAAGACTTGAAGAAGGAGACCCAGTCCAAGCTAGACGCATTAGCTCACCCTGAATTTCCGATGGAGTGAAGACTGGCTTGATCTACTGCTGAGTCGAAGTTGACGGAACGTTTGCTGCATAACACAAATAAACAAAGAGGAAAACAATAAAGTAGGGGGTCAGTACAACCCACACGTACTGAGTAGATATCATCGGCCAACTCAAATAGAAGATAATACATATCAAGTAATATTATAAATCAACTATAAACTCAACATGTAGCAACAACAAGTATTATAATCGTCAATAAATACCATCAAGTTCATCCATGAGGGCTCAAGCCTCAATACCACACTCATTTGGGAAATAAGTTCATTATGTTGAGTATATTATCATCTTTCAAGATTCATTATCTTTCTTCCTCTTGTGTCGGTACGTGACACTCCGATCCCCTACCACTATGTGTCGGAACGTGACACTCCGATCCCCTATATGTGTCGGAACGTGACACTCCGATCCCCTATATGTGTCGGAACGTGACACTCCGATCCCCTATATGTGTCGGTACGTGACACTCCGATCCCCTATATCTACGTGTCGGTTCGTGACACCCGTCCCACTAATACTATGTGTCGGAACGTGACACTCCGATCCACTATTACTATGTGTCGGAACGTAACACTCCGATCCACTATTACTATGTGTCGGAACGTGACACTCCGATCCACTAAATTCATTCCATCCGCTCATCAAGCCTTCTCTATACCAAGGCATCATCAATCCCATTACTTTAATTCGTCAAGCCTTCTTTTATACCAAGGCATCATCATTAATATCATAGATTAAAGTTTCTTTCAAGATTTTGGATTCAATGGTTTTCATCATGCTTGTTTTATCAAAATCACATAATCATGTTCATACAAGCATACAATTAAGCATATAGACAGATTTACAATATCATCACCACATATTATTCACTACTAAGAGTTCACTACGAATATCGTAATATAAACCATAACCTACCTCCACCGAAGAATTGAAATCGACAAGAAATCTCCCAAGCTTTGTTATTCTCCTCAGCCTCTCGATCGATCTCTCTATCCCTCTTTCTGTTCTTTCTCTTTTGTTTTCTTATGTTCAAACCCTCTTTCTTTTACCCTAATTAATCATATAATTAAGTGTGAAAAAGGACAATAAACCCCTCTAATTAACTTAAGGTTACCCCTTTTAACCCCTAAGTAATTAGACTTATTAATGTTACCCCTCAATCTTTATAATTAAGGAAAGAATAGTCAAAAACGACCCTTAAAACGTGTGGAGAAATCCTAAACTGCCTGGGATTGCGTGACCTGTGACGGGCCGTCGTGCCTGCGACGGTCCGTCACGGTGGTCGTCGCACCTCCCCAGGTTCCAGGTGGCTGTGACGGCCCGTCACACCTGTGACGGTCCGTCCTGCACCTCCGTCCTGACGGTCAGAAACTCGTTTCTCGTACCAAATTCTCAAAAGTTGAAGTGTTTTGCAACGGGGCTCACGACGGTCCGTCGTGGCTGTAACGGCACGTCCTGCAGGTCCGTCACAATTTACAGAGAGTCGATTTTAATATCTAATTTGAAGAATCCTAAGTGTCCTGGAACGACACTCCCTCGACGGGCCGTCGTGACTACGACGGTCCGTCGTTCCATCCGTTGTGCCCGCCAGTTTTTCTAGAATTAAAATCTGTTGCTCAAAACGACTAAACAGGTCGTTACAATAGATACCAATTTACCCATCGTTCGTCCTCGAACGATCAAAAGAAGAAAACAATGGCGAAAAAGGAGTACCTGAATCTGTAAACAGATGTGGGTATTTTTCTTGCATATCTGCCTCCTTCTCCCAAGTAGCCTCTTCAACCGGTCGATCCTTCCATTGCACTTTGATGGATGCAATCTCTCTCGACCTCAGTTTGCGAACTTCTCTATCTAATATAGCAACCGGTTCCTCTTCATAAGTCAAGTTCTCATCCAACAAAACTGAATCCCAACGGATAATGTAGTTTCCATCTCCGTGGTATCTCTTCAGCATGGATACATGAAACACCGGATGCACTCCGGACAGCCCTGGGGGCAAGGCTAATTCATAAGCCACCTCCCCTATCCTCTTAAGCACTTCAAATGGTCCAATATACCTTGGACTTAACTTACCCCTTTTTCCGAACCGCATCACCCCTTTCATGGGTGAAACCTTCAATAAGACTTGTTCACCTTCCATGAACTCCAAGTCTCTAACCTTTCGGTCTGCATACTCCTTTTGTCTACTTTGGGCCGCCAAAAGCTTTTCTTGAATAGCTTTCACCTTCTCCATAGAATCTCTTAACAGATCAGTCCCCCAAGGTCTAACTTCAAAGGCATCAAACCAACCAATGGGAGACCTACATCTCCTCCCATACAATGCTTCAAATGGGGCCATGTCGATACTGGAGTGATAGCTATTATTGTATGAAAACTCTGCCAACGGTAAGAAGCTATCCCAATGGCCACCAAACTCTATCACACATGCACGAAGCATATCCTCCAACACTTGAATCGTTCGCTCAGACTGACCATCGGTCTGAGGGTGAAATGCCGTGCTAAGGTCCAACCTAGTACCTAATTCAGCATGCAATGTTCTCCAAAACTTAGAAGTAAACTGCGTACCTCTATCTGATATGATTGAGAGTGGAACTCCATGCAACCGAACGATCTCTGAGATGTAGATTTTGGCTAACTTCTCTGCATTGTAGGTCACCTTGACCGGAATGAAGTGAGCAGACTTAGTTAACCTATCAACAATCACCCAAATAGAGTCATACTTACCCAATGTCTTTGGAAGACCAACCACGAAGTCCATCGCGATTCTCTCCCACTTCCATTCAGGAATGGGCATTCTCTGAAGTGTTCCTCCGGGCCTCTGGTGTTCATACTTTACTTGTTGACAATTTGGACATTTGGCCACAAACTCAACAATATCTCGCTTCATTCTACTCCACCAGAAGTGTTGCTTTAGGTCGCGATACATCTTGGTTGCACCAGGATGTATAGAATATCCAGAACTATGAGCTTCTGTAAGAATAGTGGTGATCAAATCATCGATGCGGGGTACACATACTCTTCCCTTGATCCTCAAAACACCTTCCCCATCGATTATTGCTTCCTTAGCCTCTCCTTGCAACACTTTATCTCGAATACGCCTTAGTTTCTCATCATCAAACTGTTTCCCCTTAATCTGATCAAGAAAAGAGGATTTTGCCTCTACACAAGCTAACAGTCCTCCCTTCTCGTTTATTTCTAATCTCATAAGGTCATTAGCCAAAATCTGCACTTCTCTAGCCAATGGGCGTCTAGAAGCTTGCAAATGAGCTAGACTTCCCATGCTTCCGGCCTTTCTACTCAAGGCATCTGCCACAACATTCGCCTTCCCCGGATGATACAAGATAGTGATGTCGTAGTCCTTCAGTAGTTCCATCCATCTCCTCTGTCTCAAGTTCAAGTCTTTCTGAGTGAATACATACTGTAGGCTACGATGGTCCGTGTAGACTTCACACTTAACCCCATACAAGTAGTGTCTCCATTGCTTTAGTGCAAATACTACCGCGGCCAACTCCAAATCGTGGGTCGGATAGTTACGCTCATGCACCTTTAATTGCCTCGAAGCATAAGCAATCACATTCTTCTCTTGCATTAGCACTGCACCCAACCCAGAATAGGATGCATCACAATAAACAATAAAGTTTTTGCCCTCTACCGGCAAGGTGAGGATAGGCGCGGTAGTCAACAAAGTCTTAAGCTTCTGGAAGCTCTCCTCACACTCATCCGACCATACAAATGGGACGTTTTGCTTAGTCAAGTTCGTCAATTGGGAAGCAATGGAAGAGAATCCCTTGACGAATCGGCGGTAGTAGCTAGCTAACCCCACAAAACTCCTTATTTCTGACACGTTTGTAGGTCTTACCCAATTCTTCACTGTCTCAATCTTAGATGGATCCACCATCACTCCATCCTTAGAAACCACGTGCCCCAAGAAGGACACTGAATCTAGCCAAAACTCACACTTGGAGAATTTCGCATAAAGCTTTTTCTTCCTCAACAACTCTAACACCATTCTCAAATGCTCCTCATGTTCCTTCTTACTTTTGGAGTATATCAGTATATCATCAATGAACACAATCACAAAGAGGTCCAAGTATGGCTTGAAAATCCCGTTCATCAAGCTCATGAAGGCGGCGGGGGCATTCGTAAGACCAAATGACATTACCACAAATTCATAATGCCCATACCTAGTTCGAAAAGCAGTCTTTGGCACATCCGTTGCTCGTATTTTCAATTGGTGATAACCGGACCTCAAGTCAATCTTTGAGAAGACACAAGCACCTTGTAACTGATCGAACAAGTCATCAATGCGAGGAATGGGGTACTTGTTCTTAATAGTTACTTTGTTCAACTGTCGGTAATCTATGCACATTCGGAAACTCCCATCCTTCTTCTTCACAAATAGCACCGGAGCACCCCAAGGAGATGCACTTGGTCTAATGAAGCCTTTGCTCAACAACTCTTGAAGTTGTGCCTTTAACTCTCTTAATTCGGCGGGAGCCATTCTATACGGGGGTATAGAAATGGGGCGAGTACCGGGTTCCAAATCAATCCAGAAGTCTATATCCCTATCTGGTGGCATACCGGGAAGATCTGCAGGGAACACATCCAAAAACTCACAGACTACCGAAACTGACTCAATCGATGGTACTTGAGTAGTGTCATCCTTAAGATGTGCCAAGAAAGCTAGACAACCCTTACTAACCATCTTCTGAGCACGAATAAAGGAGATGATACGCACCGGATTGGAAGTGTAGTCACCCTCCCACACTAACGGATCTGCCCCAGGCTTGGCTAACGTCACCGTTTTAGCATTACAATCCAAAATCGCAAAATTGGGAGAAAGCCAAGTCATACCCAGAATTATATCAAAGTCACCCATTTCTAAAATAACCAAGTCTACATAAGTGTTGCTCCCCACAAAATTCACCAAACAAGACCTATAGACCTTTTCAACTATCACAGACTCACCCACCGGAGTAGAAACACGAATAGGCATGTCAAGTAATTCACAATGTAAATTTAGACCATTAGCAAATGAGGAAGATACATATGAAAACGTGGAGCCAGGGTCAAATAATATAGATGCCATGCAATCACAAACCAAGAGATTACCTGTGATAACAGCATCAGACGCCTCCGCTTCAGACCTCCCAGGGAAAGCATAACAATGGGCCCTCTCATTCGTTTGTCCGTTGCCCCTACCATGTTGTGTAGTAGTGGCTCCGTTTTGCCCTTCACCTCTGCCGTTTTGGTGACCGCCATTACCTCGACCACCACGTCCTCCAGAAAAACGGCCTCTACCATGACCACCCCTACCTCTAGCTAGTGGGGCTCTGTAACTCTGTTTTGGACAATTCCTCCTAATATGTCCAATCTCCCCACATCCATAGCACTCTCTGGAATCGGGCATAGGTCTCTCGGAGTAGTGTTGACCGTTCTGAGGTGGACCCCCAACTACAGTCTGTAGTGAAGACTGTATTGGTCGAACTGAGTGACCTCCGGAGTTCTGTCCTCTAGAATAAGAACCATTAAACTCACCTCCCCTTCGAAACCTTTTGATGTCGATGTCGTGGTGAAGTCATCTGGTTTCACTCCTTCCACCTCAATCACAAAGTCTACCACCTCTTGGAAGGATGTTGCCGTTGCCGCTATCTGTAAGGCTGAAATCCGCAATTCTGACCTCAACCCCTTCACAAAACGGCGGATCCGTTCTTGTGGACTGAAACAAAGTTGGGTGGCATATCTGGATAGTGCGCGAAATTTAGCCTCATACGCGTTTACTGTCATCCTTCCCTGTTCAAGACTCAAGAACTCATCCCTCTTCCTATCTCTCAAAGTGCGGGGGATATACTTTTCCATGAACAAACTAGAGAATGATTCCCAAGTCATAGGTGGTGCCTCCGTTGGTTGACACTCAGCATGTGAACGCCACCACATTTTGGCGTTCCCTTGGAACTGATAGCTCACGAACTCGACACCAAACCTCTCTACTATCCCCATCTTGTGTAGTAGCTCATGACAATCAACCAGAAAATCATAAGCATCCTCAGATTCTGCACCCTTGAAGACTGGGGGTTTCAATTTCAAGAACTTACTGAAAAGTTCGTGTTGATCGTTTGTCATAATAGGCCCAGTAGTCAGACGTGGAAATGTGCCTATTCCCAAGGTTGCATCCATGCGGGGAGCCATAGTAGCCGCATGTCGTATCTCTGAAACCGGAGGTGTTGGTGCAGAAACCACTGGAGGAGCCTGTCCCTGATCAGACAACCCGCTAAGATAAGCCAGTACTTGGTTGATCATCTCTGGGGTAGGTTGGGGTGGCATTTCCTCATTCTGCCCTTGTTCATTCTCCCCTTCCTCACCCTCTCTTATCACCTCCTCGGTCGGTGGAGGAGTCACTGCCCTAGTATCAGATGGGCTAGGGGCTCGTCCTCTCCCTCTAGAGGACGTCCTCCCACGACCTCTTCCACGGCCTCTTGCCGCTGTTCCTCCTCGAGCCACAGCCCCAGTGGCTGGCTCAGTAGTTTCATGTCTTTCCGTTGTCGCTGCTGGTGCGGTCGTTGCTCTAGTTCTAACCATCTGCGAAATAGAGTGAAGATGGTCAGATACCAATTTGTATCACCTAGATACCAATTGGACTCAAGTAGTAGCACGAAAGAAAGAATGAAAGAATGGAATTTTCCTAAAGTCTTATAGCCTCTCAAAGAAAAGTAAAGGCGTCCCCCTACCGTTCTTTAAGACTCTACTAGACCTGTTCTTGTGTGATGAGACCAATGAACCTAATGCTCTGATACCAAGTTTGTCACGACCCAATTCGGGGATGCGACTGGCACCCACATTTACCCTCCTATGTGAGCGAACCAACCTATCTAAACCTTAACATTTTAATACAATATCATCAAAAGTAATGCGGAAGACTTAAACTCATTAATAAAAACAACTCAAAACTATTATTAATATTATCCCCAAAATCTGGAAGTCATCATCACAAGAACATCTATGGTCAAATTACTAAACTAAAACTGTCTAAGAACAAAAATAACTAAAAAGCTAGTCCATGCCGGAAGTTCAAGGCATCAAGACTTGAAGAAGGAGACCCAGTCCAAGCTAGACGCATTAGCTCACCCTGAATTTCCGATGGAGTGAAGACTGGCTTGATCTACTGCTGAGTCGAAGTTGACGGAACGTTTGCTGCATAACACAAATAAACAAAGAGGAAAACAATAAAGTAGGGGGTCAGTACAACCACACGTACTGAGTAGATATCATCGGCCAACTCAAATAGAAGATAATACATATCAAGTAATATTATAAATCAACTATAAACTCAACATGTAGCAACAACAAGTATTATAATCGTCAATAAATACCATCAAGTTCATCCATGAGGGCTCAAGCCTCAATACCACACTCATTTGGGAATAAGTTCATTATGTTGAGTATATTATCATCTTTCAAGATTCATTATCTTTCTTCCTCTTGTGTCGGTACGTGACACTCCGATCCCCTACCACTATGTGTCGGAACGTGACACTCCGATCCCCTATATGTGTCGGAACGTGACACTCCGATCCCCTATATGTGTCGGAACGTGACACTCCGATCCCCTATATGTGTCGGTACGTGACACTCCGATCCCCTATATCTACATGTCGGTTCGTGACACCCGTCCCACTAATACTATGTGTCGGAACGTGACACTCCGATCCACTATTACTATGTGTCGGAACGTGACACTCCGATCCACTATTACTATGTGTCGGAACGTGACACTCCGATCCACTTAATTCATTCCATCCGCTCATCAAGCCTTCTCTATACCAAGGCATCATCAATCCCATTACTTTAATTCGTCAAGCCTTCTTTTATACCAAGGCATCATCATTAATATCATAGATTAAAGTTTCTTTCAAGATTTTGGATTCAATGGTTTTCATCATGCTTGTTTTATCAAAATCACATAATCATGTTCATACAAGCATACAATTAAGCATATAGACAGGTTTACAATATCATCAACACATATTATTCACTACTAAGAGTTCACTACGAATATCGTAATATAAACCATAACCTACATCCACCGAAGAATTGAAATCGACAAGAAATCTCCCAAGCTTTGTTATTCTCCTCAGCCTCTCGATCGATCTCTCTATCCCTCTTTCTGTTCTTTCTCTTTTGTTTTCTTATGTTCAAACCCTCTTTCTTTTACCCTAATTAATCATATAATTAAGTGTGAAAAAGGACAATAAACCCCTCTAATTAACTTAAGGTTACCCCTTTTAACCCCTAAGTAATTAGACTTATTAATGTTACCCCTCAATCTTTATAATTAAGGAAAGAATAGTCAAAAACGACCCTTAAAACGTGTGGAGAAATCCTAAACTGCCTGGGATTGCGTGACCTGTGACGGGCCGTCGTGCCTGCGACGGTCCGTCACGGTGGTCGTCGCACCTCCCCAGGTTCCAGGTGGCTGTGACGGCCCGTCACACCTGTGACGGTCCGTCCTGCACCTCCGTCCTGACGGTCAGAAACTCGTTTCTCGTACCAAATTCTCAAAAGTTGAAGTGTTTTGCAACGGGGCTCACGACGGTCCGTCGTGGCTGTAACGGCACGTCCTGCAGGTCCGTCACAATTTACAGAGAGTCGATTTTAATATCTAATTTGAAGAATCCTAAGTGTCCTGGAACGACACTCCCTCGACGGGCCGTCGTGACTACGACGGTCCGTCGTTCCATCCGTTGTCCCCGCCAGTTTTTCTAGAATTAAAATCTGTTGCTCAAAACGACTAAACAGGTCGTTACATAGCAGCTCTTTTTTTTCAAATTTTTTTGACACTTCTGATGACGAAGAAGATGATGACCAATCATAACCCTTGGTGATGACACTTGAAGAGTTTGAGGATCCTGTTGAAGAATAGGAGTTTGAGTCTTTGTGATATAATTATGTTTTTGATTTTTTGTTTTATATGTTATGAATTATGAGTATTATTGACTATCTATTTTATTTTAATCTAAGACTATATTACCTCTATTTAGTTATTTAATATATTTTTTTATTTTTATACTAAATGTCGTTTTTTTGAAAAAAGTGTGCGCTTCGCTTCACGCTTCTCGCTTCTGTGAAGCAAGCCCTCATCCTTTTTTCTGCTTCTCGCCTCCCAAAACACTGTAATATCTACCAAATATTTTGGAGGGTACGATCTTCAACCAGTCTTTTCATTCGAACGTAACAAGTAATGAATCCCATGAAGTCTAAGTCGATCTTAGTGTTCACTTTCTTCCACATTAGAGAAAAGATTTGAGCCTTCTACTTGAATACGTATGCTCAGGGGGTTGAATATAACACTACTAGACAACACTCCTGTGCAAAGCAGTAATATAAACCAAAAGTCGTCTTTTACTATTGGAATAAGATCATGAATGTCAAATACTACATATGTAGAATATGGTCCAGAATGTGTGTAGAGGTAGTTGTGCTTTTTCCCGAATATTATTGTTGATGCCATTTGAAGGTCTGAGAAATCATTGTGTTTGTAGAATGCAGAGTCACTGAAGTCATAGCTGCTTTCTGCTACTAATTTTGTCCTATGGTTTCAGTTAGTTATAGATTCATCTAGGTACAGTGCAATCCTTTGCTTCATTTAAAGCTAAATTATGGTCATCCTGTCAAAACTAAAAAGGCAACCCGGGCAAAGAATTATCTAGTTATCAAATAAGTATAACTTTCATTTCATATTATAATTTATTAAAATAATTGTCTACTAATATATAAGTGAGAACAAACTAGTTATTGTTCTCTCCCTCATTTTTACTTGTTAATTTTTAACTTGATAGTTGACACACATAAAAATCATATTTGAATGTTATAGCTATAGTTTGTATAATTGCTCTCCATAACATATTTTATATTTGCTATGACTATCAATTTGTATATATCATTATACATATATAAAAAAAAACAATTGTATAATTTGTCTCGATATACTTATACAAAAGAATCAATTATATAATTTGACTTTCTATTAAAGAGAAAGAGAAAAAGACAAAATAAAATTGGGCAGAGGAAGATCTGTATTTGTATACTCATAAGTGTATAGGATGAAAATATTTGTATTTGTATTTGTATATACAATTTTCTCTTGCTTTATACAAACACAAACGCAATGTATACATTTGCGTGTGTATAAAGTGAGAGAGACGAGTGAGAGTGGTGAGCGAGATCTGGGAGAGTGGAGAGAGGGGAACGAAAATATATGTAAATATACAATTTTCTCTCGCTTTATACAATCACAAACACAATCTGTGCGTTTCTATAAAGTGAGAGAGACGAGTGAGAGTGGAGAGCGAGATCTGGGAGAGAGGAGAAAGGGAAACAAATATATACGTAAATATACAATTTTCTCTCGCTTTATACAAAAAGAAACACATTTTATACATCTGTGTTTGTATAAAAGCGAGAGAGGCGTGAGAGAGATTGACGATAGTGATGACCGAGAAACTAGGGAGGGAGCCAAATAACAACAGTTTGCTATGTGTTAGAATTAAATCAAATTGTGGTTCTGACATTTAGTTTGAAGTAATAGTTTGTTAATATATATAATTTTTCCATTAAAAAATAATATTGATATAGTTAGTCCACTATTTAATCCTATTAATTGATAAAGTCCTAACTATATTAACTCTACATTTTTCAGTAAAATTAACTCAATATCAATAAAGTAAGGATATAATATAAAATAAAATTGTATTTTTTTGAATTTGTCAAAGATGACAAGTAAAAGAAGTGGTCAATTTAAGATATATTTCACAATCAAATAGTAAGAGAGAGTAATACACGAGTGGGAACAAACAAGCAACCAATGAAATAGTAAGCAGTCATATTGACCATCAGCTCAAAAAACATAAGCATATACATTGACTAAGACTGGGCAACGGATCAGAAAGGGACCATCGGACCAGAACGGAATGAGTTGACCTGTTCGTTGATAGATATCGGGTTGAACCGGACAGGAATTACAAGGATGAATACTTGGTTTTATCCCGTTCCACTATATACCGGGATGGAACCGGAATGGAACGGGATGGGATAAATGGGATGATACATCTAGTTATTTCAAAAAATGATTTTTTCAAATTACAAAAACATGAATATTTTTTTATTTTTCTAAGTTTAAATTAATAGTTTTTAAATTTATAGTGTAATTTTTTATTTAAGTTTATTTTAAAGATATTTTTTTAAAAAAAATTATTTATTAAGTTTGCAAGTTAAGTCTAATTAAGTTTTCAAAATTTAAATCTTTTGAAGTTTATAAGTTATTACCCTCCTTCTCATTTTATGTGGCACCATTTTCTTTTTTGTCAGTCCCCAAAAAAATGTCACATTTCCTTATATGGCAAGTATTTAAATGTATAATTTTTCTTTTACCCTTATTAGTCCCACTTAATTTTCTAATACATTTATGAGGAAAGAGAAAAATGACTTGCTTTTTTGAAGGACAATTTGGTAACATTTCATAGTCTTCATTATTTCTTAAACTCCATGTCGGGTCAAATGTTGCCACATAAAATGGGATGGAGGGAGTACTTATTATTTATTAATATGTTATAATTTATAAGTTATATCTTTAACTTGTAATATAAATAAATTAAATTTATAATTTTAAAAAATTAAATAAAAATAAGGATAAAACGATTACACAAATTAAAAAAGTATCAATTTAATTAATTTAAATTTGTAGTACAAATTACAGTTTCAATTTACAACTATAAGTAGAGTGTATAGTTTACGAGCCACCTTCTAAGAAGAGTTCTGTTTCAACTAAGTCTTGAATGTAATACTAATATGGGGTAGTTGAGTTACTTGGGTAGTATTTATTATTAAATATAAAAATAAATTATAATTTAAAAATATATAATATAAATTAATTAATAAATATAATTAATCGGAACCTAACCAAAATCGGACCGAACAGGACCGAAATTGAAATAAATCGATACTGATTCTGTTCCGTGTCGCGATTCAGGATGTTCCTTTCCGTCCCGTGGGCAATCGAATCGGGACGAACCGAAACGAATCGAAATGGTACCGGACTAGTACTGATACATCCCGTTCCGTTGCCTAACCTTACATTTACCATGAACTATATGCTTGTTCACACTTCTATATTAGTAATGGATACTAATTACGAAAAAAAACATGTTGGACATGGTGAAGGAAAATCTACATGTTTATGTAGGGTGCACGTGCATCTGTTAACTTTAAAAAAATTATATATATATATATATATATATATATATATATATATATATATATATATATATATATATATAGCTTGAATAGGAGATATATTTGGCCATAAATTTTCCAAATAATATTTGGAAAAAATTTGACAGATAATGTTTGTCCATACAGTTTGTCATTATTTGGCAATACTTTTGGCAAATATCCCAAATTTTCAAATATTAATTTTTTTAGTATTTGGAATCTTTTGAAAATTGAAATTTTACACCAAACTTTTATCTTTTATAAAAAACCCCCTCTACAGTAGTTGTTTGCATTGTGTTACATAATTTTTTATGTGAATTCCAAAGTACTAATGAAATACTCAATGAATATTAAATGATGATATGATTGTTGATGAAAATGATGATCAATTGGCTGAGGGTAACAATGTCATGTGCTTTGTCTACTTCACGTTGTATGGAATAATGTTTGTTGCACTCACTCCAAACTACCACATTACTCTAGTGTCATGGACCTGATTTGTTATTGTTGCGACGAAGATCCAATTGACTTGTAATACAAATTTATGGTTAGTTTTGATAGTTTTTAAAACTTATGTGTATAAATCACATTTTTCTAAGAAAATGAAGTATATTTTCCAAATAGTATGGCTAAACACATTGTGAAACTTCATCCAAATAATATTTGCCAAGAATATTTGAAAATGGCCAAACTCTAGCTTAATTAGGCTTTATATGTTGCTAAAGTTAATTGGGTTTACTGGTTTCAACCTTGGGTATCTCTTCATTTTGAGGTGATTGGACTGAATTCGAATCTCAATATTTATTTTTTAAAGTGGTCTTAATTAAAATGAGTATGAAACATGAACTATGTATTTATTGTTTATAACTACATTATAGAAAAATTACATAATCCGACTATACTTCATTTTCTCTAGCATATGCCCCCCCCCTCCAATTCTTGCTTTCTCATCCTCTTATCTCTCTGTCTCTCTTCATTTTCCTTAGTATTTTTGCTTTGATTTTTTCTTCTCTTTCTTTTTTTTTTTTTAATTAAAAAAGAAGTTATTTTCATATATTTTGCTTTATGTATTTTTATCAAATGTAATTTACTCCATCTTTCCCTCTCCTTCTCTCCCTCTATAGCCATTTTTTTTGTGTTTAAATGTTGAGATGATTTTTGCATAGATCAAAACTATGTGGTAAGCCTATAAATGATGTCTTATGGGTCTTTGGTAATTTGTATTGTTGGAAAAGTGTAATTGTTACACCCTCAAAATGAAATAGGACAAGCTAGAGCTTCACGTGTGTTTCTTGAGTTAATAACTTATAAAAATAAGGGATAATGCCCAAGTACCCCCTCAACCTATGCCCGAAATCTCAGAGACACACTTATATTATACTAAGGTCCTATTACTCCCCTGAACTTATTTTATTAATAATTTTTTACCCCTTTTTAGCCTACGTGGCACTATCTGGTGGGTCCAAAGATGATTGACTTTTTTTTCAAACTAGTGTCACGTAGGCTAAAAAGGGGTATAAAATTACTTATAAAATGAGTTCAGGGGGGTAATAGGACCTTAGTATAGTATAAGTGTGTCTTTGGGATTTCGAGCATAGGTTGAGGGGGTACTTGTGCATTTTTCCCTAAAAATAATGAATTTCAGCCTTTGAAGTCAGTTTTACAAAAGAGTATCCTTATCGATTTTATTGTGAAAAGTTTTAATTCTGCACTGCTTTTAATACCTATGTGATGAATGAAAGCTAAAAGGCTTGTACAAGACCTCCGAGAGATCAAGTATCCGTGTTACTTCTAGGGGGTACTTCCCGGTTGTAACAAACTTAGTATCAGAGCATAAGGTTATAGAGATAGTCTTAGGCTCCAAAGTTTCACAAGCCAAGTCTAGTAGAGTCTTGTTCGTTGGTGTGAGTCTTCACACAGCTATGAGCGAAAGGCTATAGAACGATAGAAGTTACACTTCCTTGATATTCTTGAAGTCGTGCCTTAGAGTAAATGTCTATGAGTTCCTAATCCTATTATTGTGATTTTAGGAACATGAATACGAGAGGGGATAATGCAAGAAGAGCTCAAGAAGATAATTTGAAAAGGAGGTTCTCCCTCAAGTGCCTCAAGGTACACAAGCTCTCAATGAGGAAGGGACCATGTCTAATACGAAGATAAGGGTTTCCTTCCAAACTTTGACCCAACTCATGACAATTCAAGCTCAAGCCATGACAGCCCAAGTTAACCGAGGAGTTGGACCCAAAGTGAACCCAATGTAAGTATTCCCGCTTCTAGAATCCAAGACTTTATGAGGATGAATCCTCCTACATGTCATGGTACTAAGGTGGATGAGTATCCACACAACTTCATTAATGAGGTGTTTAAGGTGGTAGATTTCATGAGAGTAACTTCTAGAAAAGAAGCGGAACTAGCCGCCTACCAACTAAAGAATGTGGCATAAGTGTGTTTTTAGCAATGGAGGGATGAGAGACCTGTAAGGGCGGTCCTGGTAGATTGGGGAGTGTTTAAGACGACCTTTCTTGATAGGTTTTACCCCTTAGAGTGTTTAAGACGACCTTTTGTTGATAGGTTTTTCCCCTTAGTGTTGAGAGAGAAAAAGTTAGTGGAATTCATGAACCTCCGTCAAGGAGGAGTGAATGTGAAAGAATACTTTCTTAAGTTCACCCAACTCTCTAAGTATGCCCCAACCTTGGTATCCAACTCTAGGGCTAGAATAAATAAGTTTGTGATGGGGTGTGTGTGTGTCTAGTTTGGTTGAAGAAGAGTATCGTACGATAATGCTCCATCATGATATGGATATCTCTAAACTCATGGTGTACCACCCAATAAATTGAGGAGACCAAGCTTAGAAAGATGAATAGAGATGGGAAGAGGGCTAGGCCGGAGGAACCAAGTCAACCAAAATCTAAGAAGAGGTTTTACAATCAAGATTCCCCCATGGTGAGCAAGGATAGGGTGTCCAACCCAAATTCTCAAGGAGGGAGTGGAGGTGGCTATACTTTTGAGAGGTCTAGATGTACTACATGTGGAAAACAATATTTGGGTAAGTGTATTGCCGGTATGGATGGATGTTTTGGATGTGGAAATAAGGGCCATAAGATGAGAGATTTCCCAAACCTCAAGGCAAAAATGAAGGAGACCAACCAAACTCCTCAAGATGGTCCGGTTCCTAATACTTAAAGGAAGAACCGTTTCTATATGCTACAAACTAACAAAGGAGCTAATTCTAAATAAAGGCCCCGGTGAGTCATAGTTCCTTATGGTTGTCTTGAATAATTCTTAGATAGGTTTAACCCAAGTGTGGGAGAATGAGTTGAGTAGTAAGGTGGTTGATATCCTTATTTTTTTTTCTTTTATTCTTATTCAAGCGTGAGACCAAGAAACTTTAATAGTTTGGTTATGTTTTGGAGTCTTGCATATGAGTTTGAGTTGCATGTCTCCTTATGTTATGAGTACAAATTTATGATTATATGTTGCATGCTCTTGATAATGTTATGATAAAATTAGTAATTGATCTATGTAACTCTCATGTTAATGTGCATCCAGTAAAATTTGCTTATTTACTTTATGAGTGGTCATGTTGATTAGGCATATGTATGATTTGAAAGTTATTGCATGTTGAGCCTTATAATGAAATGATGAGCATGTCTAAAGTTGGAGAAGGTAGTTCCTCAAAAATGCAATGAAAATGATGAGGTATGTGTGCACTATGAATTTTGGAAATAGTTCCAAATTGCTTGTGTTGCTTAGAATGCATAGTGATGTGAAGTTGGTGTTCCTTGTAAGGTTGGTACATTGACTATGAAGTGGTATTTATGATGATATGTGTTGTGAGATGCTAATTGAGTCATTTAGTCCTTGAAAGTGTTTTAGTGTCAATTGAGGAAGAATGTTTTCCAAGTGGGGGAGTATGTTACACCTTCAAAATGAAATAGGACAAGTTAGAGCTTCACATGTGGTACTTCACAAGCCCTAAAATTAATCAGGCTCCACTACCTAACATGATCATCTTCGTCTTCACATGTGAAACATCACTAATTCTGCAACCAGATTATGCTAAGCGGCACAACAAAATAGTATCAATACAAATAACATGTACTGTTTGGCATCAAGAACTACCCCCTAGAAGTAACACGACGTACTTGACCTCTATTATGTTAATTTTAGGCTTTTCTATTTATTCTCTATTTTAGGCTTTTTCTATTTATTCTCTATTTATTCTATGTTATAAAAAATACTCTGATTTATTACTATAAATATACCTCACCGCCGTGGAAGTTTACTCACGGGGTGTTACCACAAAATATTGGGTTTTCTCTTTCTCTCTCTAGATCTCTCATCTCTTTCTCTTGAAAGTTCTTGTGTTCTTCATTCATCTAGTGTGTGTGCGTGAAATCGATCCTAACAACTGGTATCAGAGCTAAGGAGATTCAACACAATCACAGAAGATGGATAGTTCGAAGCTTTGAATCGAGAAGTTTGATGGATCCGATTTGAGTTTCTTGAAGATGTAGATCAAAGATTATCTATACCAGAAAGATCTTCACGAACCGTTGACCGGGGTGAATCCGGATTCCATGACGGAGGAGAAGTGGAAACTCAAGGATTGCCAGGCTCTAGGGTTGATCCGGTTGACTTTGTCAAGAAACATGACATTCAACATCGTGAATGAGAAGACTACGTCCGGTCTGTTGAAGGCACTGTCAAACATGTATGAAAAACCATCGGCTATGAACAAGGTATATTTGATGCGTAGATTGTTCAATTTACAGATGTCTGAAACTGGATCCGTTTCTGATCATATAAACGAGTTCAATATGATTGTGAGTCAACTCAATTCTGTGGATATTAATTTCGAAGATGAAATTAAGGCATTGATTTTGATGTCATCTCTGCCTGAGTCTTGGGATACTGTTGTTGCTGCGATAAGAAGTTCCCGTGGATCTGAGAAACTGAAGTTTGATGAAATCCGTGATGTTGTTCTTAGCGAAAGTATTCACAAACGAGAAGTGGAAGATTCATCGGGCAATGCTCTCAACGTTGATCGAAGGGGGAGAAGTAAGACGAAAGGCCAAAATCAACATGGTCGATCAAAATCAAAGAATCGAGGAAAATCAGTGAACAGATCAAACGTGACTTGTTGGAACTGTGGAGAAAAAGGGCACTTTCGGACGAACTATACAAAGCCAAAGAAGAAACTGAATCAGAAATTTGGAGATGACAATGATTCTGTAAATTCAGCAGAGGACATTGGGGATGCTCTAATCCTTAGTGTGAACATCCTGGTTGAATCATGGATTTTGGATTCTGGTGCATCTTTCCATTCGTCTCCAAGCAAGGAGTTGTTCCAAAATTTCAAATCTGGAAATTTTGGAAAAGTATATCTTGCTGACAATAAAGCCTTAGAGATTGAAGGAAAGAGGGATGTTTGCGTAAAGACCACCTCGGGAAACCAGTGGACATTGGAGGATGTCAGATATATTCCTGGGATCAAGAAAAATCTGATCTCTGTTGGTCAGTTGGATAGCACGGGATATGCAACAGAGTTTGGGAAAGGTTCGTGTATAAACATGGCCGCTGTTGTTGAAGGTGCTTCCGGTTCATGTCTGTGGCATAACAGACTTGGACACATGAAAACTAAAGGAATGAAGATGCTGGTTGCAAAAGGAGCATTAGAGGGTCAGAAGTCTATTGATATGGGTCTTTGCGAGAGCTGTGTTAGGGCAAACAGAAAAGAGTAAGCTTCACAAAGACTCCTAGAGAGCCAACAAAAGTGTGGTTGGAAATGGTCCATACAGATGTTTGGGGACCATCTCCAGTATCATCACTTGGAGGATCCAGATTCTATGTTACCTTCATTGATGATTTCAGCAGGAAGGTATGGGTTTACTTCTTGAAGCATAAGTCAGATGTGTTTGCAACTTTCAAGAAGTGGAAAGCTGAAGTTGAGAATCAGACCGGTTTGGAAGTCAAATGCCTAAGGTCTGACAATGGAGGAGAGTATGACAAATCAGAGTTCAAGGCATTCTGTGCAGCTGAGGGAATCAGATTGATGAGAACAGTTCCTGGTAAGGCAAGGCAGAATGGAATTGCTGAGAGGATGAACAAAACATTGAATGAGCGTGCAAGGAGTATGAGGATACACTGTGGGCTGCCCAAAACATTTTGGGCGGATGCTGTGAGCACAGCTGCATACTTGATCAATAGGGGACCATCAGTTCCTTTAGGGTTCAAGATTCCAGAGGAGGTGTGGACAGGAAAAGAACTCAAGTACTCACACTTGAGGACTTTTGGTTGCACTGCTTATGTTCATGTTGATCTAGAAAAAGAGACAAGCTTGATGCCAAGGCTGTGAAGTGTTACTTCATAGGATATGGTTCTGATTTGTTTGGTTACAGGTTTTGGAATGATAAGAACAGAAAGATCCTGAGACATTGTGACGTGACATTTGATGAGTCTGTCCTGTACAAGGACAGAGAGCAGAAGGTTCTAGAGATTACAAAGCAAGTGGGAGTTGAGGTTGAGTTGGATAAGAGTAACCCCAGAGATGTCGAAGCAGATACTCAATCAACTCCTACTGAAGAATCTGAAGTGGAGCAAGTTACACCTGAGCAGGTGTTAAGGAGATCATCCAGATCCATCAGGGCACCAGATAGGTATTCACCTTCATTACACTATCTATTGCTGACTGATGAGGGGGAACCAGAGTCTTTTGATGAGGCCCTACAGGTGGAGGATTCGATCAAGTGGGAGCAAGCCATGGATGATGAGATAAGGTCACTTGAGAAGAACGACACATGGGTGTTGACTAAGCTACCTCCAGGGAAGAGATCTTTGCTGAACAAGTGGGTGTTCAGAATCAAGACTGAACCAGATAGCAAAAGAAGGTTCAAGGCTCGTTTAGTGGTTAAAGGATATTCACAAAGGAAAGGTATTGATTATGCTGAAATATTCTCTCCTGTTGTGAAGTTAACCTCTATTCGAATTTTGTTGAGTGTTGTTGCATTGGAGAATTTGCATCTAGAGCAAATGGATGTAAAAATAGCGTTTTTACATGGAGATCTGGACAAAGAGATCTATATGCAGCAACCGGAAGGATTTGTGGTTCCAGGCAAGGAACACATGGTGTGAAAGCTCACCATGAGCTTGTATGGACTAAAGCAAGCACCAAGGCAGTGGTACAAGAAGTTTGACTCTTTCATGACCAAGAGTGGATTCTGCAAAGCTGAAAAGGATCCTTGTTGTTACTTCAAGAAATACACTGATTCATATGTCTTTCTACTCTTGTATGTGGATGATATGTTGATTGCAGGATCTAGTATGAGGGAGATTAACAATCTGAAGACAAGGTTGTCTGCAGCGTTTGGGATGAAAGATTTGGGTCCAGCAAAACAGATTTTGGGGATGAAGATTTCTCAGGATAGATCTGCTGGCACTTTAAATCTATCTCAGGAGTTGTACATTGAGAAGGTGCTGAGCATATTCAAGGTTAATGATGCTAAACTCAGGACTACTCCATTGGCAAATCACTTTAAATTGTCAAAGGAGCAGTCACCCAAGATTGCCGAGGAGCGTGATCACATGGCACTTGTTCCATATGCTTCAGCAGTTGGTAGTTTGATGTATGCTATGGTCTGCACTAGACCTGATATAGCACATGCAGTGGGAGTTGTTAGCAGGTACATGGCGAACCCTGGGAAAGAGCATTGGGAAGCTGTGAAGTGGCTTCTGAGATATCTGAGAGGTACATCCAGTACTTCACTTTGTTTTGGCAAAGGCAAGGTGACTCTACAGGGTTTTGTGGATGCTAATCTTGGTGGGGATGTTGACTCGAGCAAGAGTACATCCGGGTACATTTACACCATAGGTGGAACAGCAGTGAGTTGGATGTCCAGGCTTTAGAAGTGTGTTTCTCTTTCATCTACTGAAGCTGAGTATGTGGCAATAGCTGAAGCTGGGAAAGAGATGATATGGCTGGCAGATTATCTTGAGGAATTGGGCAAGAAGCAGAGCGAGAAGATTCTTTACTCAGATAGCCAGAGTGCCATACAGTTGGTGAAAAATCCAGTCTATCATTCGAAGACAAAGCACATCAGAAGGCGATACCATTTCACTCGCAGGGCAGTGGAGGGTGGTGATATGTGCTTGGAGAAGATAGAGGGTGCAAAGAACCCGGCAGACATGTTTACGAAATGTGTTGATGTTGGGAAACTGAGGTTATGTAAAACCTCGGTTGGTCTTCTGTAGTTGTTGCTACAGATGTTGCGGTCTGGTAAAGATGTTGATAATGAAGAGATTTTTTTTTGAGAATGTATTTTTTGAATGACTGAGTTAGTCTCCAAGCGGGAGAATTGTTAGGTAGTGGAGCCTGATCAATTTTAGGCTTTCCTATTTATTCTCTATTTTAGGCTTTCCTATTTATTCTCTATTTATTCTATGTAACCAAAAATACTCTGATTTATTAATATAAATATATCTCGCCGCCGTGGAAGTTTACTCACGGGGTGTTACCACGAAATATTGGTTTTCTCTTTCTCTCTCTAGATCTCTCATCTCTTTCTCTTGAAAGTTCTTGTGTTCTTCATTCATCTAGTGTGTGTACGTGAATTCGATCCTAACAGATCACCGATAACTTCTACCCTCTTCCTTTATGGTGCGAGTTGCATCTTATTATTTTGAATTCATGTAATCTCTTCGAATCTCTTTAGACTAGTTCCTTGGAAGGATTTCGTGTATTTCTTGACAAAACTACTATACTTTTACGAAATTGAGTATTTTTATATTTAAAGAGGGTGTTACTTCATATTTTCGATTCACTTCCACATTTGATATCATTTAAGGGCAAGGGTTCTCTTTGAAAACACCCTCAAACTTAACGTGAAATATAAGTTTCATTTCCAAACTATTGACAGTCTTAGAAGTACCCCTTTACTTGACTAACTCAACTTAAATATACCCTCGATCTGCTACATGATATAACAAGTAGTCTCAAACTCTTGTTGGAGCATAAGCCTCTTAATAAAAAGTTGACAAAAGTGTTTTAAACACCCCTAAACTTGGTGAGAATTTAGGGGTATATTTCACTCATGTGGAAGATCAATGGTGTATTTAAGTTCATTTACTTAAGTAGGGGGGTGTTTTTAAGCCGGCAAATAGTTAGAAGAAAAAACTAATCATTCACGCCAAATTAGAGGTATTTCTAATACTTCTCTGAATTTCAAACTTCAAGTCCTCTACAAATTAACATGATGTAAAAGACGGTAATGATGGCGGCAATGTCATTGCTGCCAATCTTAATATGAATGGAAATGGAACAAAAAGAAGAATTAACGATGTAGGCAAAAGAACTGAAGTATCCAGAGGGAAAAAGAGTAAGAAGAACGATGTATGGTGGCGACAATGAACTGGTGTGGTGGAGGAAGTGATGGAAAATTAAATAGGAAGAAAGGAGAAAGAAATATTTTTTCCATGAAAACACCTAATCAAATACCTCTCCTGCGCCTATTGAAGTGAATTAGAAACAATGTGCCACAAAAAAATAAAGTTCAAATAGTGTAATCTAAGTGAAATATGCATATAATTTTAAGGTATCATGCTATTTGGAATAAATCTGATGCTATCTTCTTTTTTTTTTGCCAGTTGGTGGAGCAGCAAAATAGAGCTGTCAATAGGGCCCTCCCTCTTTTATATTTATCTTACCTACACCTTATCTTGTCGTAATTCAGACACATCACAAGATCACCGACACATCCTAAATTAGATACAAACCTGACTAGTTACATCATGGACATAATACTCTTTATACTACAATTATCTGCTAATCATTGTGAGGATAATAAACAGCTAATTTGCTTCAAATTAAGTAGTTGTTATTGTATGACTTTGCAATTTGCCTTTGAGACCTAAAGATATTGAAGAATAAAAGAACTGAAAAATAGTATTATCATTAATTAAATGATTAGTCCAAACAAATAAGAGGGATTTTTATTTATCTATACATAACAAAAATTACACATTTCCCAGTCTTACAATATCTCATACCTTTCACAACATACCAACAATTCACCAAGAAAAGTTTACATCACTCAAATTCTCAGGACTGACTTTTTAACACTTGAAGAAGAGGAGAACTGGAGACCAACCAAAACAGCAATACGTACCCAAAAAGACATCATGAAGAAACTGAATACATAAACTTATATTTTTCCTAGAGCTAACAAATATATCTCACATCACGATTTCAGGTTTCAATATGCTGGATTTGATCTCCTTGTGGGGCAAAACTACACCACCATTGCTGTAAATTTCATCACAAACATGAACATCTTCTCCGAGAATGGTCATGTTCTCAACACGAGCCCATTGTCCAACAGTAGAGTGCCAGCCAATGATGCTACCTGAGATGCATGCATGTTTCTTGATGCGGACTCCTCGCATCACAGTGCAACGGGAGAGTCTAACTCCAGACTCAATCACACAACCAGAACCAATTGCAACATCTGGTCCTATCAAACAACCCTCTCCAATCTTAGCAGATTCATCCACTATGACATTTCCGACAATGTGTGGTCCTGAAGCCAATTTAGGTGAAGAGTGTTTCTTTAAAGAATCCAGATAGAGTCTGAGGCCAGTAATGTAATCTCTTGGTTGCCCAACGTCCATCCAAAATCCAGGTAGCACCATTGCATACAGTTTCTTCTCTGCTGCAATTTTTGGAAAAACCTCTTTCTCAATAGATGTTGGCCGTAATTGAATTCTGTCTAGGACAGAAGGGTTCAGTAGGTAAAATCCAGCGTTGATCTTGTTGCCCACAAATAACTTTGGCTTCTCCACAAATCTCTCTACTTGCCCTGTGGATTCTTCCATGACGACAACACCATATTTAGAAGGCTCATCCACCTACATTAACCAGTGAATATTTACCTTCCGTATTCAGAATTGCCTCAGAGATGTTGAAATATCCAAAAAGAAGTTCAATTCCATCAGAATAATAACTACAACTTTACCTTGGTCACCATCAAAGAAGCCTCACCACCATGGGATTTGTGGAATTGAATCATCTCCTTAAATGGATATTCACTGATAACATCACTGTTAAGAACAAAAAATGGTTCACCAGAGTCATCTATCAGCTTATCTCTAGCCAAAGCAAGGGGACCAGCAGTGCCAAGTGGTTCAGTTTCTTGAGAACAGGTGATCTTGATTCCAAGGCTTGCCTCAAATTCTTTCAAGAAGTTCAGCATCACCTGTACCAAAAGACGCTTGTGTGGTGTTAAACTTACAAGTAACTCGCTGTACTAAAATCTCCAATAGTTGCAAATTCTGTAATGGGTAAGAAACTGACCTCAGGTTGGTAGTTAATAGCCAGTACAACTTCGGTTACACCAACAGCCTTGAGAGCCTCGATCTGAAGACAAAACTTTTACTTTAGAATAGAATAGCACAAGTCAATACGCTTTGCAGCTTTTGAAATTCATCCGTCTATATTTGGATGATGATAGGGCAGAGTTTGGAGGAGTCTCAATACAGAGAATTCAGAACATAACACACATATGAGGAATGAGATGTTTAAAACTGCAATTTGAAACTATTGATGATATCTACAACACCAAATTCTCTCATCTGATAACCAGTGCAAAACCAAAATAACGAGTTGGAAATAACCACAATCCAAAGCATGATGAATATGTAAGGCTGGTTATTGTGATAAATAAAGTAGGTACCTGATGCAAAATCATTGGTTTGTTAGCAAATTCGACAAGTGGCTTTGGGACGCTGAGGGTGAGTGGCCTGAGCCGAGTACCGAACCCTCCAACAAGGATAAGTGCCTTCATCTTGAGATATCAAAATTCCTGCTTATAAACAGATCATAATTAAGAATTAGTGAAAAAAGATGGAACATTCTGCACTCAATCCATCTGACCAAAGTTTTCTACACGCCAAAAGAAATCCATATCCTATTGTTCTAGAGATCAATGAGAGATCCTATATCAGCACTTCACGCATCAGATCCAAGGGATTAGTAAAACTTCCATACAATGATTGGTTAATTAATAGGAAAAACTATCAACCAAGCAAAAAGATGAGGGAAATTGCAAGCATTTTGTCAAATTATCATACCAAACTCGAAATCGAGAAAAAAAAAAGGAGAGAAATTCACCTGTAGATCGAGAAAATCCAAAGACTGAATTGAAGAATGAGTGGACTCAAGTCAGAGAGAGAGAGAGAGCCAAGCAAACAAAGAAGAAAAGAAGGGGAGGGGCGGGAGTGTGTTTAGGGAGTTTGTTAAAAGATCGATGGGTGTTAGAAAAGCCACTTGTAATAGATGGATATATATACATAAACACCTATTCCCTGTAAATCTTCTATATGTAACTAACAAGTAACCATAGCCCTCTTTTTGTTTTCTATATCAAACTAAGAAATCTGTTGCCGTCCAATTCACTTTATAACATTTATTACTCTTCTCTTTTTTTGTGTTTTGACTTATTTTAAATGTGACACAAAATTTAAGAAAATAATAACAGATTGTAAATTGAAATACAAAATTGCTCTTCCATTTTATCCTCTTAAACATGTGATAAATTGAAATTTTAGAATTACTTAAAAAGAAAAAAATATCATTTAAAAAAAAAATTAAAACAAAACTAGGTCAAATAAATAAATTTTCCATTTACTTAAAACGTGTGTTAATATCTGAGTTGGCAATACAGAGAATGCTGATTGGTTCTTGCTTCTAATTACAGCGGGGTAATCATGGAGTTGACGTGTACTTTACCTTGTTGGCCAAACAAAGTAGTATTTTAAAATCCCTAGGATTCTTTTTTTATATAGGTTGAATGTTTTGTAGATCCTTATACTTGTACGCATTTGTATATTGAATTTTTGTACTTAATTATTTATCAAGTAAACTCTTAATAATCAAATGAATATTTTCAAACCCCTCTTCATGTGTTTAGTTCACTAGCCTTGAATAGATGACATGTCAAATTTACGTCAGTTAAATTAATTACATGTCATAATTATCTTTATTATTTATTTTTAAAAATTATCAAACAAAGTTTTATTAGATAAAATATAAAATAATAGATTTTAAATTTATATAATTTTGGGACTCCACAACCCCACCCCCTTCAATGTAACACCAAAATCCATCGGCGAAAGTCGTCATCGCCGCCACCGTTCTTCTTGCCGGCAAGACCTGCAGGTCTCCATTTCCATTGCAAATCTCACTATTTTCGTTTCAACTTTCTCCGATCTCCATAAAATTAGTAACCCTACACCGAAAGACCACCACGCGACCCCTGCGACCCACCAGGGATCGCCTTCTTTTCTCCATCGTCTTCGTCTTACCAACAAATCTCACCGCCACCTACCGTTCTGGTGAAATTGGATCAGCGTCGTGTCTCTCTTACTCCATTTTGAGTTAGTTGATTCCGACAAGCACCACCATAAAATCAACGCTGCTTTCTTTTTTCGAGTGATAATAACTTGAAATGTGATGACAAAGACATGAAGGTGATAGATAATAAGTGTATAGAAGAAGGAAAAAGGGGATGGGGAAGGAATGGGGATGGCGGCTGGAGTTCGAGGAAGAAGAAGACCTTTTTTTTAATTTATTATTTTAGTTTTTAGTTTTTTAATTGAAAATTTATTTTAAATTATTTTTAAAATTTAAATATAAAGTCCACTCGCCTTTATCTGCGTGTAGTCACACTCTTTTGCCAACTCAATCATCTTAATGCCACATAAGTCTGATCAATAGTTAGAGGGTTTTGATATGTTGTATTTTATTAAGTATAAGGGTTTAGTTGATAAATTGTTAAGTAGAAGGGTTCATAATATAAACGCATACACGTATAGGGGTACACGAGACCATTCTGTCTTTTATATATAAAGTCCAGTCATACTTTTTTTTTAAAATCATCTTTATAAGAATTTTTTTAAAAAAAGATCTTTTTAAGATTTTTCAGTTTCGCAAACTCTCCCTATTTTTTTTATACATAAATGTTAGTTCTGCCGACAGTATTCATACATATTTAACTTCAGTATTTAAAATATTGATAAAGTTATATATTCAAAAAATTACTTAAAAAGTTTACAAGGTAAATAATAATTACCGATCATAATTTCTCCCTAGGAAAAAACACAACTTCAATTTTTAAATTTAATTTTAACTATGTTTTTTCTTATCATAAATCAAATATTGTCTAAAAAACTTACTCTGATTAATATTTCATTTTTCTTAGTCATGTAGTACCCCTGTTGGTGTAAGTTGACCAAATTACTTTACCTTTTTAATTTAGACGATCTCTTAAAAAAAAAAAAAAAAGGTCGCGGGTTGGGGGGCATATTGACCTAATTATAAATTGACCATCTGGTAAGTGTTTTTGAATGTCACAATTAGATAACAATGTGTCCACGTGTTAATTTTGACTTAACAACGTAATGTGATTATTAACTATTTATAGTGAAAAATAATTATGTAAAAAATTCAATGTTTTTGCACAATATTTATTGTAGAAATGTAATTATGTGACATAGAATGACTATATATGAATGCAATCAAATTGTAATTGTTTCATATCTGGAACGTTTTCATTTGTTTTATTTTAATTAATAAAAAACAGCTCATGTGGACAGATTCATTTAAAAGGAAAATAATAAATTAGTTTCATAATTATTTTTAACTCTATATTTGTCTGCATCAAAGGATGACGGTAGGCAGAGGTGTCAAATGGCGGGTCAAATTGGTCGAGCTAATAAATAAGCGGGTTATTGGCTCGTCTAAAGCAACCTAAGGTCTTATTTATTTTCATTAAAATTAAAACGTCTGAAACTGTATACACATCTAAATATTAAATTATGCATTAAGATACAGATGGGTAAATTTGGATAAACATCTGAATATTGAAATGTTGTCTCTGAAGCTGAACACTGAATATTGAAATTGTTTGTTTTCAATATCTGAATGTTCATATTAAATTAAACATTGTATTAATAAAATGTTATAAAAAACTCATTTTAGTAAAATAGTTTTTTTTGTAGAAAATAATATTTTGAACATTTTTATCGTAACAAGGTAATATGATTTATCTATTAAAAATTTAACATTAAGTTACATAATTAATATGACTATTTTTGCGCTCAAAAACTTCGAGAATATAATATAATGTCATGTAAAATAGTTTATATAGACTAGTAATATACTATTTATGAAAATATTTTATTTTATAATGGACATTTAGTTATTGTTATCGATCAAATAATTAATACTTTCTAATTTTTTGGAACCATGCTAAATATCATATCATGAATGTGTATCAATTCAAATATATTGATTAATTTATGAAAGTAAAGGACGTATATTAAATTAGTAAGTATAAAGAATATTATAACGGTAAACATATATAACATTAATTAAATAAGAAAATGAAACTTTTATGAGTTGTTGTGAAATAATTGAATTAAGATAAGAGTCTTACTTTTGAGTCTGAATGGTGTTAGAGAGTGTGTTATAGATCTGATTCGTTCAGATGTATTCATACCATTAAGAGACTTACATGGAAATAACACTAATAAACTTAATGAACTGAATCTGAATAATTATGATTCAGTCTAAAAAACAAACACATTGAATGAGGTGAATCTCATTGATTAAGATTCAGACCCTCATTAAGTGCAAACAAATGAGGCCTGGGTTGAAATGGGCTAATGTATGGATTATAACCGACCCGCTCAATTTTTACTACGCTCTATGCCTAAATTTATGTGACTTTTTTGAATTCAGAGATTCAAACAAGTCTATCTCTTATCTTAAATTTTTTATATATCTTTTAAATATATTGAATTGTCAATTATTATGACTTATAATACTTTTTACATAATTTATAGCAATATAAATTTAATTTAAAAAAATTGAAGATTTCATGTAAAAAACCTGATCAAACTTAAATTGTTCTACTCTTGAAAAACAAAAAGTGTCATACAAATTGAGACAGAGAAAGTAATTTTAATTGTTTTATTTGTTCTTTTATAAACTTTTAATACATAATATTTTTTTTCTTTAGTATGCCTATATATACCATATCAAAAAAGATTTAAAATTTTTTTAATAATATTTCTCACGAATCAATTTATTCTACATATCAACTTAATTTTTGCTAAACAGAAATATATTAGGCAGAAATGAGCTAAGCCAATAAATAAGCAAATCAATAACACACCTAAACTTAAATAAATTAAATTAGCGGGATGGATGTGATTTTGTCACTCCTACTAATATGTATAAACTAAAATGGTTCCGAAATATACTCTCTATGTCCCTAATTACTTGTCTAATTTTGAATTGACACATTAATTAAAAAAAAATTATTGACATAGTAAGTTTACCATTTTATCCTATTATACGAAGTGAGTAAATTAAAAACTTAAAATTTCAAGAATTTCTACCTTTTCAAAGTAATTAATTGAGGATAAGAAAGCTAAAAAATATTATCTTCTATTAGTTTGTCAAAATGAACTAGTAATTAGAGATAACTAACAAAGAAAATATTGATAAGTTTTTAAAGACAGATGAAGTATTAACATAGAGAGTGACTTATGTAGCATGAGTTTGTGGATGGGTGGTGGGGTGGGAGTTAAGAACCTTGGTAATAACTACTGCCTCTATAGCAAGAAGTTGTTTGATTCTTGAAATTCGAAATATGATATATAAAATGTGACGAATATAGTAATAAATAGGTAATTTCAACTCTTGGTTGTGTTGGATACGGACAAAACATCAATTAAAAATTATTTTTATACTTTTTTTCATGTTTGAGTGATTAATTTTAAAAAAAAAATTAATTTCTTTTAACCAAACACACCATTGAATTTCATCGATTCTCCTAAAGGCATGATATTAAGGGCGATATGAATAATGTTGTTAAAACCAAATCTTTGCCAAATATTATTTCGTCCTAATTTTATCCCATTCTAGAGTAACACACTGCGCATTAAATTTGAGTTTGGAGCTAATAGAATCATTTTTTTCTTACTCAATTTTTAGTTTAACTAAAATGGACATTTCACTATACGAAATGTGATTCTTCTATAAAATTATTGCTTTATCAACAATTTTGTTAATTTTTTTCAAAATAATTACTTCTCTCTCAGCGATTTTCTTAATCCTTATTCCTTGAAAATTGCTGCTCTATCAGCGATTTTGTAATTTTTTTAAAAAAATTTGCTGCACGGGCAGCATTTTTCAACAAACCGTTAACAAAGGAAAATGTGGAATGATTATGTTGATTGTTAACGATACTAATATCCAATAAATTTTATTTTTAAGAAGAAGAAAAATGAAACCATATTGGTGAATCTTTTAAAAAAATAAAAATTCTTAGCTTTAATTATTGGTCACATTTCTTTCTATACTAGATAATTTAAGACTCGTGATACGGGCTTAATGTAATTTCACATATTTTATTGAAAAAATTACATGAATTCGTAACTTAAGATATTGTAATTCTCACTCGGATATATTCCTATTTTCTCTCAAATACATCTATTTTTTCTCATATAATACAAAGCGCCTCTCAAATACATCCCTCCCCCTAAGTAATATGTCATTTGCAATGTATTGGACTAGGGGTGCATAACGGTCGGTTCGGTTCGGTTTTCAACATTATCGGTTTTGCTTATCGGTTATCGGTTTGTAGACTAGCTAAACCGTTAAAGAACCATTAAGTTATCGGTTAATCGGTTATTGGTTAATCGGTTGTCGACCCTTATCGGTTCGGTTATCGGGTTAACCGTTAACATATCACACATTTTTTAAAAATAAAAATCACATGAAGAACAGGCAAAAGGTCCTGCAGGCTGCAACGGTGCAACTAAAGTGACAACATACTAGCAATTAGCAAACACTTACATTGCCTTTCTTTTACAGTTTTACTTGCTAAACTCTAAAGCACAAAGTCACACACTAAAACACAAACAAAACAGTACATGATTCAGTATTCATAAGGCGGGATTCAACACAGCAACAGCCACAGCAACACAGCAACGGCCACAGCAACACAGCAACAGCCACAGCCACACAGCAACAGCCCACAAAACACAACAGCCACAGCCCACAGCAACAGCCACAGCCACACAGCAACAGCCCACAAAACACACAGCCACAGCCCACAGCAACAGCCACAGCCACAGCCCAACAGAAAATTCTACTCGACACAACAGCCACAGCCACAGCCCAACAGAAAATTCTACTCGACACAACAGCCACAGCCCACAGCAGTCAGCAGACTCAGCACAACACATGAACACAACATTTTCTACTAGAAAACACTCGACACAACAGCCACAACAGTCAACAAATCCCCAACAGCTCACACAGGCGCAATCAAAATTTTAAAAATTCAAAATAGCAGTCACACAAACTGAAAATTTAGTCCAAACATAGTACTAATATTTCACATTCAAGTAAACAAAATAATAGCTAGTAATCAATTCTTGCGAGTGAACGATTCTGGTTTCTTGTTTCCAAACAACGTTTAACATGATTTCTTAAGGAGGCAGTTCCATTATAGTGTGAATGGTAATAAGCAACACGACCACAATGAATACATTTCACTGTCCACGATCCATCTTCTTTTTCTTCAAGTTTTTCATAGTGATTCCAAATAGGTGATCGAGCATTAGAACCATGAAGTTGAGGCATGATGAAATCTGATGAACAAAGAAACAGAGAAAGCATTAGATATTTTAATGATTAAAATGAAAGATTAGTCAAGATAAAGTGATAAACTGATACAGAACACCAAATTCTACTGGGAGCTTTGCACAAATATTTGTATCAACCATAATATTACATACCCATTATTCATTAGTCATCAGAAAAGAGAAGTCAATCATAAATCATGCATAAAGACAAGATAATAAATAACACATGTATGATGTAATATAAGAGACCACCTCAATAGTAAGACATCTACCTTCCTTTTCCTTTAGTAGAGTTAGTGAAGGAAACCTCCAATTTTACATGTCATCAATGCAAAGTTCGTTTCCAAGTTTTGCCAAATCTAAAGACAAATATAACAAGTCAAGGCTCAAGACTTAAAAAATAAAAATATAGAATAAACTATTCACAGTTTTACAATTTACATCAATGAGGTTCTTTTTTTACCTTCTTCAAGTTGCTCAAGAAAATCTAAATCTTCCTCAATACTTATGGGTTGTGGCTCACTTCGAAGCCAATCTTGAAGGCACACTAGAGCTTGTACCAATTTAGGAGTTAATGAACTCCTAAACGAATCAAGTATGCGTCCTCCAGTACTAAAAGCACATTCAGACGCCACACTTGAAACGGGAATAGACAACACATCTCGAGCCATCTCAGAAAGAATTGGAAATCTAGGGGAGTTAACTTTCCACCAAAGCAATACATCAAAATCTGATTTTCCAACTTCAATTTCTTCATCAAGATACTTAACTAATTCTGACTTTGAACTTGCTCCTCCTTTTTCAGATGTATGTTTTTGTAATTCCTCAAAAAATTTCCAAATTCTCCTCCAGACCTTGAATCAACAGACCTTGAATCAGAAGTATCCACCTCAGTTGAAGAAAATTGGCCATTTTTATCAGAATCAACAGGCTTTGTATACTCATTAAACAAAGATTCCATGTATGTTCGCACACCGATTTCTAAAGCAGCCCCTTTTTCTCCAAACATCTTCCTAAGTGCAAAGCCAAGAGTGATAAATTTGTGACGAGGATCCAAAACACATGGTATAAAAACCATTTTATTCATTTTTTCAGTATCACCCCAATATTTATCAAATTTCTCCTTCATATTTTCCGCCATTTTAGCCAAAACATGATCTTCATTTGATATCAATTGATTCAAGTAAACACCAACTTGACAAATTTCAAGAAAATGAAGATTTGATGTAACATATCGTGATCCAGATATCTTCAAAGTAAGATTAAAAAACATTTCAAGAAATTTTGTGATTCGCTTTACGCCCTCCCAATCACTACTCAAAAGTGTACCTGTAGAATTTTTATCCACCATATCAACAAACTTAAGATGTAGTGTCAAGCCAATATCACGATCGGCGTACTCTACAATTGCACCTTCATATTCAATTACCCGCTTCAACATCATGTAGGTTGAATTCCACCTTGTAGGAACATCCAAGCATAAAGACTTTTTAGCAAGATTTTCATCTTCACAACATTCTTGAAACTTTTTCCACCTAGCAGGAGATTGTCTGATGTATCTCACTGCTTGCCTAACTCGTTCAATAGATACATTTGCTTCTTTTGTACCGTCTTGAACAATAAGATTTACAATATGAGCCATACACCTTATATGAAGGTGACTACCACCCATTAGGTTGGTCCCCCATTTAGTTAATTGCTTAGACAACTCAGTTATTGCCACACTATTTGAACCAGCATTATCAACTGTAACGGTGAAAATGTGATGCAATCCCCACTCATGTAAGCACTTACTAATAGACTTTCCAAGATCTTCACCTCTATGACTAGTGATTGGACAAAAATTGATAATTCTTTTATGCAAAGTCCAATTTTTATCAATCCAATGAGCAGTAATGACCATATAATTAATTCTTTGGATGGAAGTCCAAGTATCAGTGGTTAAAGACACCCTTTGTTTTGTTCCCTTAAAAAAAGCCATCAACTTATGTTTTTCTTCATCAAAAAGATTAAAACAATCACGAGTCACAGTGGTACGAGAAGGAATGTGGAAACAAGGTTGTGCTACTTTCATAAATTGTTTAAAACCTTCTTTTTCAACAAATCTAAAAGGAAGTTCATCAATAATTACCATACGACACAAGGCCTTTCTACACTCTTCCTGATCAAATTTCCATGGAACAACAACTACATCACCCTTGTTACCACCTATCATTGGTTGAAATGCTAATCTTGATTGTCTAATATCAATGTTATAAGGCATCTTAGGGCATTTGGATATATGAGTAAGCATTGACGTCGTACCATGTTCTTTTGTATCAGCAAAATACTCTTTCTTACAGTAGTTGCAAACACCCTTTTCATTTCCATCAGAATCAGTTTTACGAGAAAAATGATCCCACGCACGAGATCTTTTTTTCCTCCCTTTCTTTACTTGAGACTCAACAATTTGACTTTGATCTATTGCATTTGAATTAGAAGCTCCACTTTCACCAACAACCTTATCAGTTATGACATTTTCAGCCATGATACTTTCACCAAAAACTGCGAAAAGATATGCCATAATCGTTTATTATTAACGTTCAACAAGGAGGAACCATCATCCACTTGTCCTAATCTTGAAAAAAGAAACACACACAATAGCTAGCTAACATGAAGATTTTTTTAAACATGTAAATGTAAAATAACATCATCGAATAGGAGATAATAGAGGGCATGAGACAATAAAATATCCCATTGGGATAGCATAGATTTACTTCAGGCTAAAGGCAATACCTCAAACTCTGGAAAGCAGTGAGGCACGCCTGAAAAACTCTATAGGAAAGATCATGATTAGAAATCAAGTAAATATAGGAGCAATAGGAAAAAAGGCAAACACTATTATGTCTCTTCATGACATTGTAAAATCAAAACTGGTTCCTGCAAAACATTAATCATCCGACCAAGTTCCAATATTAAGTGATTCTCCACTTACTCTTTTTCAACACATCTCATCTACATTTCAGATTTTTGACTTCAACAGATCTCATTGCCTGATACTGAGAACTTATTTTTATTGAGTTGAATCAATGATAATGCACAATTTCCATTGCTAACCAAAAATATCTGATATTTATCCATTTTCCAATTGAAGGTCTTATGATGACCAACAGAAAAGAGTTTCACGAACTCGAAGGATACAAACTACACTTCGTTAAACAAGTTAGAGTTCCAATTTGTGAACTACTGATCATTGCCCCATATAAGCTCAGCACACAGCCACACATACCATAATCAATTAAATTGCTTCACAAATCCACATGTTCTTGTAAACAAATAATGCACCATGAAATCATATACAACACAGCGAGAAGGGTAAAAGATACAACACAGCGCGAAGGGTAAACACATAATCCACCATGAAATCATTGTTAGTCGTTAGTCGTTACCTTGTGAGACCGATATGCACCCCTAGACCCTAGTTGTCGCCTCGCCGGACGCCTGACTGGAGTGGAGAGTTGGTTAGTCGAGTTCCGTCCTCGCCTCACCGGAGTTTCGAAATTGGAGACTGGAGAGTGGACTGTGGAGACTGGAGTGGAGAGAGTCAGAGAGCGGCGGAAGCAGAACTCGTGAAGGACGAAGCTGAAGCCTGAAGGTGTTTGACTGTTTGTATTTTGTAACCTAGAATTAGAAAATTAGAAAATAAATAATTAGGGGGAAATAAGTCGGGTAATCGGGTGACCCGGTATATTTCCTTCCCAAACCCGTCACCCGAACCGGTAATCCAATTAAAAAAATAACTGAACCGGTCCCCGACCCAATTACCCAATAGCCCGACCCGTTAACCCAATAAACCGAAAATCGGGTCGGGTTATTGGTTTTACCCGTTTTTTGCACAGCCCTATATTGGACAATCTGTTATTCTTATAGTAACATGTATTTATAAGGTTAACCGATGAACAGAAACAAAAATAAGATGAAGCAGAAAATACATAAAATACAAGAATTAATCCGAGTCCACAGAAACTACTGTGAGTCCTTAAGAACTTTAATCTCCTCACTGTACCCAAGGTTATGGATTAATTTCTTCCAAGATAAAACGGATTAAACATGTTAAAGAAATAGCGGTACCTCAAACTTCTTTAACTTCAACGAACTTAAGAACAACAACAAGTCACACAGACTCAGTCGATCGACACTTTGATTTTATTTGAGAGAAAAATAAATGCAGAGAAATAATTTTTTTCAGTATTTGAAAAATCGAAAATTAACTTCCTTTTATAGCCATTTTCAGCAAGGAACGTGTCTGTTTAGCGAAATCTGTTCAGACCCGTTCCAGAAAGTTGTGTCTTTTGGAAAAAATAACAACTTTTCGGAAAATTGTGTCTGCTAGGAAAATAACGACTTTCCGGAAAGTAACGACTTTTCGGAAAGAGTAACAACTTTTCGGAATGTTATTGTTACCCGCAAATTTATAAGAGATAATATTAACAGGATACTGATTAAATAAATTTTGTCCAAAAAATTTATCAATCAATCACATCATTTGCCAAATCCAAATCCAAATCCAAATCCAAATCCGAGGCCGAGGCCGAGCGAGCGACGACGACGGCGCGAGAGGGCATCTTCTTCTTAGCTCTTTAAGAAGTAATGAAAGTGTTTCCTTATATAAAGACAACAATTTCCCTTTCTTTTGCCGATATGGGAGAAATGACTTTTCATTTGCACTTTGCAAATGTCTTTTCATTTTCCCTCCAAAGTAGTTCCCTCACTTTTCATATTCTCTCTTTTCTTTTCCCATTCACACTTGCTAAATCCAAACAATCCCCCACATGAATGGAAAAGGCTATTGTTATAACATATGCATGAAAAAACTTGTGTGTCTTGTAGGTAAAGGTTAATCGTATCTGGATAAGTAGGTTTCCCTTTAAACTTTTCGTAGTGAACATATTTCGGATATACTCTGTCAATCGGTTGATTTGATATCTTTGAACCGTCGAGCTTTGGTGTATACCTAGACAACATATGTCACACAATCAACCCTTGAACTGTTCTTAGTTCTCATTGTTTTGTTCGTTTCAGCCATGAACACATCTTGGATAGTAAGTGCTTAAAGAACTGGCCTTACCAGATTCTCCTTGAAGCGGCTTACATTTCACACTTACATAGGTGATTTCTAAATGTGTTATCCCATAGATACACCATTTGATATTCCCTGTATCAAACTTAGAAACCATTAAAAAGTCCTTATGTCTTTATCCTGGTTACTAAACATTGTATCATCATGAGACTGGACCATAAAATAATAATAATTTTTTTTTCCTTTGACAATGTTGAACCGTCATCAATGACTTTGTTTTATCTTGTTGAACCTAGATCTTGGGATCTCCAGTCTTCTAGGTAGAGTTACCGCCACGATGACTTGTTCTCGGCCAAAGTCTCATTCCCGTCGATGATTTCTCAACTCCTTCTCTATTTAGGCCTTTCGTAAGTGGATCCAACACATTATCTTTTGACTTCACATAGTCAATTGTGAATATTCCACTAGAGAGTAGTTGTCTCACAGAGTTAAGTCTTCGTCTTATGTGACGAGACTTGCCGTTATACATAATGCTTCCAGCCCTTCCTATTGCAGCTTGACTATCACAATGTATGCATATAGGGGCCATTGGTTTGGGCCAAAATGGAATATCTTCTAAGAAACTCCGGAGCCATTCAGCTTCTTCACCTGCCTTGTCTAAAGCAATGAATTCAGACTCCATTGTAGAACGAGCTATACATGTTTGTTTGGATGATTTCCAAGATATTTCTCCTCCACCATTAGTAAAAACGTATCCACTTGTGGATTTTGTTTCAGTTGACCCAGTAATCTAATTTACATCACTATATCCTTCAAGAACGGCTGGATATTTGTTGTAATGTAAAGCATAGTTTTGAGTGTCATCTAAGTATCCCAAAACTCTCTTCATTGCCAACCAATGATTTTGATTAGGATTATTTGTGTATCGACTCAGTTTACTGATAGCGTATGCTATGTCTGGTCGTCTACAATTCATGACATACATTAAGCTTCCCAATACGCTAGCATAGTCCAATTGAGACTGACTTTCACCTTTATTCTTTGCAAGATGAAGGTTTACATCAATTGGAGTCTTTGCCCTTTTAAAATTCAAAAATTTGAATTTTTCAAGTATCTTTTGAATGTAATGAGTTTGAGACAATGCTAGACCGTTAGGAGTTTTAAGAATTTTAATTCCAAATATCACATCAACCACTCCTAAATCTTTCATATCAAACTTACTAGCGAGCATACACTTTGTAGCTTTTATATTAGCAATGTCTTTGCTCATTATAAGCATGTCATCTACATATAGGCATAAAGTAACTTCTTGATTTGGAGTATCTTTAATGTAAACACATTTATCACATTCATTGATCTTAAATCCATTTGACAACATGGTTTGCTCAAACTTTGCATGCCATTGTTTTGGTGCTTGTTTTGGTCCATAAAGTGACTTAATAAGTTTGCACACTTTCTTTTCTTTACCAGGAACTACAAAACCCTAAGGCTGTTCTATGTAATTTCCTCTTCAAGCTCTCTATTTAAGAAGGCTGTTTTCACATCCATTTGATGAATTTCAAGGCCGTATACTGCAGCTAGTGCAACTAACATCCGAATTGATGTAATCCTAGTCACTGGCGAGTATGTGTCAAAATCAATACCTTCTTTTTTGTCTAAAACCTTTGACAACAAATCTTGCTTTATATTTGTCAATAGTTCCATCGTCTTTCATCTTCCTTTTAAAGATCCATTTTGAACCCAAGGGTTTGTTCCCTGGAGGAAGATCAACCAACTCTCAAGTGTGATTGCTTAAGATTGATTCAATTTCACTATTAACAGCCTCCTTCCAAGAGGTTGAGTCGCTAGACAACATTGCTTCCTTGAATGTTTGAGGCTCACTTTCAAGAAGAAATGTTACAAAATCTTATCCAAATGAAGTAGATGTCTTTTGACGTTTACTGCGTCTTGGACTTTCTTCATTTTGTTCATTCTCTTTTGGTTCTTCTCTGGGTTGTTTAGATCCTCCACTAGATAACTAAAGTCTAGTTTTATACGGATAGATATGTTCAAAAAATCCAGCACTATCTGATTCCATTATCGTATTATCATGAATATCTGGGTGTTTGGACTTATGAACCAAAAATCGACATGCCTTACTATTTGTGACATATCCAATTAATACACAATCCAGAGTCTTAGGTCCTATTTTTACCCTCTTAGGTATAGGAACTTGGACTTTGGCTAGACACCCCCACACTTTGAAATATTTCAAATTGGGTTTTCTACCTTTCCATTTCTCATATGGAATTACATTTTCTTTGAGTGAGGCACTCCGTTAAGTATTTGATTTGCTGTAAGGATAGCTTCCCCCCCAAGTTCTGTGGTAAACCTGAACTTATAAGTAATGCAATCATCATTTATTTTAAAGTTCGGTTTTTCCTTTCTGCAATTCCATTAGATTGAAGAGTGTAGGGAGCAGTAGTTTGATGAATTATTCCATTTTCTAAACATATTTCTGCAAATGGAGATTTATATTCTCCACCTCTATTACTTCTGATCATTTTGACCTTTTTATCTAACTGATTTTCAACTTCAGTTTTATATTGCCTAAATACATCTATTGCTTCATCCTTACTATTTCGCAAATAGACATAACAATATCTAGTGCAATCGTCAATAAAAGTTATGAAATACTTTTTCCCACCACGTGATGGTGTTGACTTCATGTCACAAATATCAGTGTGAATCAATTCTAAAGGATTTGAATTCCTTTCAACAGATTTATAAGAATGCTTAGCATACTTAGATTCAACACAAATTTGACATTTTGATTTATTGCACTCAAATTTTGGCAAATATTTAAGTTAATCAGTTTTTGCAAGGTTTTGTTATTAACGTGTCCCAAACGTTCATGCCATAAACATTTAGACTCAAGCAAGTAAGAAGAAGCAAAATCTTTATTCATATTAACTACAGTTACATTGAGTTTGAAAAGGTCATCACTAAGGTAGACTTTTCCTACATACATATCATTTTTGCTTACTACTACTTTATCAGAAACAAATATACATTTAAATCCATTCTTGGTCAGAACTGGAATTGAAACTAAATTCTTTCTCAATTCTGGAACATATGAGACCCTATTCAAAGTCACCACCTTGCCTGATGTCATCTTTAATAGGACTTTGCCAGTTCCTTCCACCTTTGCAACAGTGGAGTTTGCCATAAATAATTTTTCATCGGTAAGTGCTGGAGTATATGATGAAAATAATTTTTTGTTGGCACAAACATGGGATGAGGCACCAGAATCTATCCACCATTCTCTTGGATTTCCAACCACGTTACATTCTGAAAGCATTGCACAGAGATCGTCCATTTCTCCTTTGGATTCAGCCGAATTTGCTTTATCCTTCTTTTTCTTGTCCATCTTAGGACTCCGGCATTCAGTAGCTCTATGACCATGTTTACCACAGTTGAAGCAGTTTCTATTGAATTTCTTCTTAGGAGGATTTCTTTTTGGACCAGATGCTTTCTTTCTTTTCTTTAATTTTGTGGGATCTTCTTCAACAAAATTTACTCCATATATAGCTGAATTACCACGTGACCTCTTTTCTGCAGCCTTATTATCCTCTTCGATTCTCAACCTTACTATGAGATCTTCAACAGTCATCTCCTTGCGTTTGTGTTTCAAGTAGTTTTTAAAATCCTTCCACAATGGAGGTAACTTTTCAATAATTCCAGCCACTTGAAAAGCATCATTCACAATCAATCCTACATTAAAGGTTATGTGAATATTAAGGTAAAACTTAATATTTCTAAAATAGGCATTATAAATTTATTATACCTTCAGCAACGAGATCATGGATTATGACCTGCAATTCTTGAACTTGGGTGACGACAGTCTTACTGTCTATCATCTTATAGTCCAGAAATTTTGCCACGTGAATTTCTTCATTCCGGCATCTTCTGTTTTGTACTTCTTTTCTAAAGCATCCCAGAGTTCTTTTGAGGTTTTGGCATTGTTGTACACATTGTACAGATCATCTTGCAGACCACTCAAAATATAATTTTTACAAAAAAAATCTGAGTGTGTCCATGCTTCTGTTACCAAGAATCGTTCATCAGCCGGAGTTTCATCTAACATAACAGGAACATTCTCATTAATGAACTTCTGCAGACTCAACGTAGTGAGATAGAAGAACATCTTTTGCTGCCATCTCTTAAAGTCGACTCCAGAAAACTTTGCAGGTTTCTCAGTCGGCGCTAAGACAACATTTGAACGATTATGTGCAACCGTTGTTGTTGTAGCACTTACTGTTCCAGCATTTGTTTGACTTGAATTAGTCATTTTTTTTCTGTCACAAATGGCAGATAAGTTAAGTATTTGAAATACTAACAGTAAAGAACAAATCTTTACACAAACTATTTCTGATTTAACGATAAAGTTTTTATGTTCTTTTAATCGTTAATCGAATGAATTTTAAAAATTCAAGCAGAATAGAAAACCATAAAGGTTTTAATCTCCAGAATCCTCGAATACAGAAACTGTTTAAATTTCTTAAGATTGTTATTCTTATAATAACCTGTATTTATAAGGTTAACCAATGAACAGAAACAGAAATAAGATGAAGCAGAAAATACATAAAATACAAGAATTAATCTGAGTCCACAGAAACTACTGTCTGTCCTTAAGAAATTTAATCCCCTCACTGTACCCAAGGTTATGGATTAATTTCTCCCAAGATAAAATGGATTAAACCTGTTAAAGAAATAGCGGTATCTCAAACTTCTTTAACTTCAATGAACTTAAGAACAACAACAAGTCACACAGACTCAGTCAATCGACACTTTGATTTTATTTGAGAGAAAAATAAATGCAGAGAAAGAATTTTTTTTTCAGTATTTGAAAAATCGAAAATTGACTTCCTTTTATAGCCATTTTCAGTAAGGAACATGTCTGTTCAGACCCGTTTTATCCAGAAAGTTGTGTCTTTTCGAAAAAATAACAACTTTTCAGAAAATTGTGTTTGTTAGGAAAATAACGACTTTTTGGAAAGTAACGACTTTTCGGAAAGAGTAACAACTTTTCAGAATGTTACTGTTACCCGCAATTTATAAGAGATAATATTAACATGATACTGATTAAATAAATTTTGTCCAAAAAATTTATCAATCAATCACATCATTTGCCAAATCCAAATCCAAATCCAAATCCTAATCCGAGGCCGAGCGAGCGACGACGATGACGGCGCGAGGGGGCATCTTCTTCTTAGCTCTTTAATGAAAGTGTTTCCTTATATAAGGACAACAATTTCCCTTTCTTTTGCCGATATGGGAGAAATGACTTTTCATTTGCACTTTGCAAATGACTTTTCATTTTCCCTCCAAAGTAGTTCCCTCACTTTTCATATTCTCTCTTTTCTTTTCCCATTCACACTTGCTAAATCCCAACACAATCAAGAAACGCATTCGAGAGAATGAAAAATTTGAGATTTTTGTAGTTGAAGAAACTTCCCAGATATGATGTAATTAGCCTCCAAAGAGATTTTTTGTACTTTATACTTTTTTTCTTTAGTAAACAACTTCATTATATTAATTTATAATCTATTTCAAATGGTTGTACGACATAAATGTGTCATTTACAACCTAAATTGAAAAAATTGAATTGCAAAAGTTCTATACAACAAGGAAATAGAGAATTGTGCTAGATTACGAGTTAAAACATTTCGTGTGCGAGAAATATATAAAATGTTAATATATTTGAAAAAGTTCATCAATCTTCATATACATTCACAAGTGGTGTTTATTTTCCACAATGTTATTATCTTTGTTTTGTAATATTTGCACCACAAGCTTTGTATATGATAAATACTAATCATTGCTCAATCAATTTGTAAAAATCGATTTAAAGTCTTTCAAATCCCTATTGCTTCAACTTAAGCATATTGTGTTTGTAATTGACTTTTTTCAATGAGTTATGTGATACATTTTATTATTGTCTTCGATAAATAGAAATACTTAAGAAAATGATTTCTAACTTCACAACAATAAAAATAATCAAGAAAATAACTTTATTTCCATATACAATAACAATTATCGTAATGTTATATTCTAAATATTGAAAGTGTTTATTAAAAAATAATTTTTAACTCCACAACAATAAAAACAATCATGAAAGAAACTTTATTTCTATACACAATAATAATTATCGTAATGTTATAGTTTATATTACATTAATTATTTTCTTTTGATACTACACTCTTAATATCATGCCGTAAAGAAAACTCTAAATCCCACCTCAACAAATAATCAATATATTTTTTTCAGATTGTTTTTTCCTAATTTATTTATTTATTAGTTTTTTTTTTCCTTTATATTTTTTAACAAAGTTTTTTTCTATTAACATCTTTTTTGTTTTTATTTTTTATTTTTAACTACTCATTTTTGTTTAGTTTGAATTTAATATTCATTAAAATATGAATGTTGACTTTTCCTTGTCAAATTTTCTCTATTGAAAAACTTTATCATATTTGATATCTAGAAAATATAGAATTGAAAATTGCATATTTTTTAATCGTTCGATAAATATACTATCAAATTATTGATTTCTTGATAGTCAAACATTGTTCATTTTTTTAGTCACGAAATTTGATATTTTTCTCCAAATAAATTAAAAAATACTGATACGTCATTTAAAAGAATATTTTAATAATCAAGATACAAATTTAGTTATCATATTATGTAACATAATAATAAAAATATATTTACGCAATAGTCCTTTAAAGTATTTCTAGGAATAAAATATTAACTATTCAAACACATTTTATTTTAATTAGTTCAAAATTTTCTTTCTAAAATATGTCAAAACAAGCTTAACATTCATTATTGTTTGTACGAAGGTAATTAATAGAAACTCTTAATTTTAACAAAATTACAATAATATCCTTATGGATCCATAACAAAAGTTAAGACATGAATAGATTCTTCTTGATTTTCATTTTGACCATTAATTACACAATTATTACTTTGCTCTTAAATAATGTTAAAATTAAGCTAAATACATAAACATATTTCTAAACTTCTCGGATTTTTTCCTCTCAGGTATCTCAACTATGCTATTTTCCTATCGAATCATTGAATCACCCATACTTTTTTCCTTTTAACCATTGTTGGCTGATCTAAAACCATATTTTGCAAGGTCATTGATAGAGGATACATATGTTGTTCTAAAACACATTAGTCCAATTGAAAATACAAATGTTCGAGACTAATTGTGTTTTACTACAAGTCATTTGAATATATTAGAAAACAAATCAGACACACAGTCTGTTTTTATTTCTTCAATTAAAATCATTTCAATTCAAATATAACTGAAGACATTTACAATATAAAAATCGATCAAAATCAAACAACTTTTATTTAAAAATAACAAATTATCAGTGATTTAATGATTTTAATAGGAAAATGATGTAGTTATAAGGTACCTGAATGAAAAATGGTGTATTGGCTTTTGGAAAATGGCGTATTGGCTAATAGGAGTTTTTATTATTTTATTTTTATTTTTGTCTAAAATATAGGTCAGTTAGTATTCACTTTGTCTACGTGTTATCATACTATATTGAAGGAGTTGGGAACCAAAATAAGCCACAAAAATATAAAAGTAACTAAAATAAGTCACTATTTTAGTAAGTAACTAAAATAAGCTTAGTGGAAGAAAAAGTTTCACTATATTCAATTTCTAAACGTTTTCTCGTTACTATCATAACATTTATTTTTAATATATAACGGGATTTTTCTTCCACTTTAAAAAGTTATAAAGTGGAACTTTTTATTCCACTTTATAAAGTGGAAGATTTTCTTCCACTTTGTAAAAAGTTACATTTTCATCTTCACCTTCACCTTCTCTCCCTTTCCTTTTTCATGGCTTTCAAAAAAAATCACTTTGAAGATGGTCCCAATCCGACAATTTGAAGCGGCCCCACACTAAACAAATCAAAATTTTGGAGTAGCACAACCCGACAATATACAACTCATATTCGTTGCTTTAGGAGCATAAATAGGTAAGATTGCACCCTTGTACTTGTAGGGAAATTTTATCAACCTTAGACTTAATTTAGTTTTGATTAGGAAGCCATCTAAATTCATTGATAAAAAACTTTAGGTTTATACGTCCTATAAAAGTTTTAATAGTAACACTACTTCAAAATGATATGAAAATAAAATAAAATAAATTAAGAAACAGAATATCGTAAAATATAAGACAAAATAAAAGTATATATGTCATAACGTACACAAAAATTCATCTTTTTGTCTAGCTTTAAGTTGAAACATTTTCTGATTATTTTTTTCTTTTCGAAAAAATATCAACAAATCTTCCATAATTTTGCCACATGGTGGATGTTATTATTTGACTATTTCTGCACCAGTATGTATCTTGACTATCAACATACAATTGACTACTGTTCCACGATTGAAGTGTTTAAAGCTTCCATTAACCTCGGCAACTTGGCAAAAGAACACTCCAAGTACCATAGACATTTTCAAAAGCCTGCTTGCAATCAAGATAGGCTTTTCTTTTACTTATTGAAATGTCATATGCTTTAAGATTAATTATTTGACAGTTTTTGATGGAAAACCTGAAATTAATAATAATTTTAATTATCAAATAAAAAATGAATATTTCCTTATTAAATAAAAATCATCTAGGGATAAAATAGTATCTTGGCGTTCTTTCTATATCAACACGGAGGACATTAGCAATCATCTCAACATCCAAGTTGAAATGCCCTTCGCGACACGTACTCATATCACATGTATGTTCTTTAATGTATCTTCCAACTTTCCACATGTTAGTATGTTTATCAATAAAAGAAGTCAACCTAAATCGACATCCTTGTTCTACACGCCTACAAACAAGTCGCCATGATTTCTTTGTTGATTTAATAACAAAGCACTCCCTTGCTATCTTCAAATATAGAAGTTTAACTGCTCTTTGCAACTGCTTTTTTGAATTGAATTACATGTCTTTTTCAATATAAATTGCATCATTCATGAAATCTTCTGGTTCATGCCACATACGTTGTGATGTATATTCATCATGTGTATCACCAAAGATGTCTGGACCATCCGAGAGATGATCAAGATAGAAATTTCATGATTACGAAACGGACTCATGGACATTGATCTTGGCGATCGATTGAGAGTCAAAAAATCATCATCACTAGATGATGCCTCAAATGGAACATTATCTCCTGATTCCTCAGCATTAGGCAAATCATCACTATCACTAGCTGAAGGTGAGCCGTAATTAGGAATGTCACGATCATCGATATTCACAGGATCAATAGGCTCATCTTGTGTAGTATTTTTCCTATATATGTAAAAAAAGTATATAAATATTTGGCTCATGCAATTAACTTACTCAAATAAAAAATAAGTGTTAGACATAACGATAATCATCTGCATCAAAAGTAGGCGAAATATGAAAATTTGAGGATGTCCCAACATTTTTCGTCATTTCAAAGTGTGAGGACTGACCAAAATAATTATTTAGTCAATAACTTGAAGCAATATCCCTATCTTGGTGAGGTAAACTGCTACAAAATATATAATAATAAGAATAATAAATAATATAAATTAATAAATAATTGACAAAATCAACAAACAATAATTGAAATATAATAATTGAGCATTATCGATCACTATCATTGATTAGTTTTGTTTAAATCAAAATCATATCGGCCGGTAAGAGTATTTTGATAATGAGTCATTTTAGGAAAATCAGTAGATTGAGTTATCGGAAATCCATCAATGCTATTATGATTTTCTAATTAGGGACGAACATCGACTGATAAAGGAGAACGTTTTTGACTAATGTTAGGCTCCTTCCTAACATAGATTTCAAGTATTGTTAACTTGATTTGATCTATATAGTCATTTGGAACCCTCAAAAAATCGGTCAACGATTCATCATTATAGATAATTCACTCTCCAAAATTTACTTGTCCTTGTGATAAAAATGAAGTAGGGTATTTTTCGGCTATAACCAAATTATAATCGTACTGTTTATACCATTCTTTTATAAAATGATGAAACAAATTTATGATATCGGAGATTTATTGGATAATTAGCATTGTGTTTGGGAGGACAATTATAATAAAAGGTATTTCCGTCATGTATAATTTCGCCATCCCAATAAATTGAAACTTTAACTTAAGGTGTAGAAGACATTTTTTCGATTGAAATGAACAAATATAGAAGATTTTATGTTGTAGGTGCTATCAACTATGTATAAACGTCCTTAAATAGATTTTTCAGAATAAAAAAATAAAAATACATAATGAAATATTTTTTTCCGTTTTAATGACATATCAAATCAATATAATTTATATAACAACGGTTAAAAGCTTCTTCAAGACGTGAAAAATATTTTTCTTATAAAGTGTAATAAAAAATCTACTTTATAAAGTGGAATAAAAAGTTCCACTTTATATAGTGGAAGAAAAAACTCCACTTTATAAGTGGAAGAAAAAGTTTCATTATATATTAAAAAATAAACTTATGAAACTAACGGAAAACGTTTAGATTATTGGATATAGTGAAACTTTTTCTTCCACTAAGCTTATTTTAGTTATTTACTCAAATAGTGACTTATTTTGATTACTTTTATATTTTTGTGGCTTATTTTGATTCCCAACTCTATATTGAAGTACTTTTAGTTTTCCGAAACAATCCCTACTAAGTGTAAAATGAAAAAGAATCATAAATTTTGTAAATAAGAGTAAAGATTGTAAAATGACAAATAGTTATATTCATTTTTATTTTGTCTCAAGATTTTATATTTTTTGATGTTCAAGATTAATTGTCAATTTAAATAATTAAGAAATAGTTAGTTATTTTTTTAATTCTATCCTTAATAATTACTCTGTTCTGTTCAATTGAAAAGTTATGTAGACTTTTGATATCCTTGTTACAATATGGTTATATTAATCAAATTACACTTTGTATGAAATTTTCCTTAAAAGGAGTGCATGACCTTACCCTGATAAACAATACTATTTTACTACGTTATCTATATTAATTAATGTCTAGTCGTAGGTCTTGCAAATTAATTTGGTGAATAAGTATCTTATTAATGTTATGCATAAAACATGATTTTTTTTTACTTGAAATGCTAAAAGTGACAAGTGAAAAATTATTTTTAATATATGGAGTTGAACAAGTAAAAATGAATGAATAAAGCAATTTAAGACAATTATTTTTTTCAAAATAAATAAATGAAAATCACGATAAATAATTTGAAATAGAAGAAATATATCTGACATAGCACATTGCACCACATAATCGTACTTTTAGTTTACATTCGCACAAACTAATATATTTTTCTAAAATAATATTTATACACCTAATATACAATATTTTACATTATATAATTAATAATATATTAATCTTGTTTAAATATGCATGAAATATGTCTATACATCACGTTTCTTCATATTTTATTTGTATGATTTATTTATTTTTCATATGTTTAAAATTTGTTGCAAACAAATTGGCACGCCCAGTGGGACAATCTGTAGCCCTTCATCTCTTTTCTCTTAATTCTGAAAATCTGAAGCTGCAAAGGTGAAAGAATGATTACTTTAAGCCTCGTCTTTGAGTTTCACAAGTCTACCCTCCGTCAAGCCTTGAAGTAGGGGGCATTTGTAGACATTGAAATTTTATGGGACTCTACAAGATGCGTTAAATTCGAGGTGGACTCTACAAATTGTGTTCAACTCAAATAAGGATTCTTGGAGGCTACTCAACCCTAAACCCTAGTTTATGCCTATATAAAGGGTACTAAATTCCCTTAGAAGGCATCTCGAAAATTCCATAAAGAGATCAATATCTCGAATACTCCACAAATCGATGGATTATTCATATAGAGGGGTCAAATCTAAATCATCCTAGTTCGAGAAATACGCCATTAACGGCCCTCGAATGATGGATAAATCCTAGGAGAGTAGAATCAAGGGATCAACAGAATTGTACCCGCTATCTTGATGAATAAAATTACGTTTGTTCATATTTTATTTGTATGATTTATTTATTTTCCATATATTTAATATTTATTGCAAACACATACTCTTTAACACTATAGTATAAAATTTTATGATGTTAGACTCAATTTAATTAAGATTGAACTAAGTAATATGGGATATAAAAATCTCTCAAACTTTTAAGTGTATGAGGGTATCCAATTTTGTAAAACTCTAAACTACCACCAAGCCTTTTAGGTTCCATTATATTTTTCTCTTTATAATACCAATTCATGAGAAAATTGAGAGCTAAAGGACAGCTCCTAAAAAAGAAGTGACACAATTTTCCTACAAAGGATAAGAAATGAGTTACTCTCACGCAAAAAGAAAATAAAGAAAAGCAGACGTATCACATTTTAAAATACTTTTTAAAATAAACAAATTTTAAATTTTAACCAAACATGTTAATTGAAAAAATGCTGCCTGTGCAGCGAAATTTTTCTTTTAAAAGAACAATTTACAAAATCTCTCGTAAATAATTTCAAAATCTTTTAATTGAATTTTTTTTTTTATAGAAAATAATTTCTTTGTTGATAAATTACATTTCTCTGACAACATAGCGAAGTGTTCCTTTCGGTCAAAGTAAAAATTGAGTGACGTTTAACGTTATTCCGAAGGAAAAAAGTGACAATTTTAGCTCTGAATTTCATTAAAATTATATATATTGCCAATTGTCACTTAAATCTAATAAGGCTTTATTTATTTTTCATTAAGTTAAAGACGTCTCAATCTGAAAGTCCATGCATATGAATATTGGAATGCACATTAATTTTTAGAGTTCTTAATCAGAATATTATGATGTTGATTAAGATCAGGATACTAAATACATAAGGTTGTTTGTTAACTCAACATCTAAATATTTAAAATTAATTTTCTTTGAAAAAGATTAATATATTTTTTTTTAAAAAAAACATATTAAATTAATCTAATATTATATTAATAAAATATCTAAATTTTTATATAACAATTTAGGATGGTTTGACGGTGACTAACGATTTGTGATGTGTTTCGATTAGGAATGTTGTTGACTAATGATGATTGTTGTTGCTAGTTTCTTATGATATGTGGGTTGACATTAGTCATGAGATCAACCATTGTTGTAGGTGGCTGCAACTAATAATTAGTAGTGAAAGTGATATTGATAGCTAATGACAGTAGTGAATAATGAGGCTGACATATTATTGATAATTATAGTTAATACTATTATTTAATTAGTTACTGCAGTTAGTTAGTTAGAACAGTAACAAGTTAGTTAGAACAGTAGCAGCAAGTTAGTTAGAACAGTAGCAGTTAGTTAGCCTATTTTCAATTCTGTTATTTTTCTGTTGCACATCCTTTAGATATTTTCTGTTTTCTACATTGTATAAATGAGTGATACCTTCATAATAGATTTACTCTCTTTCCCCAAACTTCCATCTTCTCTGTTTTCTCTCCAAGTTCATCTATGGATAATTGAATCATGGTTATGGAGTATTCTTGACATGGTATCAGAGCAGGGGGTAATTTGCTCTGTTTTTGTTGTTGTGTTGATCGAATTACTTGTTTTGTTCTTTGTGTTGTGATTCTAATCGATTGCTAGATCGAATTCAGATGGATTTTGTTTTTTCCCTTCTTCTGCTGCATTCCTTCACTTAGATCCTTGAATTGAATCACTATGGCAATTGAAACTGGTTCAACTTCAAATGATACTACTGTAAATGGCAGTAGTGCTATTAATGAGGAACTCTATTCTCCTCTGTATATGCATCCTTCGGATAATCCAGGGGCTTCACTGGTTCAAGCTTCTTTTGATGGAGTAGGATATAGATCATGGAAACGAAGTGTTCTTAGAGTGTTATTGGTGAAGAACAAGCTAGGATTTATTAATGGTGATTGTAGAAGGCCTAATCCAGGAACACCGCGATTTCGTCAATGGGGAAGATGCGATGACATGGTTACTTCTTGGATTCTCAATTCTCTGTCAAAGGAAATTGCAGAAAGTGTGGAATATGTTTCTGATTCATTCGAATTGTGGAAAGAATTAGAGGATCGATATGACCAAACCAATGGTGCAAAACTATATCAAGTTCAACGTGAAATTAACGAGTTATCACAGGGAACTTTAGACATCACTACTTACTACACCAAGATGAAAAGACTGTGGGAAGAATTGAATACATTGCATGCGAAAACTCAGTGTAACTGTAATTGTATTTGTGGAGCTAAGGATAATATGTTCAAGGTAGATCAGAAAATTGATACAATTTCTTATGGGGTTGAATGAGGTTTATACTGTAATTCGAGGGAACATTCTCATGATGAATCCATTACCCTCTCTAGCACAAACCTTTTCCTTGTTGATACAGGATGAGAAGCAAAGAGAAATTAAGCCTAACACTCAAATGTTTATGGAGTCTACTTCTCTATATGCTAAAGGTTCAGGGAAGAAAATCATTGAATCTGTTAACTTCAATGGAAATAGCTCAGCAGGAGCAAGTACTTCTAGGTCCATGAAGTCAAATTACTCTTCCACAGATAATCCCAATTTCAGAACTAATTACTCCCAGACCAGTTCTTACAATGGTAGCAGGCCTCGAGTTGTATGTGATTATTGCAAAAGACCAGGGCACACTAGGGATAAATGTTACAAATTGCATGGTTATCCACAGATGAGCAATCAGAATCCTCCTAGATTTAACAAAGGCAAAGGTCTTATGGTTGATGCTCAGGGTGAAAATTGTTCAGGAGAGGAAAAGCACAAAGGAAATCATAATGATACAAGTCATCAGCTGACAAAAGAACAATATATTTAGTTTATGGAGATGTTACAACATTTTCAAGCTGGGAAAGACAATACTCAACAACACAATGATTTTTCGGGTGGTACTGTGAATTCTGCCTTTGCAGGTATGATATCATGTACTTCTTCAGTTGATTTTGGCAAATTATCATGCAGATGTCCTCACAGTAAAATTGACTCTTGGATACTTGACTCAGGGGCCTCTAACCATATGACTTCTAACATAACCCTCTTAACAAATATTGCATACCTTCCTTGTCCCTTATTGGTTACCCTACCAAATGGTTACAAAGTGAAAGTAGTGAAAATAGGTAGTGTGATACTTGCATCAAACGTTGTTCTACATGAAGTCTTGTATGTGCCTTCCTTTAAATACAATCTTATTTCCATTAATTGTCTCTCAAAATCTATGCCTAAGAGCATTGTGTTTTTTTTCTGAATTCCCATGTATTTTGCAGGCCCCTTCAATGAAGAGGCCTCTGGTGATTGGTGAGGCAAAAGATGGGTTATATTTTTTGTGTTCTAAATGCTTGATGAAATCCAATCATTCTGGTGATGCATGTACCTCTTCACTCTCCACTCCTAGTTTTATATCAAGTGAAGATGTTTCCAATTTCAAATCTGTTTCTTGTCTTATTTCTTCATGCACACATAATAAATGTAATCAACATTGTGTTCTATTCAATAAAAGTCCTTGTGTTTCTGCCTCTTTTAAATCTCATACTAGTAATGATGTGAATGTGTTGTGGCATAATAGACTTGTACATGTTCCTTTTGTGAAAATGAGGGAAATTAAGTCAATACCTGAGAATTTTTCTGCTAAACAACCTTTCATTTGAAATATTTGTCCCATGGCAAGACAAGAAAGAATGCCTTTTCCTTATAACACCCATACTTCTACCAAAATATTTCAACTTGTGCACATAGACCTATGGGGTCCATACCATAATGTGACTCATGATAATTGTAGGTATTTCATCACTCTTGTTGATGATTACAGTAGGTGTACATGGACTCAATTGTTAGCATGTAAAAGAAACACCTTAGGAGTTATAAAAACCTTTTTGTCAATGATTGAAACTCAATTCAACACATGTGTTCAAACCATAAAAACTGATAATGGACTTGAATTTGTCAATACAGAAACTTCAACCTTCTTCAAAACAAAGGGAATTATTCATGAAAAAACATGTCCTTATACACCACAACAGAATGGTGTGGTGGAAAGGAAACACAAATACTTGTTAGAAACTGCTAGAGCTCTTCTTTTTCAATCAAAATTACCTCTTAAATACTGGGGTATGTGTTATGTGCCACATATATCATTAATAGACTTCTTAATTCTCATGTGAAAGGAAAAACTCCTTATGAGTTGCTATATAAAACCAAACCAATCTATTTTCATATGAAAACTTTTGGTTGCCTATGTTATCCTACTGTTCCAAAACCTCATAGGGATAAATTCCAAGCCAGGACAACACCCCATATTTTCATAGGTTACCCTTTTGGATCAAAAGGTTACAAAGTCCTAAGTCTAGCCACTAAAAAAAATACATATCTCAAGGGATGTAGTTTTTAAAGAAAATATCTTTCCTTTTACTATTTTTTCTGATGTTTCTTCTTTTCCTTCTGTATTAGATTCTGTTCCCTTCATTGAATCTCTGCATACTAATGTTGAAACACAAACTGGACAACATGTTGACAATAATGTAATTGATGCAAATGACACTTTACCTCACATTTCACCTAATCATGTAACTGAAATACCCACCATTCAGCACAATCAACCTTCCAATCATGCAACTACACTTGTACCCAAAGTTATCAACAGACCATCTAGACAACATAAGTTACCAACACACCTTCATGATTATATTCTACCAAAGAATTTGACTAAGCATTTACAAAACTCAAATATTTCCCTAAATACAGTTTTTTCCAAACACCAACATATATCACCTGAAGTCTTGGCACTTGAGAGTCAAACTCTTATGAGAAATATCAGTAATGATGAAGAGCCTTCTTCATATGGGGAAACCGTTATAAATCCTGCATGGCAATAAGCAATGACACAGGAGTTTGAAGCCTTGCACACAAATCATACTTGGGATCTTGTTTCTCTACCTAGTGGCAAGAAAGCCATAGGATGTAGATGTATTTATAAGGTAAAACATAGAGCTGATGGAACTGTTGAGAGATTCAAAGCAAGACTTATAGTGAAAGGTTATACACAAGAGGCTGGAATTGATTATACAGAAACTTTTTCACCAGTGATTAAAATGACAACAGTGAGAGCTTTATTAGCCACAGCTGTAAAAAAAGGTTGGAATATATTTAAACTTGATGTTAATAATGCATTTCTCCATGGAGACTTACATGAAGAGGTTTATATGGAAGTTCCCCTAGGTTTAGCAATACACAAACCAGGGCTGGTATGCAGACTGAACAAGTCTTTATATGGTCTGAAACAGGCTAGCAGACATGGTATGCCAAGTTAGCGGAAGCCTTATATTCAAAAGGGTACACTCACTTATTGAATGACTATTATCTTTTCCATAAAAAGTCTGAAACTTCTAGTATATTTGTTGTGTATATGTAGATGATGTGATTCTAACAGGGACTGATGTTTCTAAGATTAAAGAACTTAAAACTTTTCTACATGACCAATTCAAGATAAAAAATTTGGGAAAGTTACATTACTTCCTAGGAATGGAAGTTCTCTACAAAGATGATGGACTGATAATATCTCAAAGGAAATTTGTTCTTGATATGTTGAAACATTATAAGGTTGCAAGTATGAATAGTTGCACCTCTCCACTTGATGCTGCAGTAAAGCTCCATGCAAAAGAAGGAACACCTTTAGCAGAACCACTATTCTATAGACAACTTATTGGAAAGCTGAATTTTTTAACTAATACTAGGATGGATGTATTATAAAGTGTGCAACATCTCAGTCAGTTTATGCAAGATCCAAGGGAGCCACATTTACAAGCAGCCTTTCATATATTAAGGTATCTTAAGACAGACCCTACTCTAGGGATTTTTATGTCCAAAAAACAATCATACAGTGTCAAAGCTTATTGTGACTCTGACTGGGCTGCATGCCCTGACACTAGGAAATCAGTAAGTGGTTATATTGTGTTGCTAGGGAACAACCCACTTAGCTGGAAATCCAAGAAGCAAGAGACTATATCTCTATCTTCAGCAGAAGCAGAGTATATGGCTCTAAGGAAAGTTGCAGGAGAACTGGTATGGCTGAAAAGACTATTGGAAGAACTAACATTGACATTACCTGCACCTATTGAAGTGTATTGTGACAGTCAGTCGGCTCTACATATAGATCGAAATCTAGTGTTTCATGAACGCACCAAACATATTGAAGTTGACTGCCACTTTGTGAGGAACTTACTTAAGACAGGCCTCATCTCGCTACATCGCATAAGTTCTGATGATCAGTTAGCAGACATATTGACTAAGACATTGACAGGAATCAAACATTCCTCAGCATTAAGCAAGTTAACTGTGTTTTCCACACCTCCAACTTGAGGGAGGTATTGATAATTTTAGTTAATACTATCATTTAATTAGTTACTGCAGTTAGTTAGTTAGAACAGTAGCAGCAAGTTAGTTAGAACAGTAGCAGTTAGTTAGCCTATTTTCAATTCTGTTATTTTTCTGTTGCACATCCTTTAGATATTTTCTGTTTTTTACATTGTATAAATGAGTGATACCTTCATAATAGATTTACTCTCTTTCCCCAAACTTCCATCTTCTCTGTTTTCTCTCCAAGTTCATCTATGGATAATTGAAGCATGGTTATGGAGTATTCTTGACACATATAATGTTTACTAATTGTAACAATATGATCTATCACTATTGAAAAGACATTTCATCATGTGGATTACGAAAATTCTCGATATACATTGTCAATTTAAAAATTAGGTGACCTGATAAAATTCTTAAAATTTGAAATTTGATCCAAGTTGACGTCATCCCGTCACGAGAATATTTCTGTAATGGCAGCTAATATAGAGGGGTAAGCGGGATAAAATCTCATTCTTTTAATCTCCCTTCTCCCTTTCAGTGGTAAAAAAACCTCCCATGGATTTTCTGTCTACATCCGTTACAATTCGCCCTCAGGAAGCCAAAAGCTCGTGTTAGGCATTCTTAATTGAGTAGTTAAAATTGTATTTGCTTACATGTTTGGGTATAGAGTCTAGTGTTGGGTTTTAATTGCCCTGATTTCTTACCATAAATATGTTTTCCTTTTAGGAAAAGGTTTTGGATTGACTAATCCTTTTTCTGGTAGGAAAAAGTTTAAGACTCTATAAATAGAAGAATGTTCCTTCTAACTTAATCAGCATTCACAATGTAGTCTTAAGGGCTTTGAGAGTTTTGGTTAGAGGGAGAATTTGTGGGTCACAAGCTTGATACGTCATCACTTGTGTGAACCTCCCATGTATTCCGAGTGAATTGGTTGAGGTTATTTCTCTCTGTATTTTGTACTCTCATATTTATAGTTGATTGCTCATCTCCTTTGTGGACGTAGGTCGATTGACCGAACCACGTTAAATCTTTGTGTCTTTTTGTATAATTCTCGTTGTCTTCTTACTCGTGGTCTTTTGAGGTTTGCTTTGCTAGCTTCCGCGTTTACACCTGCTTATTTTCGGTCCTAACAAGTGGTATCAGAGCCAGATTCAATGACGGAGTCAGGTTCAGTGGTTCGATAATCGATGATTGAACCATGTTAGAAAGAGGTGTTCATCTTGGCGGGTGTAGTTCTAGCCGCAACCTTTTTGACAGTAATGAAGATTTTGTTGGAGAAATTATTTCAGAGAGGTTTTCTGTGTTGAGACATAAATTTTGCAAAGGAGATTATGGAGAGGAGAAGCAAGTTGTTGAAGATTAAGTCAAGAAGGTGGACAAATTTATTTTGTCAGAAATTCAAGCCAAGAGGGAGATTTGTTGGGTTTTAATTGCCCTGATTTCTTACCATAAATAAGTTTTCCTTTTAGGAAAAGGTTTTGGATTGACTAATCCTTTTTCTGGTAGGAAAATGTTTAAGACTCTATAAATAGAGGAATGTTCCTTCTAACTTAATCAACATTCACAATGTAGTCTTAAGGGCTTTGAGAGTTTTGGTTAGAGGGAGAATTTGTGGGTCACAAGCTTGATACGTCATCACTTGTGTGAACCTCCCATGCATTCCGAGTGAATTGGTTGAGGTTGTTTCTCTCTGTATTTTGTACTCTCATATTTATAGTGGATTGCTCATCTCCTTTGTGGACGTAGGTTGATTGACCGAACCACGTTAAATCTTTGTGTCTTTTGGTATATTTCTCGTTGTCTTCTTACTCGTGGTCTTTTGAGGTTTGCTTTGCTAGCTTCCGCGTTTACACCTGCTTATTTACGGTCCTAACATCTAGATGGTTTAGCATGGATGGAATTTAGCTAGTTGTGGCGTAGGCTGATGATGAGCTTGATTAGTCTAATGTTAGACCTTGCAATGATTGTTGGGTGTTATCGGGTTCCTAGCTGGAAACTGTCTAGAAAGAGCTGCCCGAGAGTATTGTTATTTCCAAATTGTGTTTATAGTAATGCATGTCCGGAAACACATAAGAATTGAATGTGAAACAATATTTGAATTTACAAGTGTGGTTTTATTTCTTACTGATTGTGATTGTGCCCGTGTGACTAATGGTTGGCTTGGTATATTTTAACCGTTGACTCGTAACACACATATTACGAGATATCTATATGATTGACTTGAGTACCACACCAATACAAATTAATAAAGATTGACTTTGATACTATGTCAATAAGAATATTAACGGTTGGCTCGAATATTATATGCCTGCTACATGTTTGACTATTATTCTCTTGTATATTGATTCTTTGAACGAACCAGATTTACTTCTTGTACTGTGGTTATTATATATTGGTCCCTGAGGGGCCTAGATCTGTGTTTAAATGATGGGATACTTCATGTGTAGATCGAAATTGCATCTTAAACACAGTAGATGGTGTTTTGGTACCCATCCTTGGGTGATTGCTTGATAGGTGTGATGTATCACGTATGAGTTTGATCTAATGTTTGTAATTATGTGGGACACGTTCCTGTGAATGTTAAGTCCGGGTGAGAATTGAGATAGTGGCTACGCCACATGTGATGAGGATATTTAACTTGGAAACTTACATAAATATATTATAATAAAAAATATTTATCATTTATAGCAATAATATTTTTTTTTTCATTTGATCACTTTTAATTCAATCATAATACAAGTTTAATACATAGTATAAAGAACAATTTATTATTCACATTTAATACAAATTTTGATGATGAATAATACATTTATCACACATTTTAATACACTTATAATACAATATGACAATTTTTACCAAACAAACATGATATATTTAAAAAAAATAATTAAAATTCATATATATTGCATGCATAATTCACTTTTAATACATATTATAGATTTAACACAACATTGCTATAAATGGTAATAAGCAAAAAATATCGCTAAAATCAGTAATTATTTTCTATAATGTATTAATTTATGTAATTTTTCCTATTTAACTGGCCATCTTTCGTCGAAAAAAAGTATTGTATATACAAATAAAATGATATACGAAATGATTGAATAACATATTTTGAACACTCTAAACACAACAAGTTATTGTAGCCAAATAATTTCACCTCCTTGGAATGAGGCAGTGCACATGTATTCTACTTTTTAAAAAGAACTTTTATTATGTTATTTCTAGCCATTCTTTATGAAATTTTCGACTCCGTCATATGGACCGAGAGTCAATACTATGTTTCTGATGAAAGCTATAGTGTATATTATCTATATTTACTAAGTTGTAGTTAGAAAAAATAATTTTAAAATACAATTTAAATTGACACTATAATTTAAGGATGTTTTTGATTAAAAAAACTCACTTTTACGTGAGTTGTTGAAGCTAATAATCAGGAATAATCTATCAACAGATCTTGAGATCGATGTCTCTTGTGACATCATGGGAGTAGCTGTCAACAGCTATATATATATATATATATATATCCCAAGGATCAGCAATAGGATCTTTAAATAGCATAAAGGCATATAATTATTTTTTAAAAAAAATTCATTAGCTCAAAATTCAAATGTAGAGGTAGCTATCAAATATAAAACATTAACAAAAATTACAAAAGAATATAATATTCAGCAATTCTATAAAACTCCTCATGTTTATAATATGAAACTATGTTCCAAATTTGACAAAATATTGGCTTTTGATTCGAATTCAAAAACCCCTACCACACACTTATAGTAATTGTAGACGTGTCACCTTCAAACCACACTATAAACTTTCTCCGGTCCTTTTGATTTATTCAATTTGTATTTTGCACTTCACTTCATGGAATTATTTTAATCAAGTCTTATTTTAGGTCCACGAGTTAATTTACTCTCTCTATATATATATTGCTTCCTAGTTAAGACCTACAACAGTTCAGCATGTGGTAATAATAGTATGTGAGTTGTAAAGGAGATTGACTTGGCAGACGTACGCCTTGGAGTGCGGATTCACGTGTAAACATATACATGTATTCTTTTTGTTTTGTATATACGGTGTTCAAAACTCACTTTAAAATTTTAATAATTTCAAATTTGTATTGTAGAGTTCCAATAAGAATTTCTTTCGTATTTAGAGTTTAAATTTGAAATTTTTATATTCCTAATAAGATTTTGTTCATATTCAGGACTTAGAATTGAATTTTTTAATTAGAAATGAAATAGTCTTATCACTGTATCACAACTCAGATTGGCGTAAACATGTTACCAAAGAATACGAAATCCTATAATTGGGTTGACAATTTTTGATTATATATTTGCCTTCGAAGTTATCCACATTTTCCACATTGTGTTTTCTTCAGATTTGCTTTCAGTCAAGCCTTGCAATTAGCTACTACTCCGTTGACCCTCCCACACTATTTTAAGCAAAGGGCTTTATAACGTCTACACTTTTCTTTAGTGATAATTAGAGTGACATTAAAAGTTTTTGAAATTACAAGTAGCTTCTAATTAAAGTAGGATTTATGGCAAAACTACAATTTCTTACTGTCATATTCTAGGTGTTTTGATGATCCTCAAAAATACGGGGATATGGTCCCTGACAGAGTTCTTTCGTCCAGATACAAATAGAGTACAATCATAAAAGTTGTCATATTAGGTGGTAGGTGAAAAGTGCAGTATCCTATACCAATAAGAAAAGCGAACGAGATTGTATGTTTCAGTTTCTTACAAATGCAGGGACCTGGTCCCAGACAGAGTTTCCTCCACCAGATACATAATTGGTTACAGTTGTAAAGTTATCACGTCAGAGGTTTGTGAGGCGTCAGTGTACTACACCAATCAAAATGAAGGAGGGTGTTTGTCCAACGGATAATAACTCTTAATATTTGATATTTTTAGCATGAAAAACACCATATTATATTCATTCATCCAAAGAAGAAAGTTAGTCAGCAAGCCTTTTCAAGAACTCACAAAGAAATTTGCAAGGGACCTGGTCCCCACAAGACTGCGACGTGAAAAAGTGAAAAGACAACTGTCAGAAAAGCCGCCACCTCTGATGCGGTAGGTGCACAACTTTTCCAACAGAAGGCCTTCAACCAATGAGATGGTTTCAATGAATTTGTGGTGAAATATATTATCTCTTTCCAATAAACACAAATTTGAGACTTGACAAACTAAACTTGGATTTTCTCTGAAAATTCACAAGCTTGAATAGAAGACCATCTTCAAGGAAGAAAACTGCTCAACTCAACAGAAGGACCTGATAGAGTAAAAAAAAACTTTGTTGTATTTAGAGCTTTGTGTCTATGTACTTACATTGTAAATCTGTTCCTAATCTATAAAGGATACAGATATTTGTTTTGGGTTTGTAAAAGTCTAAATCAGTTAAGGTTAACTGATTTAGTGGCAACATTGTTTTGTTGCTCAGTCAAATTTCAAGTCATCTAGAGTTAGATGGTTTAGTGGGCGGTGTGGTATCCGCTTGGCAAATTCTATATTATCTAGGGGTGATAGCTTAGTGGGTTGTATTGTATCCGCTTAGGCTCTTCAAGTAATAGGTAGATTACTTGATCGTGAGATTAATAACTTTTTCTCACATTGATTGTAACTGGATTTCACTTTTGCTTGAGAAGATTAGTGAAGACGGTTGAAAATCCTGTGCAACAGGTTGTGGTTTTACTCCTTTAAGCAAGGAGGTTTCCACGTAAACTACTTGTGTTGTCTTATTCATATTGTTTAATCTTCTTCACTGTTCTTTCTTTGTCAAGGGACCTGGTCTGTTGACTGGTAGTGGAGGCACATATTCTAACAAGTAGTATCAGAGCAGGTACTCGCTATCTGGTTAACACCAAGAGAAAAGTTCCTGCAAGAATGGCATCACTACTGAATAAGCAAAGAAATTAGTCTCCCACAAGACCTCTTTGACGGTAAGCTCTACAAATATCGGAAGATTCGAATGAGAGACTATCTCATGGCTGAAGACAGTGAAGTATGGGACATAATATGTAAAGGTCCTTATGTGCCAACTATGGAGGTTAAAGATGGATAGATCACAAGAGTCATTCCCAAAACTAGAAAACAATATAATGACTTTGACAGACTATTAATCCAGAAAAATCACAAAGCAAGGAAGCTACTGATGTGTGACCTTAGTATAAATGAATACGATCTGATTTCACCTTGTGAATCAGCCAAGGAAATCTGGGATCTGTTGAAAACAACTTATGAGGGAACTGAGAAAATAAGGAAATCTAAGCTAGATCTTTTTACTACTCAGTTTGAAGGTTTCACCATGAATAAAGGTGAACTCATTCATGAAGTACGCACCAGATTCTCCAACATCACAGATGAGGTCATGTTCTTTGAAAAACCTGTTCCTATTGTCAAACAAGTCTCTAAGATAATGAAAATTCTTTCTAGATCTTGGATAATGATTTTGTGACTGGAATTGAGATAAGAGAACCTGATGTAATGACGATGCATACACTATTTAAGCATCTTCTCAAGGGCAAAGACAAGAAGACTAATCTGGTTGATGAGGCTGATCCTAAGAAAGAAATCATGACAAGGCTACAAGCTCAAGTGAAGTGTGTGGCATGAGTTATTTGTCTGGTCACTCCATTGAAAACTTTTCTGTGCACAAAATGGACCACATGAAATTTGTCAAGATTGTACAAGATAAAGATAAAGAGGGGGACCAGGTCATTCCCAAGATAAGCAGAAGAAAAATCTTCTTCAGGGTAATAAAAAGGGATATGGATGCTAGGGAAAAATCCTCAAGTGATTCAGATGATTCTGAACTCACAGATAATGATTTCATGGCAAAGTCAGACGAGGAAGATACTGATGAAAAGGTAACTCTATCTTATTTCAAGCAAAAGTTGAATACCTTTTCTACTAGCAAGTGGAGAAAGCTAGCAGTTGTATTACTTGATTTGATAAGTGAGCTGACAAGTGAAAAAGATCCCATAAACAACAGTCTAGATATCTATCAAGATGAAAAAAATGCATTAATTTCCCAAATATCTGATATTAAAAGTCAAATGCTTGTTCTGGAAGCTGAAAATCTAGAACTGAAGAAAAAGATGAAAGGGGTAACTAATACAACTTTTAAGGGAAAGAATGAGGCAAGCAACTTGCAGTTGGAGCTTGAGAATAAGTTGCACACTGATGAAATGAAGATTAAAATTGCATTAGAAAGAAATTTTGAGTTAGAGAGGGACCTAGTCCATGTAAAAGAGGAATTGGAAAAATCTCTCAAATGGACCAATTCCTCTAAGATTCTTATAGATCTGATCGGTAAGACAACAACAATAGAATAGGGTTGGGCTGTGACAAGATAAAATCCTCCTATAATCCTAGAAGCAAAAATGTTCCTGATGTTGACAATCTGTTGTGTGAGAATTGTGGTCGAGATGGAAATCTTAAGAAAGATTGTCCAATTTTGGAAAAATTTGAATGAGGTTCGTCAAATTATTCTAAACAATGGAAAAGAGCTAAAGAAAGGTCTGTGAAGTTTGTCCAATCTGAAAATAATCAAGAAAAGAAAGAAAGGGGACCTGGTCTTTGTGCTAAATTTGTCAGATCCGACAATAATGTGGAAACAGAGCGCAAGGGACATGGTCCTCGCTATCGTTTTAGCAGATCACTTTGCCCCCTTGGATAGGAAGGTTTCTTGTTAAGACTTTTGAGAGTTATTGGGAACTCTGTTTGAACTGGGTTCCTAAGTCTAAAAAGTAATTCTTGTGCAAAAGAGAGGAAGTAGAACAGTGTTGGTTTATAAATAGCAGATGCTCAAAACACATGACTAAGAAAGTTACAAAACTTTCTCTCTCTCAAGGCACTTCAAGGTGGAGGTGTCTATTTTGGCGAATGGCAAGAAATGCTACATTCTTGGTGTCGATTTGTGATGAATGAAATGAAGTTAAGCTCTTATCAGATAACTATTTGTCACAAACTTGCTCTCTCAGGCGATGATTTTGATAGAAAAGAGATGCAAGAGCATTTATATAGATAATCTGTTTACTGCTCTTGTGATAGTCTCACGGAACTTAATGCATAAGGTATAATGCTGAGGTATGATTGAAGAGACGTTCTCATGAGTGTTGCTTTGCTGCACAAACCTGTGTCAAGGGACCTGGTCCCAATCTGCATAAAATGATATTTGCAGATGACAAAGGTTGTGACGATGATGTTAAGGAGAAGCAGATCAGACCATCCTTCGGGTAAAATATGCAGTCTTTAAATCTTTTGAGATTCCGCGAGGTGAAGTGATGAATGTAACATATTTTGTGACAAAAATGATGATATTGAAAGAGTGTGTTTGGGATACTCTTACTCCAGCAAGGCTTATCCGGTGTATAAAATGTGTGCATTGAAAAAGATGTTCATGCAATTTTTGATTAGTCTAGAAGAATTGAGAAGTTACAAAAGAAAGAAACTCTGAGATGGAAGGGCTGCTTCAGAATCAGAGAGATGGTATAAATAGTAAGCTTGCTGCAGAGCATTCTCTTCGTGAATCAAGCAATCTCAAGGAAGTTGATGCAGATGATGAACCTGATGAAGTACCCGGTCCTCTAGACATTGCTGAACAAAGATGATGCAGTTCAAACTGATATTGTGAATTTTGAAGGTGAGAATGAAGAAGCTTATCAAGCTCAGTTTGAAAGAAGCAAATTTTGACAGTCGGTTCCCCAACAAGCTGATCGGTTGTCTAAGTTTCTCTTCAACAATGGTTCAAGTGAGGTGAGTAAAAAAAACCCTCTCTTTGAATACGCTAGGAAATGAGTTGCTGATCATTCAATTGTATATCGATAAATTCATCTTTGGAGGTATCTTTTGAATTATTGTGTGAAAAGTTTGTTGTATTCATTGGTAGTCAATTCTAAATGAGCACGATGAGAGAATTCTTCTTACAACTATAGGTTCAGCAAAACTCAAAAGGTACCGTTGGTTGTTAAGAGAAGTACATTTGTGAGCTGCTCAAATGGATTAACATACTTCAAGTCAAGACAATGTTACAGAGGGGCAATGTCGTCATGATGTTTTGTAAGAAAAAGGGAAGATCGAGTGTCTTGACAATCTTCACTAAAGTCCTAAGCTAGGACTAGTGTGTACTCACAATAACTTAGCTGAAAACAAGAAGATAGCACAACGTGATCAGGGTGATTGTTGTCTGAACAAAGAAAGGGAACTGATACTAGTTTGAAGAAGCTGCTAAAAAGGTTTCATGTAATGGGTGGATGGACAATTCATACTTTATTGGGCACTAAATTGAAGCTGGATGCCGATGAACCGGGTTCAATGACTCTGCTCATGTACAAAGAAATCACTTTTGACGGATGTTAGTAGAATATGAAGATATTTGAAGAGAAGGGGACCTGGTTCTATTCTGTCCATCAAAAGACTTTTTGATTTGGAGCACATGGTGATGTTGATTATGCTGGTTATCAAGCTGATGGAAAGAGTACCTCAAGAGTGGATTATGTTATACACTAATCTTTCATTCATGGGAAATTAAAAGGCAAGATTCAATTGATCTTTCATCAGCTAAGACAATAAATGTAACAAGTGCAGCTTGATGAAATTAACTCTTGTAAGCCTAGCAGCAGCCTGAAGCTCTTAAAAATTTGGCTGAAATAATCAAGTTGATGATGGAAATACTAAAATTTTCTTGAATGGATTCTGCCTGAAGCAATCAACTCTTTCATGACTATGCAAAGGGAGCAAGTATCCTTGCTTTTTAATTATATATGTTTTAGCAAGTTCAGTTTCATACCTTTTGTAGGTATATACACATGGAAAAAGGGCTGAAGGAAAAGGGAGGTTAGGACAGATCTAGGCAATCATATTCAAACTACAGAGAGGGACCTGATCTTTTCTCGAAGGTTAACACTCTTAACATTGCAGTTTGAGTTACACATGAGAACCTTGAAATTGCCACATGTCTGTCATTCTGGTATCTGACTGTTGTCCCATCTTTTGAGTGCCAAAATGATACCTCATTTTCTCCTTCTTTATATTCCATAGTTCTTTCTATTTCCCTTATAAAATCAAGTTATCTTCCAAATATCAGGGTGTTTTAAAATTCTCTTTTCTCTTCTTTCCAAACACACTTCAAATTGTTAACCCCCTTTATTCTTGATGGAGAATTCTCTAATGAAAATGTTTGAAGTGTGATGAAGGATCTGGTTTATTAATTGTTGATCTATTTATCTAGGATGCGTTGAGTTGTTTGTTTTACCAATCATTCTGTTATGAGAAACTCAGGCTGGTGTTGGAAGCTATGACAGTTGCTCGTGTTAACTAGAATACTGAAACGGGTTGTCTAAAAGTCCAGCTTTTGAAACAACAGTATTAGAGGGACCAGGTCCCAAAAAAAATTAGCAGCTTTGGAAGTTCAACATACAAGTTGGGCAGCACAACATGTTGAATGTTAAGAGATGATTCTGAAGAAAATCTTATGTTAAGGGATATACTCTATTAATTCTATTATTTCAACCCTTTGCCTCTAAGTCATCTTTTCTCTTCCTATCTCTCTATGTCAATCCTCATTACTCCTTTTGGGTATTGTTCTGGTTTTCATTTGTAATCATATTTGCAATGATTTGATGGTTGATCTTTTGTTTATGGATGAAAAATGTCTTGTTTCAACTGAATTGTATCATTATTTTATGCCTTTTAACTCATGCTCAGTGTTGCCCAAGTGGCCATGAATTTTGGTGGAACTATATTTCTCTCAACTTGGTTTACTACTTTAACCATTTTTTATAATGTCAAAACGCGGAAAGTTGTTAAGGTAAGGTATGATATCAAAGGTGTTGTAACTGCTTGAAGAATACATGGTCACATTGATAGGGGGAATCAATGGTAGCTACTTGAAGAGATATGGTCATGCTGACAAGGGGATAAATGTTTGCTACCTGACGAGGACCTGGTCCTGTCGATAGGGGGAAGAAGATATTTGTCATCATCAAAAAGGAGGAAAATGCTATGCTGATGTTTTGATTATTTGACAAACTTCGGGGATGATTAAAATCTAGTTACCCCAAGAATTTTTTTTATAGGGGGAACTGGTGAATAAGCATGTTATCATCACAAATGGGGAAAATTTTAGTTTGAAGCTGAGTTGAGATGTTAGCTCGAACTTGATATGAAGTTTTGATGATTTAACAAACTTATCAATCTAACAAGGAACAAGATCCTTGTTATTGTAATGCTGACATTGAGATGAATGATAAACTTTGTGAGAGGTATATTTGTGTGCTATCATCAAAAAGGGGGAAAATGTTATATTGTAGGTGTTTTATGATCCTCATAAATGCGGGGACCTGGTCCCTAACAGAGTTCTCTCGTCCAGGTACAAATGGGGTACAATCATAAAAGCTGTCATATGAGGTGGTAGGTAAGAAGTGCAGTGTATGTTTCGGTATCTCACAAATGTAGGGACCTGGTCTCAGACATAGTTTCCTTCATCAGATACATAATTGATAACAACTGTAAAGTTGTCATGTCAGAGGTTGGTGAGGCGTTAGTGTACTACACCAATCATAATAAAGGAGAGTGTTTGTTCAACGGATAATAACTCTTTATGTTTGATATTTTTAGCATAAAAACACCATATTATATTCATTCATCCAAAGAAGGAAGCCAGTCAACAAGCCTTTTCAAGAACTCACAAAGAAGTTTGCAAGAGACCTGGTCCCCGCAAGACTGCGACCTGAAAAGGTGAAAAGACAGCTGTCAGAAAAGCCGCCACCTCTGATGCGGTAGGTGCATAACTTTTCCAACAGAAGGCCTTCAACCAATGGGATGATTTCAACGAATTTGTGGTGAAATATATCATCTCTTTCCAATAAACACAAATTTAAGACTTGACAAATTAAACTTGGATTTTCTCTGAATATTCACAAGCTTGAATAGAAGGCCATCTTCAAGGAAGAACATTGCTCAACTCAACAGAAGGACCTGATAGAGTAAAGAAGAATCTTTGTTGTATTTAGAGCTTTGTGTCTATGTACTTGCATTGTAAATATGTTCCTAATCTATAAAGGATAGAGATATTTGTTTTGGGTTTGTGAAAGTCTAAATCAGTTAAGGTTAACTGATTTAGTGGGCAACAATGTTTTGTTGCTTAGTTAAATTCTAAGTCATCTAGAGTTAGATGTTTAGTGGGCGGTGTGGTATCCGCTTAGCAATTCTAAGTTATCTAGGGGTGATAGCTCAGTGAGCGGTGTTGTATCCGCTTAGGCTCTTCAAGTAATATGTAGATTACTTGATCGTGAGATTAATAACTATTTCTCACGTTGATTGTAACCGGGTATCACTTTTGCTTGAGAAGATTAGTGAAGACGGTTGTAAATCTTGTGCAACAGATCGTGGTTTTACTCCCTTGAGTAAGAAGGTTTCCACCTAAACTGCTTGTGTTGTGTTATTCATATTGTTTAATCTTCTGCATTGTTCTTGCTGTGTCAAGGGACTGATCCGTTGACTGATACTAAATGCACATATTCTAACACTTACCTTTGTTTCCTAATAATATTTTTTTTCTTAAAATATAATCATATCTCCTACTTTAGTTATTGGAGTATATTCTTAGGTTTCCTTTTTGAAGGATGTTTTTTTTTTTCTTTTGACAAATAAAGTTTTCTATTAAATTTGGTCTGTCAACTTAATTACTAGTGTATATGTTACAATGAAATGGTAAGGTGAAAAGTGATGTTGACCTTCGCTACTTTGTTGTTTTCCTGTGGGCTACGGTTGTCATTATACGCAACAATATTCCTCTATTTATCCTTCTTTATGTCACTCTACCTCTTCTAATTTATGTAATATTCCAGAATTCCACTTTTCTTTTGTTTTGTTTATGGTCTTGTATAGAAATTAGTGTTGCATATTGGTTGGTTCGATTTGATTTGGTTTTGAAGTTTATCTTGGTTTATTGGCTATCGATTTGTAGAGATATTAAACCGTTATCGAACCATTAAGATATTGACTTATCAATTATTCATTTATCGATTTTGGATCATTATCGGTATAAACGTTAAAATTTGATGAAAAAATATAAAAAAATCACGTAGAAACAAGGTGACAAATCAAATAAACCATGCACATGAATTCACAAGTTACATCTTGCTCAAAAGCAAACATTTTTTTTTACATTGTAAAATAATCAAGTGTTTGAGACAACCGGAAACAAAAATAGGAAACTAAACTCTAAATCAAGGACTTTATATACAAAACGGCATAAATATAGTTAATTAATTTACTATCAGATTATCGCTTAACCGGCTAAGAAAAAACCTCCAATCGTTAAAGAGCCGACAACTCGATAAGAAAAAAATCAAAATCGTTATAAAACTGGTAAGCCAATAACCCAATACTTATAAACTAATGACTCTTTTTTCAATTTCGATTATAAGTTTCGATTCGATTTTGAACCTATTAAAAATGACTTTACATGTACTCCAGAAATTTGAGTAATTTGGTGAAGTTTTTGAAGTGTTTTTGGATGACTTTAGTGCTTAGATTCAAGAAAAAGACGAAGTCATGAGTTTTTATTTTATTTTATATAATAATAGTATATAAGATTGTGAATTATTATATATATGGATGTATGAACACCCCATTTAGTTTTGAATAATATTATATATTACTCATATAATATTGCATATCAAAATTTTCTATTTTTGCAAAAATAAAATAGGAAAATTTTGTTTGTATACCTAATGTATGTTACGCTAAACCAATTTAAATTTTAAGGTAAGAAAATTGTAAAATATGTTTTAAATTATATTTTTTGCAATAAGTTACGAATCCTTTTCTGATTTATTTTCAAAATAATATTTATTTCAATTTATGTCACAGAATTTTTTTTTGGCGTGATGTGAATATCAAGCACAAGCAATTATTTGATAGATAGATGTTGTATGTGAACACACCTCCTCACAACATACCTTGGGCAGCACATAGATTTTCCTACACGAAGTACGTTTTCTCACATTGCTTCACTTGAACGAAACTTTGTTTGTTAGCTTGACATGTGATATTACAATATAATTTTAAATAAGTATACTATATATAATTTGGTATTTCAATCATGTTTTATTTTTTAAAAAAATGTAGAACTTGATTTATAAGTTTATGTATAAAAAGAGTCTCAATTATTTAAGTTTTGTAAAAAGAGATGTATGTTCTATCATGCAAAGAAATTGTTTATACTACGTGAAGGAACATCTGGTTAAAACTTCTTTAGTTAGTGCTTTTATATAAATTATGTGCATTTCAAAATCTGCTATCACAAATAATTTATTTATGAAACAGAGACAATTTGTGACTTAATAATGCGATACTTTAATACATTTTGATTCATTTATTACACTTTGATTTGTTCATTTGGTAATAAAGAAAATGGTCAAATGAACTCCGATTGATTATTTAATTTTAACTATACACTTTTATATCAGGAGAGTTTTATTATCTCAAAACCATTTAAAATTGAAATTATTGCCTCCCTAAATGTTTATGTGGCAAAGTGAGTATATTTTATTCTCTCTTAAAAAGTGAGTCAAAAAAAAAACAAACAATTGAAACTTTATTTTTTATATTCTTTTCATTTTTATCCTTTTCCTTATTTCCTTCTTCTTCTTAGCAATTTTAGCATAGCATTCATGGTAGTCATCAAATTTCATCATCATGATTTAGAATCACCACCATTTCAATATCTATTAACACACCACAACTCCTAGATAGAATCTCCTTTCTACTCTCCAAACAACAAAAATCTTTTAAGTAAATTACTTTATTCTCATTTTCAAAGTCAACTATTAGCAATTAAAACATCATTGAGATAGCATTTTGAAGTAATTGGAACAAACTTTTTTATGCAACAAAATTCATTCAAACAATTTAATAATGTTATGAATCTCTAAAATATTCTCAAAATATCCTCATTAAAAAAGATTTTGACCAATAATTTATTTTTAAGTCATTCCTTCGATTGGACCGCTGCTCTTGCAAAAATAACACGGATGGATTCCTCTAATTACCATCATAGATTTCTTAGGATTCACCAACATCAATATATATCTCATCTTAAATAGATATTTCTTGCCATGCATGTAGCCTTAATGTTAATCTTGAGATTTTGAAAATGGCAAAATTGTATTGAAGAGGTAACGCAATATGTTCCAATGAAATACTGCAGCGTGTATGCAAGTGGCAGCGTACGAGTTGTGCTTAGTTATATATGGAAACTTATATGTACGTTTTTGTCTATAGTAATTTACTTGGTTAAGGAAAACTACCGAAAACAAATTTGAGTGCAATAAGGTTTTGATTAAAGTCCAAGTAGAAGTCAACAAGGATTTGTACAAGACAAATACAAGTTGATTTGTACAAGGATTGGTTGAATTTCTGATTTATAAATAGGGAGCTATTTGGATCAGAAAAAATTGCGCACTTACAAAGAGAGGAGTTCAAAACACGATCAAGAGGTTTGAGAGAATTTTGATAAATACTTTGAGTGCTGCGAGTTGAGTGAAAAAGTTGTAAAATTGTATTCAAGAGTCTTGTTTACAATCTGGGTAGTAGATTTGCTTGACAAGTTATAGTACTTGAAAAGCATCGAAAAGATAGAAAACTAGAGAGTAGTTTTTTTGTCTTGAGTAGAAGGAATTAGAGTTTATAATTCCTTAGGTGCTAAAGCGTTGTAATCTTTGTATTACTTGAAATTTATGAATAATACAAAGTGATGTTCAAAATAATTATTGTTAAGTTTTCAAGTAAACAGAAACTAGTAGTTTGTACCTGTTCCTTTGAAGAAATTCGGGAGGGTAGAATTCCAACAAGTGGTATCAGAGCAAGGTTATCTTTAAAGAGTCTAACAACTCAAGATAAGATCAACATGAGTTCTGCACCTCCACCAGGACACGGTAAGGGACAACACATCAACAGACCTCCATTATTCAATGGACAATACTACTCGTGGTGGAAGACAAGGATGAAAGACTTCATTCAAGCTGAAGACTACGAATTATGGGTGAGAATTACTAAGGGACCACTAATTCCTACTATTACTGATAGTGAAGGAAATAAAGTACCTAAACCCGCAGATACATATAATGAAGCGGATTATAAGATGCTAGGAAAGAATGCAAAAGCTAAGTGCATTCTTGTATGTGGACTAGGACCTGATGAGTTTAACCGTATCTCAAGTTGTACCTCTGCTAAACAAATATGAGATACCTTACAAAACGCTCATGAAGGTACAACTCAAGTCCGAAAATTCAGGATTGCTAGTTTGTGTTCAGAATATGAAGCCTTTAAAATGAAATCCGGAGAATCTCTTCAAGATATGATTACTAGATTCACCACTGTGGTAAACAAACTAATCTCATTGGGTAAAGTATATACCAATGAGGAACATGTTGACAAAGTACTTAGGATTTTGCCTAGGTCTTGGGAAATAAAAGTCACTGCCATTAGAGAAGCCAAGGACCTAACTAATATGACTTTAGATGAATTAGTTGGAAATCTCAAGACTTATGAGATGAATCATATATTATTATAAGTGGGAAGCTCCTAACCTCAAAGTTGAATTACCATTTTACCCTTCACTTAAATATTTTTTCTATTATTTAAAATGTAAAAGTATTTTTAATAAATAATTAGATAATAAACTTTAAAGTAATAAAGTTACAATGAGAGATAAATAGTCATTCAAACAAATGAAGTTCAAACATTTCAAAACATCTCTTATTTAATTTTAAGTTAAAGAATTTGAAGAGTTCCATTGATAAAATTATATATCTGATTTTTCCAACAAAATACATTATTTTGATGTCTTCTCATGACAATAGCATGTGAATTGATTTAACTCACAAAATTCTTCTCCAAATTTTTCATGTTTCTTTTCATCAATAAATTCTAGACATATATGTATACAGATAGAACTAATATTACATGTTTTGTTTCATTCTTTTCATCGAAAATTTATGTTTTTAACGCAACAGGTGATAAATAATTATAGAAAGTTTTTCATTTGGACAAAAAGTCTGCTCAACATTCATGAGGTAGAACAAACCTACTTGTGTGAGAAAGAATATGTATGTTGTTTCGTTAATTTATTGGCGGTAAATTCTTGAAGAATATAATATCTGAATTAGAATTTAATCATTTCAGTGCATTCGAGGCATTCTTCAAGAAGGTTAAAGGCGTCATGGACATCTATTTGTTGTTTGGTACGTATCATTTTTCATTTCAATGTTGCATATTTTTACTTAGTTCATTGTTTGTTACATTCAATTTTTCGGTTGAAGGAAGGTAAATTGACTACTTTTTCTTGAATAATGGCAATGAAAAAGAAAATAAAAATTTTCATTTACATGTCTGATGTACAAATCTTCTTTTAAAGATTATGTTTGTTATAACAAGAGTATTATCATGAAGTGAACACTCTAGGTTATTGGATAAGAGAATTGAATAATTCATGTAATTAATTTTTACTCATAATTAAATCTACAAAAATTAGCATGCATTATATTTAATGTGTTTTTTAAGAATTTATAAATGATTTACTACTTGTATGAAAATTAAATCATGGTGTGATTTCATATTTGTAAATAAATACCCCTAAATATTTTTATATTCTGCAACTTTATGTTTTTATTGAATAAATTTAGAACTTATTATTTCATTTATTCTATCTAGAAAAAAAAGTAGTTGGATAAAAAATCTCATAGATTCTTTATACTCATTTTAAGGAGTATATACTCCTTTTAATTTTTAAACATAAAACAATATTATTAATAATCTTTATACTTTTTTTTTATTATAAAAAATGTGTATTGACTGATATAGGTAAACGAGCGGAGGGCGAGTCCAGAAATTAATATTATTTTTATTATAAGTGAGAAGATCTTAACTTTAAAATAGGATTATGATTCTACCCTTTTACTATTAAAATATTATTGAAGAAATAATTAATAAAATATTACTTAAATAATACTTATATGGTATTAATCCATTATGTTTCTAGGTAGAATTAATTAAAGAAATATTTAATTTATTTTTTATTCTAAAATAGAGTTCGATAGATGAAGTGTTTCGTAACTACAAAAGACAGTAAATTATATTCAAAATATCCTTTAACATTAAAGAACAAAAATGTTCTTTGTATTACCATACATCTTAATATGTCACATATTTAGATTTTAGTAAGAAACTTTACATATTCCCAACTTTAAACAATCTAATTCTCATAGACGTTATGTATACCATCAATTTTTAAATGTCTTTACAATTCCAAACTTGTAACTATAAATACCAAAAAATTATCTTCAAAACCAATTTATATTAATGCATACACTTAGTTATTCCGATGTATAATTGTTGATGAATAATTATTGGTGGATGTAATTACGCTGACACATTGTTCAACACAGTTACTTTTTGTTGATGCATACGCTTTGTTATTCTAATGCATAATTATTGATGGATAATTGTTGATGAATGTAATTGTTCATCACATATGCAATAAAAAGAGATAGATTTGCTTATGCTTTTGTTAGTTATTGAGGAAGTTCCTCTATTCTTATAAACTAGAACTATTTCTCTCTTTAATTTTTGTTATTTAAAAGTTTTAGAATTCATTAGCTATTTTATTGTTTTTAGTCTACGCTATATCATTTTATTTTCGAATTCATTAACTAATTTGGTGTTACACTCTTTCTCTTTTGATTACTTTATTTTATGAATAACTATTTATACATATTGTAACTGTATTTAAATAATTTACGAATATTTATACTAAGTAATGTGCAATACATATATATTTTCTATTCTGAAATTTAATTTTTTAAGTATGCATACATTTTGTAGTAATTACAAAGGACAAACGTGCAACGCACGTTTTCAAAATCTAGTATTGACAAAAGAGGTGAAGGAAATAAAGAAAAAATTCTTGGTCTTAAATCAACTGAAAGTGACGAATCTGACATAGATGACGATGATCTGGCTGTGATAAGTAGGAACTTCAAGAAACTATTCAAAAGGGGATTAAACGCTACCAAGAAATCACCACCCTTGAAAGAAAAAAATCCTGAACGATCACAAAACGGAGGTTGTTTTAAATGTGGTAAGACAGATCATCAGATAAAGGACTGCCCAATGTGCGAATTAGAATGGAAAAAGGAAAAAGCTGAAAAAGAAAGGAAGGAACTCCTTAACAAAAAGAAAAACAAAGAAAAAGAACAAGCAATGTATGCAGCCTGGGGAACAGGTTCTTCGGACATGTATGAAGATGTTGAAGACCTTGCCTTGATGGCGATAGAAGAATCAGACGCTGAACCTGAATCAGACTCTGAAGAAACTGAGGTAAACCTTCTTAACCTAAAAGATAAACTAGTAAAGTTCTCCAAGAAAAAGCTCTCATTCCTATTGCTTGCATCCATAGACACAATTCAAGAACTTGTTAACACCAAAAGCCAACTACTTGCTTCCCTATCTAGCTTAAAGTTTGAGCATATTGATCTCAATAAGAACAAACTTGACCTTCAAGAAAAAATCAAGCAACTTGAATCCCAAAATTTGGAACTAAGAACTAAGAATTCAAAATTAAAAGTTCTTGACAAAGAAAAAGAGGGTTGCCTGATCAAAAACTTGAGGTCGACAAACTCAAAAATAACTTAAGACTAGAAAAGGAAAACTGTAAGAGAATAAATCTTGAATTGACTAGAATGAGAAGTGATCTGGAAAGAGCAAATAAATGGACAAGATCCTCTATGATAGTAACTCATCTAGGAAACAATAATAAGAACATCAAAACAGGAATAGGATATGAACAACCCATAAATGGAAATCCTACGTTTTGTATTGTTTGTAATAGCTCAGGTCATTCTAAATAATATTGTCCTAAATACAAAACTGCCACTGAAGAAAATAACTCAAAAAAAACCTATAAAACTGTTCAGAGGAACAGGTACATTCCCAGAAAAAACAGTCTGCCCAAATGGGCTCATAGAAATCTTATTTACCCTTTTGATCAAAACAAAGAACCCAAGCTAATCTGGGTTCCTAAATCTAACCTCTAATTTTTCAGGAAGAAGTGAGAGAAAGCAAGCAGCAGTTTTACATGGATAGTGCTTGCTCAAGACACATGACAGGGAATAATACATTGTTTCTCTCACTAGAAGAAGGAAAAGGAGGTATGGTAGCTTTTGGTGGTGGAAAAAAGGGTCAAATCAAAGGTTGTGGAAAGATTGGAAGATCTGATGAACACTCAATTGATAAAGTATACTATGTGGAAGGACTTAGACACAATTTACTCAACATATCTCAATTGTGTGACAAAGGAAACAAGGTAATCTTTTGATCCACTGGTATTGAAGTAATCAATCTAAACACACAAAAATTAGTGTTAACAGGAAAAAGAGATAAACATGTCTACACTGTAGATACCTCAACTATCTCTGACAAAAATTTGGTGTGTTTAAGTGTGTTGGAAAAAGATCCCTTTTTATGGCATAAACGGTTGGGTCATGCTAGCCAAGTTCAATTAAACAAACTTATCACCAAGGATTTAGTTATAGGAATGCCTAAAAATAAATTCAAGGAGGATAAGGTGTGTGAAGCATGTACTCTAGGAAAACAGATAAAATCATCATTTAAGTCCAAACAAATGGTAAGCTCACCTTGTTCCTTAGAACTAATTCACATGGATTTATGTGGACCAATGAAGGTTCAAAGTAGAGGGGGAAAAAGATATGTGTTTGTCTTAGTGGATGATTATACTAGGTACACCTGGACACTATTTCTTGCAGCAAAAGATGATGCCTTTGAGGCTTTTTGTTCACTGATGAGAAAAATTCAAAAAAAATATGGGAAAAAATTAAAGGCAATCAGATTAGATCATGGAATTGAATTTAAAAATTCAAAATTTGCCCAATATTGTGACTCTCTTGGTGTTAATCATAACTTCTCTGACCCCAAAACCCCTCAGCAAAACAGTGTGGTAGAGAGACAGAACAGAACTCTTCAAGAAATGGCTAGAACTATGATGATCGCAAGTAAAATCACAAATCAATTCTGGGCAGAGACAATAAACACTGCTTGCTACACCATAAACCGTTGCATGACCAGACCTTTGTTAGAAAAAAACTCCATATGAATTATTAAAAGGCAGAAAGCCCAATATCTCTCATCTCAGAGTATTTGGATGCAAGTGTTTTTTTCATAACAATGTAAAAAATCTGCTTGGAAAATTTGATGCTAAGAGTGACAACAGAATCTTTCTTGGATATTCTACACATAGTAAAGCTTATAGGGTACTTAGAAAAAGAATCATGTGTGTAGAAGAGAGTGTCCATGTTATTTTCGATGAAAGCAACACTATATCTAAAGAAGATGTGTTGGTCAGTAAAACATCAGCTGAAGAACATACTGTCTCTGAGCAGGAGCAGGTACAAGAAACCTGTTCCTCTGACACAATAAACAGAGAAGATACTGAAACTCATGAAACTCAAGTGAATTCTGATGAGGGAGTTGATACTGATGAAAATCAACCAGATGTTAATGAAGAGCAAGATAGGGAAAGATCAAATCTTATTCTAAAAGAGTACAAATACCAAGGATCACACCCATTGGAAAAACTGCTCACTGATCTTTCTTCTGGAATTACCACCAGGTCAGGAATGAAGAATCATTACGCTCATAATGCATTCCTATCCATGGTAGAACCAAAGAAAATAAGTGAAGTCCTTCAAGATGCAGATTGGATTATAGCTATGGAAGAAGAATTACATGAATTTGAAAGGAGTAAAGTATGACATCTAGTACCTAAGCCCTCAAATAGAACTATAATTGGAACTGAATGGGTGTTTAGGAACAAGTTAGATGAACATGGTACCATAATCAGGAACAAAGCTAGGTTGGTTGTTCAAGGATATAATAAAGAAGAAGGGATAGATTATGATGAAACTTTCGTACCCGTGGCAAGAATAGAAGCAATCAAATTGCTTATAGCATTCGCATATCACAATGGAGTTCACATTGTATCAGAAGGATGTCAAAAGTGATTTTTTAAATGGGCTATTACAAGAAGAGGTTTTTGTTAAACGACCCCCTGGCTTCGAGAATAATAACATTCCTGATCATGTCTATAAGCTTGACAAAGCTCTCTACAGGTTAAAACAAGCTCTAGGGCATGGTATGATAGATTGTCAAAATTTCTTTTAAGTCATGGATATTCAAGAGGTAAAATTGACAATACACTTTTCTTCAAGAATAAAGAAAAGGGTCTCCTGATTGTGCAAATCTATGTTGATGATATTATATTTGGAGTGACAAATAAGGGTCTCACAAACGAATTTGCAAATCTTATGAGCAATGAGTTTGAAATGAGTATGATGGGTGAATTAAACTACTTCCTTGGGCTTCAAATAAAACAAACACCTGGAGGTACATGGATTCATCAGCAAAAATATGTCAAAGAATTACTTAAAAAATTTAAAATGGACGATGCTAAGCCAATTGATACTCCAATAGCCCCTTCCACTAAGTTAGACCTTGAAGGAACAAGTTAAACTGTTGAACAAAAACTGTATAGAGGCATGATTGGTTCACTTTTGTATCTTACTGCTAGTCGACCTGATATCGTGTTTAGTGTGGGATTATGTGCTCGCTTTCAAACTAATCCTAAAGAATCACATATTCAAGCAGTCAAGAGAATTCTCAGATATCTAAAAGGAACCTCTGATTTAGGACTTTGGTACCCAAAAGGAAGTAACTTTGATTTGGTGGGGTACGCGGATGCTGATTATGCAGGATACTTGGGTGATAGAAAAAGCACTACAGGAATGGCTCACTTCCTAGGATCTTGTCTCATCTCATGAGGATCAAAGAAACAAAACTCAGTTGCACTATCCACTGCTGAGGCTGAGTATGTAGCAGCTGCGTCGTGTTGCGCTCAACTTCTATGGATTAAGCAACAACTTAGTGATTTCGGTCTCAAAATTGAACAAGTTCCAATTTTCTGCGATAATACTAGTGCAATAAACATTGCGAAAAATCCGGTAAAACATAAGAGAATTAAACACATTGACGTTCGTCATCACTTTCTTAGAGACAATGTGGAGAAAGGACAAATCTCTATGAATCTTTGTACTACAGAAGAACAAAGAGCGGACATCTTTACAAAGGCCTTAGCAAGGGAACACTTTGAAAGGAACAGGATGGAACTAGGAATGATGAAGATAAACTAAGAAATTAGAAGCTGAAGAAATTGGACTTTCAAAATCATCTTTGCATGCTTAAAGGTATGTCTACTCTCCTTAACTAAGATAGACTAAAATAATAAGACTAATGCATTGGGTTCCGTTCCTTCAATTAATTTTTTTTAAAAGAAAATCATCAATTAAAACCGCCAAATCAAAACCTGCAAAAACCTTTCAAATCATACCTATTCCTATTATTAGAAAAACCCTTACACTTCCCTATAATTTTTCTTAAAACTCATTCTTTTCTCTCTTTCTTCTCCGATTTGTTTCCATCTTCTCTCAAACCTTTGCAATCCACAAATCCACACTTAGTTGTTGAGAAAAATGGCCCTTTCCTCAAATCTCTCACTAGCCATAATTCCCTTTGATAATCAAGAAAGCTTACACGCCTTACCCGCTGTTCTATACATTGATTTGACCGGCGTAACCCGATATTCTCTTATGGAAGATGCATCAGTTCAGGGGGAAGAGAGAAATCAAGGGTTGGAGAAAGGGAATATGAGTGCACGAAGTAAGGGGGAACACATGTTCTTGTCACAGGACCGGGAAAATAGTTCCGATGATGAAAATGTTACTTTTTTTGAAATGCTTTCCCAAATCCGATCTTGTTCCAAACGAAGTTCGTCTTCTTGTAATCCTCTTGCTACGATTCTCCCTGAAACTTAAGAAGGTTCTCCCTCTTTCTTACCAGGAAAGGTACCTGTACGAGTAACTAGATCTGTACAACGTACTCGAGATGCAGAGATTTTGGCTCAGTCGACTAAGAAAAATCGCACAAGAAAACGTAAGTCTCCTCCATCTTTAACTTCTGTAGAGATTGTTATTGATGTAGCAAATACAGTGAATAGTCAAAAATGGAAAAAAATTTCATCCCAAATCAAAATTTCATGATTCAGATGATAGTGATTACTCTGCGAGAGTATTAGCCTTTAAGAAGAGGAGTGTGATTAGGGGGAGAATAATTTCTGATTTTGGGGGTGGTGAGATGGATGAGTTAGTGGTTATTTTACAAGCTCAAGTATGGACAGAACTGATGCTCCAGGGATCCTTTAGGCGTAAAATGGGTAGAGTAGAAACCAGGGAATTTTATATCAATGCAACAGGAACTGTGTCTTCAATTACGAGTATAGTTTGTGGTGTATCTTTTGCACTTACTGCTGAGATTTTGTCTTCAATACTTAGGATACCTAACAGGGGATGGGGTCACTATGTCAAGAAGGATTGGCCTCCTTTAGAGGGTAACACCTCTCAACTTGAAATATGTAGGCGATTTGCAAACGATCCTACTTTATCAGAATATTCTAGTGTTGACAAGGGATCTATGTTACCTTTACATCACTTGTTGTTTAACGTAGTTCATAAAATTCTTCTGCCAAGAAAGCAAAAAAGGACGGAAGAATGTTACTTGGATCTTACTCTTATGGAATTAGTATTGTCTAAGACTCAAATAAATTTGCCGATCTTAATAATGAGTCATATACATAGTTTGTCCAGGCTTGATAAAAAGAAACGGGGTTTGGCTTATGGATTTTGGTTGGGACAAGTATTTGAACATTTTGGTGTGCCTGTAAAGAAGTGGTAGATTCAAACCATTTCTGATGTCATAGGGAAGTGGATTATATGAACATGCCTGGTACGCCTAAAAAGGTTGATGTAAAAACTCAATGGTTAAGGGCTTCTCTCACTGCTATAGAAGAGGAGATGGAAACATTAAAAATGGCTCACTTAGTAGAAATGGAATAGATTCAGCTTGCTCATAAGTTGGAACGAGAGGAATTGATTGCTGAGAACTGTAGGATTAAGGAAGAACTCACTCAGACTTAGGCTGCGTTACATCGCGAAAGAGAAGTGAATTTTGGGCATCTACAAAGTATCATGGGTTTTCTAACTAAGGGATCCTCAACCTCTTCCACCTTTATGGCACCATCTGTTTAATCTATCATTCCTATATGCACTGTCTTATAATTTTTGTTCTGGACTAGTTAAGACTAAAGTAGACATTACTATTTTTGTACGTATATTGGTTTTATGTCTAACTCTTGATGTAACTAATGACTATGCCTGATGCTCTATTTTAGTATGCATATGTACTTTGATTTTCAATTTTTGGCTAATGGAAAAAGGGGGAAGCAACCTGCAGATGATATAAAGTGTTCTATATATTGATATGTTGTGTACCTATTCAAATTCAAATGCAAGCTGGTTATTTGCCATAGTCAAAAAGGGGGAATTTGTTAATCTTGAGATTTTGAAAATGGCAAAATTGTATTGAACAGGTAACGCAACATGTTCCAATGAAATACTGCAGCGTTGTATGTAAGTGGCAGCGTACGAGTTGTGCTTAGTTATATATGGAAACTTATATGTACGTTTTTGTTTATAGTAGTTTACTTGGTTAAGGAAAACTACTGAAAACAAATTTGAGTGCAATAAGGTTTTGATTAAAGTCCAAGTAGAAGTCAACAAGGATTTCTAGAAGACAAATACAAGTTGATTTGTACAAGGATTTGTTGAATTTATGATTTATAAATAGGGAGCTATTTGGATCAGAAAAAATTGCGCACTTACAAAGACAGGAGTTCAAAACACGATCAAGAGGTTTGAGAGAGTTTTGATAAATACTTTTGAGTGCTGCGAGTTGAGTGAAAAAGTTGTAAGATTGTATTCAAGAGTCTTGTTTACAATCTGGGTTGTAGATTTGCTTGACAAGTTATAGTACTTGAAAAACATTGAAAAGATAGAAAATTAGGGAGTAGTTTTTTTGTCTTGAGTAGAAGGAATTAGAGTTTATAATTCCTTAAGGTGCTAAAGCGTTGTAATCTTTGTATTACTTGAAATTTATGAATAATACAAAGTGTTGTTCAAAATAATTATTGTTAAGTTTTCAAGTAAACAGAAACTAGTAGTTTGTGCGTGTTCCTTTGAAGAATTCAGGAGGGTAGAATTCCTACACTTAACATAGTACCAATTAAGGTCACGTGGGGCAAGCTCCTTCAATTTTCCAGTTTTGATAATGTCGGTCCACTCCCCCAACTTGTGTGAGAGGCGCGACTCATTCTTTAATGAACTAGTGCATTTCTCGCCGACTTTATTCTTTTTGCTTCTCTACCTTTTTACTTGTGGCACTACGATAAGATGAAACTGGAGGTTGGAAGAGGAAGAACAAAAACACAAAGATAAATATTAAAAGAAAAAAAGAAATAAAAGAATAAAATAACCAGTCAAAAAGGCATGAGAATAGAAAATAACAAATTACACATGTTAAATGCGTGAATTTCACTTATCAACATAAATATGATTGTGACTTTTTCAGGAGATAATTGTTAAGATCTAACCCATCTGGCCCGTGCAGACATCTATCCTAACACTTAAGTAGGAGAACCCTCATAACCCAAGTTAAAACATGAGGAAAATTAAAGAATAACCGAAATAAATGTAATAAAGGATTTCATAAATAATAATATTTTAAACAATTTCAGGCTAAGATTTGTAAATAAATTTACACCCACAAAGATCTAGTTTAAACCTCCTAATAGTACAAACAAGACATAATAAATAGAAAACTCAACTTCCACACCATGTGGAAGTAAAGTAGAAGTTGTTGGAGAATTTTTTCGTCTTCATCTAATGGAACATCACCAACCTACATTAAGTCTATGCCAAAAAGCCATAGCAAAAGCAGTATCAGTACAAAATCACATGTATTGATAGACATTATCGATCAACCCAAGCCCACCACATAGTATATGAATTTAATTAGCAAGATCATGTAATAAAATCACCCGCTTTTCCATCTTTATTCTCTCTCTCTCTAATACCTCAGAATTACGCTAGCACCCTTACTACTACATCCGATTACGTCAACACACCTTACTAAGTTCTTAGTCATGGACTAACCATTCTAACCCATAGAAGAGTCCATGATCACAACTATCAACATTCCCCTGAACAATCAATCCTACACGACATACCCTTGCCTTTGCATCTTACGCAATCCTTGCCACATGACACGCATATCAAGGTTTCCCGCTACTAACCACTAATCCCTTTTCCCCATGGTGGGATCTATCTAAGTGTTTCCATCACGTACAATCCCCCCCCCCCACTTCTCACCCTTGCAACACACGGACACTCATTTCTCTCCAATATTACGATTCTTAAACCCTTCCTACAAAGTGCACAACATTTTTATTCAGCTTATTCTTTCTAGTTCATTCAACAACGAGATACTTAATTGGTTTACCCAACATAATAGAACGATTCGATCTAGGTCATCATAATAATTTAACAATTTTGGAGAAAACTATATCAAATATCACTTAAGAACAAGAGATCATAACCATCACCTAGCCCTAGTGAACACGTATTTATAACCATTCAATTAATAAAACGTAGCCTACCTGGGCGTCAAGCAGCTGCACGGAATTTTTAACTCGATTCTTGTTTCCGAAATTGATGACGGTGATCTTGACCGAAAATCCATAGTTCATCGTCTCCTTAAGCTAGAAATCTCTCTCCTTCCTTCCCAAGCTTAGAACAACTTTTTTGGGGGGTTTCTAGGGTGGTTTACGTCTAAATTAGGCATTTTAGGAAGAAGGAGAAAATAAGATTTCGCGATATTGACATTCTGTCTCGCTTATCCCCTCGTTTGTTCCACCTTACCCTTCTGTGGCGCCGCCGCTGTGGCGGTATAGTAGTTCAGTAATTTCCTGAATTTTTGCTTTTCCTAAAGAACTGTGGTTCGGGTCATTGCAGTAATAATTTTGATTTTAAATAATTCAGGGGGTAATAGGACTCTTGTAAAGTATAAGTGTGTAGTTGAAAATTCGATAATAGATTGAGGATTCATTTGACTATTTTCTCTTTGGTAATATTGTATAAGAAGTGGATTTTTGATAATAATTTTTAATAGTTTGAGAGAGTTTCGTGTTTATGAAAAAATTTAAATTATATGTCTAACTTTATATTGATTTAATTTCTTGATATAATTTTAAATTATAATTTCACATAGCATGTTGCTGGCATAGTACCAAAACACTATGGTTAGTTAATCCATTACTGTTTTTCTTATGCATAATGATAATAGAGTAGCTACCGGGTACTCTTTTGGTGGTTTTGCAATGACATAATATGTGGCATCTAATTCTCACTTTTATCTTTGTTGTCTTAAAAAGATTTGTCATTGGGGCAATAGTGTTTTTGATCTGCTATTTATCGAAAATTTTTAATTTATTTTGATCCTTATAATTATTTTATGATATATTATTTAATATATTTAATTTTTAATTAGTTAGAATCTTTTGCTTCTTTTTGGAGGGATGTATGGTATAATTGAATTTTTTTTAAAGAAATATTAGCCTCAAATATGGAGTAACAATATAAATTTTACTTATATAACTAATAACACATGAGTACTTAAACAACAGAAGAGTTAATGAACCTATAAAATTGTGAATATTCTCATAAGCAAAAGTATAAAAAAATTACATATTAATGTGATTAAAAATTAAATATGCTTAGTTAAATATTATAAAGACTAGAATTAGATTTACATATAATTAAGGGAATAAAAACACTATTAACCTTTTATCATTCTTTATTCTTTTTCTAGAATTGTTATGTCATAAAAATAATAAACAAACATAAGGTTGTAAATCTCTATCTATGTAAGTAACAAATTTATGTTAGCTCATAATTGGAATAGACATTTTGTTGACTGCATTAAGCATTTGGAGAAAATTGCAAGGTCCGTGGGTCGCTTAAATTCGGAAGTTGTTGACTATTAAATTCCTAGAACAAACTTTTTATATTCCAACTACATATTTGATGGCATAGTTTTAGTAACTTAAGATTGAGATGTGGTTTATTGCTTTAAATTCAATGGATTCTTTTATATATTTCATTGATTTCAACATCAAATTGAGGATATACGCATGATGAGAACACAAAATTCAGAATTGACAATCGTATCATGTTAAGAATTCTAAAATCGGAAAAGAATGAGAATTTGATCTTCTTATATTGACTTAAACAAATTTTTCCTCGTGAATTAGCTTTTGAGGTTAAATTTGACCCAAGATCTATCTTTACATGATATCAGATCCAGACCCATTTCAATTCTTTGTTCATCGATGTAGTGTCCGTGATCCAATTAATGAGGTCTAAGCGTGTGAGGAAGTATACGAATTTTCACATCGAAAAAAGAATGAAAATTTATTCTTCTTATATAGACTTGAACAAATCTTTTCTCACGAGACTCACCTTTTGATGTTGAGTTAAGCCCAAGATCTATCTTTACAAATCAAGATATAAGAGATTGAACATTCATATTTGGAATCCTCAAAGATAGTGGAAGAAAAAATGAATCTGATTTTTATTTTCGAATTTTAACTTATCCTAAGAAGTATCGAACTGTAATATAATGGCATAAAGCACCAATAATCACTATAAAATATTTGTTTTTTTTTTTCTTAAAAAAATTATAAGCAATCCACAAATTTTCTATAAAACACTAGATGGTGGATGTGTTGGGAAAATGCGGATAAGCACAAAAGTATGTATGGTATAAAAATAAATGGAAAAATAACGACACCAAGAATTTTACGTGAAAATCCTTCTAAATAAGAGAAAAATCACGGGTCAAGAGGAGTGTAGTCACGAATACAATAATCAAAGTGATTACTACACATTCAAAAGGAACAACACTCTTTTGGTTTTCACCTTACTAAAATATCGGTCACACTCTTACAAACTATTTTTCTTATTCAGTCATCTATGAAATACCTCATTTTGCTCTCAAAATGATTTTTTCTCTCTAACTTGGTGTTTTCTACAAATGAGTAAGAATACTCTATTTATAAAAAGAGAAAATCATGCCTATGTCACTAATGACATAGGTAAATATAGCAAAGTAAAAAAGGATTGCAAAGCTTACCAAATTGTCAACCACTAAATCTTTTATTTTCAGCTCTTATCACTATTCCTTTTTAACAATTACTTGTACCTAAGGGCGTTCACGGGTTGGTTTGGGTCGGTTATTGGTTAAAATCAAAACTAAACCAATTTAATCATATCAAAACTAACCGAAATATAATGACATTTATCAGTTTGTTTATTTTTGATTTTGATTTGGTTTGGTTCGCTTATTTGATTATTAACCATACATAAAATAAAAGAAACATGAAAAAAGTGACAACAATTCATTTTAACAAAAGAATAGCTAGAATGAATGCCATTACAGAACTTTGGATCATTGAATTTACTGAAAAAAATATCAAAATTCACTATTTTGACATTAGAAGGAAGAGACAATTACATTTTTAGTCATGCAAAGAATTTCGATAGACACTCATATGCATGAAACCAATAAGAAAAATGTTCTCACCTTGATTTTTTTTTTCTCATAAATAAATTATAAATAAATTTTGATGAAACAAAAATATAAAATCTTATTATAATTGTTTATGAATATAAATATTATATATGTATAATAATAAAATTTATGGATATAACTTGTTGGTTTGGTTCCGTTATTTCTTCGATTTGTTTTGAACAAAATCATAACCAATCCAGATACTATCGGTTCTTAACAATCTAAAATCAAACCAAATCAAAATCCAAATTAAATCAGTTTTTTTAATTGATTTAGTTTGATTTATTTGATTTGGATTGGTTTTTATCCAAACCATGAATACCCCTACTTGTCGCAATTGAATAAAGAAAGTTGACCAGATTATATGGGATGGACTCCACAAATCTCCCCCTCTAGTCCCATTTACTGGAATTAGGTATCTCAATCTTCTCTAGAGAGAGATCATACCTACAAGTTCTTTGGTTAACTCAAACTTGTCTTTCGATATCGTCTTGGTCAGCATATCTGCAGGATTTTCACTTGTGGATTTTTTTTGACATGAAATGATTCACTCTCCACTTCCTCACGAATCCAATGCTCTTTTCCCGGATTGTCGAGATATCTGTTGACAACACTAACTACGTGAGCAATATTAGGTCTAGTGCATACGATTGCATACATTAGGCTTCCGACGACGGAGGAATATGGAACTTGGATCATGCTCTCTTTTTCTTCCCTAGCTGTAGGACACATCTTGTTTCTCAACTTCATATGACCAACAAGAGGTGTACTAACAAACTTAGCATTTTTCATACTGAAGCGCTCTAGTACACGTCCAATGTACTTCTTCTGGGACAAGTAAATCTTTCTTTCATCTCTGAGACGAGTAATTCTCATGCTCAAAATTTGTTTAGCATGACCAAGTCTTTCATAGAAAAAGACTTACACAACTCTTTCTTCAACTCGTCAATCTTGGAAGTATTCTTGCGCACAATCAACATATTTTCCACATACAACAAGAGGATGACAAAATTATTGTCATAAATATTTCGTACAAATACTCAATGATTTGAAGAAGTCTTATTATAGCCTTGATCCCCCATAACAGATTCAAACTTCTTTTACCACCGTCTAGGAGCTTGTTTTAGGCCATATAGACTCTTTCTAAGTTCACACACAAAATTTTCTTTACAATCTATTTTGAAGTCCTCAGGTTGTTCCATATAAATCTCTTCTTCTAGGTCATCTTGAAGGAAAACCATCTTCACATCCATCTGCTCAATCTCTAAATTAAGACTAGCAGCAAAACCTAACACTGTGCGAATCGAGGACATTTTCACAACAGGAGAAAATATTTCGTTAAAGTCAATACCCTTTTTTTGACCAAATCCTTAACAACCAATCTAGCTTTGTACCTGGGCTTCAAGTTGTGTTCTTTAACTTTAACTTTGAACACCCACTTGTTCTTCAAAGCTCTCATGCCCTTGGAAAATTTTACTAATTCATAAGTGTGGTTCTCATGCAGAAACTTCAGGTCGTCTTGCGTGGTTTTAATCTATTGATTCTTGTGCTCATCTTTCATTGTCTCCTCATAGCATTTAGGTTCTCCCCCTTCAGTGAGTAATACATACTCATTTGGTGAATAACGGGAGGAAGGAAAACGATATCTTGTGGACCTCCTAAGTAGAATATTTGATTCGTCCACAACTTCATGAACAAGAGGATCATCATAACAATATCATTGTTATTATCAACATCGACATGTTGATTTGATACATGATTCTGGGCGTCACCATGATCATCAAGCCCAACAACATCATGCACACTTGTGTGAAAAACTTCATCATGATGAACTATACCATCAAAACTTGAAGATTCTACCTTCTCTGCTTTGTTAGTATCTTCAATTGTTTGATTCTCCATGAAAATAATATCATGGCTTCTCACAAGTTTCTTTTAATTGGATCATATAACCTGTAACCAAATTTATCAAGGCCATATCCAATGAAGATGCACTGCCTTGTCTTAGCCTATGACTTTAACCTTTCATTTTTGACACATGTACAAAAGTTTTGCAACTAATTACGCTCAAATGGTCATAGGAAATATCCTTTTCATACCAAATACTATTTGATAAATCATTTTGCAAAGCAACAACATGAGATAGATTAATAACATGTGCAACGGTCCATAAAACTTCACCCCAAAATGAGTTTGACAACTTTACTTCAAAAAGCAAACATCTAACTCTTTCCATCAAGGTAATGTTCATCCTCTCAGCCAAACAATTAAGCTGAGGAGTCTTGAGAGGAATCTTCTGCCATTTAATACCTTGATGCTTGTAGTATTCATTAAATGATTTACAATATTCAACACCATTATCAGTATGAATACATTTTAGTTTCTTTACAGTTTCTCTTTCAACTGAAGCCTGAAACTGCTTGAAGACACCTAACGCTTGGTCTTTAGTCTTCAAGACCTATACCCTAAGTTTTCTCGATCAATCATCAATGAAAGTGACAAAGTAGAGTGCACCACTCAATGTCTTTGTCTTCATTAGATCACATAAATCAGAGTGCACCAACTTAATCAATTCTGTCTTTCTCGAAGGAGCGTAGAACTTAACGGTAACTCTATTTTGTTTACCAACAAAAATGCTCATACTTTTTATTTAACACTTGAAATTTGACAATAATTTCTTCTTTGCTAGAACATTAAGTCCTTTCTCGCTGATGTGGCTAAGTCTCTTATGTCATAACGTTGAAGAGTTATCACCCTTGACCACATTCACCAAATCAACACATAGAGATGCATAAGTTCAGTATAGATCACAACATTTGTTACCACAACGATCCACAACCAAGGAAACTTTAATGAGCTTCCATTTTCCATCACTGTTGTACTAACATATCCTTCATTATCTAAAATACCAACAGAAATAAGGTACAGTCGAACATCAAGAGCATGTTTCACATTGTTCAAAACTATTTTAGTTCCAATACTAGTTTTCAAACAAATTGTACTAAAACCAACCACCCTAGAAGCAATCTCATTATCCATACTCAAGGTTATAAAATCACCAGGAGTATAGGAAGAGAAAAAATTCTTTCTTGATGTCACATGAGATGCGACACAAGTGTCCACAACCTAACTTGGCTCATCACAATCAATATTTATCATATCCGCATTAAGGATGGTAACAAGATCTTCGATGGTGACAGCTGCTAGGCAATTTTCATTGTCATCTTCTTTAGTTTGCTCTTTGTTTTCGCCCTCTTTAACTTCCTGCAAAAATTCTTTGTGTGCCCTTATATACCATAATGATAACACTCAATATCCTTAATTCCGCCTCTAGATTTGATTCTATTTTATTCTCTATACTAAGAATCACGAGTTATGTTTGTTCCTGGGGCCAGTTATCAAGACATACGACGAAGAATAACCTTGAGTTTTTCTTCTCATTTCTTTGTTCAAGACACTACTCTTGACGAAATTCACAGAGATCACACCATCCGGAGCAAAATTTGACAATGAAGTTCTAAATGTTTTCCAAGAGTCCGGTAGAGAACCAAGTAGAAGTAAACCTTGAATTTCTATCAAATTTGATGGCCATAGCTGATAATTGGTTCATGATCCCCTAAAAATTATTCAGATGGTAATATTTTAAACTTAACATCTACTTTATTAAGAATATTTTGTTGTTGCCAGTCTTCAGAGCATATAAATTTTCAAGATGCTCCCATAGAGTTCGAGCATGTGTCTCCCCAGAAACATGGTTCAACATATTATCTTCGACCCATTGCCTAATGAATCCACAAACCCGTTTGTGCAACAGATTTCACTCTTCATCTATTTTTTTTTATCAAGATTTACCGTGATAAATATGGGTTTATAAAAGTACTTAACATAAAGCAAATCATCTATTTTTTCTTTTGAAATAACATAATTAACACCATTCAAAGTAAACATTCTACTTGTTTTGGCTTCCATTGTTTCCCCCCAAAATATTGTTATCGAAAATCAAAGTAAATCTTTTTTGATGTGGAAGTTCAGATTGTGCTGTAACCACAGAGCATACTCACATAAAACCTTGGCTCTGATACCAGCTTGTTGGGAAAACGCGGACAAGTAAGAAAATATATATGGTAAAAGTAATGGAAGTAAATGAGAAAATGATGACACCAAGAATTTTACGTGGAGACCCTTATAAATGAGGGAAAAACCAATTGCCAACAGGAGCAATTAATATCACTATAGTAAGGAATTTTACACTGTGTAGTCACGAATACAATACTCAAAGTGACTAGTACACACTTAAAAGGAATAACACTATTTTGATTTCCACCTTACTAAAATATAGCTCACACTTTATTTTTCTTCACAGACTATTTTTCTTGTATAGTCTATGGAATACTTCATTTTGATCTCAAAATGGTTTTTTCTCTATAACTTGGTGTGTTCTACAAATGAGCAAGAATGCTCTATTTATAGAAGGACAAAATCATGTCTATATCACTAATGATGTAGGTAAATATAACAAAGTCAAAAAGTGTTACAAATCTTACCAATTTGCTAATCACCAAATCTTTTATTTTCAACTCTTATCACTATTCCTTTTTAATAATTACTTGTAGAAATTGAAATACAAAAATTGACCAAATAATATGGGATGGACTCCACAATATGGCTGCGGGGGTACGGGACAACACATACTTTTATATATTACATTGCTTATACACGTTTATAGTATGCTTTATACATATTTACCATTTGTACACAAAGGTAAATTAGATGGTGGACCTAAATCATCTTAATGCTTTGCAGCTTATAAAATATCTGTAGTTGCAAAGAGAAGTGTTTAGGTTGTGGAGGTATAACTTAGTAAGACTGGAGTTAGTATGATTGATTGTGACATACTTTGTTCTCCGGATGTCTTGACCTTTATTTGTTTTTGGATCTTCATTGAAGACACTGCATTGGTAAAAACTTAGCAAACTGAGGTTTACCTTATTGCAAAAACTTTCTGCAAAATTAAATGTGAAATTAGAAATCAATGATTATTTAAGTAATATTATAGTAAGCCGTTCAAACAATACAATAAATATGTTAGCAATTGCACATAATATGTTGTTTAAATAATGTCTAGAATGTATGAACTAATTGTATAAGTGATAAATATTAATAAGGAAAGTCACTTTATTTACTCATATCATTTAATGAAATAAAATAATAGGCTAAAAAAAGAACTATTCATATATCCAATAATAAATACGATGATATCCAATAAACTGATCTTTTCTAAAGGTTGAAGGTTTCTTCTTGAAAATTAGTAGTATGGGCATATAAAAATTGTGTGTTGATATTATGTCTTCATTATTAATTTTGAGGTTTATTTTTTAAACAAGTGTTATAATTAACTAAAAAATATTGCCAGTTCTTTTGAGCAACAAAGGAAAGAAGAAGAGGAGATGAAGAGAAGAAAGAGGAGGAGGAGGAAGATAAGTCTTATCTTTTGGTTCCTTTTCATAGGAAATGTAATGAGGATTTTGAGTTTACGGGTAGAAGGCTTGTTGCTGGTGTCCAACATTTATCATTTTGTTGCTTCAACAGTAATTATTGGTGTTGATTGTTGTTCTTTTCAAATATAATTTAGAAGAGATAATTTTATAGTTGTTGCGTCGTGATTTCTGGAAAACAATTTTTTCATTTGAATTTTGTAAGTCGCTGCTCCTAGCACAATTGTTCAAGAAGTTGTTAGTGGTTATGTAAGAGAGAATTGAAAATTTGTGCTCTAGTCTAAAGAGTCAGTGTTGATAAACTTAATAATAGTATTTTGTAGATTTTTTTTTTATATCGAGAGATGCAATATTTTTTCAGCTATTTGGTTTGAGACAAAAGTTATAGGGGAACCAATGTGATCGGTCACTGTCATGTCAAATTGAATTAGTACAAAAAATTGAAGAATTTTAGTTTAATTGTTAAGAAGCAGATATTAAAATAGTTTTAAGAAATTGCATAGGTTATGCTTTGGGATGATCAGAGTAGATCGTTCACAATGTAAAAACGGAGACATACTCAATTGATAAACATGACTCTTCAACTATTAATTATGTATAGTTTTTATCAAACGTTTTCATATGCGTGCAAGTTGTTGTACTTAATGGTCGTTGCATTTGTATATCAAATATGTATGTTACTTCTTATGATGGAACAAACAAAAAAGGTGCCAGTTGTGGAGGTGCTTTGCGTTGTGTATTCAATGAGGAGCAGTTGGATTGTTTGCCCCCGCAAGAATAGAGTTTATGTAAATTGGATGGATGAAAAATTTGTTTCAGAAAGAGAATTAATGTGTGTATTATCATTCATATAACGTTGTGACTTGTGGATAAGTGAGACCTATAAATATTGTCGTATTGAATCTATTTGATAAACCTACGTGGATAAAGATAAGTAATCTCGAGTATTTATTTATATATTAGGAAAAAACATACTTAAAAGGTAACAAGGTAGAGTTGACAAAATAGCCACTTTTATGACTTAATGTGAAACTAAGTCACAAGTCTTGAAAAATTAGTGGTATACCCACTATTAACGACATCATGAATGTATCCTATTTGACACACATAAAAGTCCCCACCAACTTTCCAGATCTCCATTTTAACCCCCCTTCCAACATATTTGAAATAATAATTTATTTCTAATTGTTGAAATTTATATTAGAAAAAGAAAGTCTCCAAACGAAACATTGCAGCACGTTTTTGCTGCTGGTGATTTGTCGATTCCGGTGAGTTTCTTGACGGTGATATTCATTTTCAAGGTAAAATCATCATCATCTCCTACTCCATATTCATGTTTACTCCATTTCTTTTCAAAACCAAGCTTCAAAATTAGTTTCCCGCCATTTTATAAGTTTGAGAAATCTTCCATAATAATCACTTGATAACTCACTACAAATACATTTTAGTAGTTTAAAAGCATTAAAAATATGTTTCGCAATTGCAAGAGCTAATTTTTGAATCCAAATTCATCCAGTCGCTTTTTTGTACGGATTTCGTACCTCGTAGACTGATACTGTAATCTATTATAGATATTTGTAGTCTAATGACATGAGCTGAATTTGTTGTTGTTGCTGGAGATTATATGGGAGTATGGGAGGAGACTCCCAAAGTTGGAATTGAAAAATCTTTTAGTAAGACGACAATGGCCATTGCTTTGCGTCGCAATGGTTCATACGATGATATGATTGCAAGTGTAATTGAGGCTGGTGAGTTAATTTGTGTACCAAATGACTTGGTGATTAGCTATCAAATGAATGGGAGGGGAAAAATGTAAGACCCTAGAAAATTTTTTGACCTAAGATTCCAACCGTTCATCATAGTGAGTAAGATTTTACCAAGAAATAAAATTTTCCTTAAGTGTTCAGGACAGTTCACTAGATTTAATACCTTGAGTTCCATAAAGAATTAAACTGAAAATAACAAAAATCTGAAAATTGAAGAGTTAAGGAAAGTATGAGTTTTGGGTCAACTTCAAACGACCATAAATCCCAGTATAGGAGGAGTTAGGTGTGCTACAAGATACTATTGGAAATATCTTTGACTTATCTTTCCAAATCCGTCGAGTTTGCTAAATTTGAGTTCGGATGAGTGAGATGTGACCTTTTGAAGTTAGGCTATCCAGGTAAGGAAAGTTAGTCGAAAATAGTGAGGGGTATTTTGGTCCTTTTCATATCAAGTCAGATTTAATTCGTTTTTAGTCATATATTAAGGTTATAATCATTTTAGGTTAAGTTTTATAATCCTAAAATATGCTTAGGGTTTTAGTTGAGTGTTGAAGAAGAGGCAAGAAGAAAAAAGAGGAGAAAAGATGAAAGTATGAAAGCTTTTGTTGACGTTCTTGAGTCTAGTTGCGGACTTTCGCCATGGCTCTAATCCTTAAGAGGCATGTAATCTTCCATAGTGTTGGTCTAGTTCACCCACACGCTAATCATGTATTTTATTTCAGCGAAATTTCATGCTTATTGTTTAAAGATTAGAGTTCTTGAAAGGTGTTCTTGAAGTTTGTTCTAAATCTTGTTGTGTTTGACTTTTTGATGATTTCTTGAGATCAAATTGAGTAATTTTAATTTTGGTTCCATTAGATTAGAATGTAATTAATTTAATCAATTGGATCCAAGTGATTGGAAAATAAATCCTTCGAATTTAGGCGAATTAGGGTGAGAAAACGAGCAAAAGTGCTCGACAGAATTTTCTCGGTTGGGGCCTGGCACGGCGCGCCTGCTAGAGCGCCCTAAACCCATCTCTGTCTGTCAGGGGTTGGTGACCCACTCCATCCATAGCCCCAGGATCGTCTGCCTTGTCACCAATTTGCCTCCCGTAGATCCATTTGAGTTCGTTTAAAATGCACCTTCACTCTTTTTCGATTGTAACTAATCTAAGCTACTTCTAAACACCTAAAATAAGTCCTAATATGATCATAACCTTGAATTCATAATTCTCATTCAAGGTATAGTTGAGAGTTAAGTTTTTGAGGACTCTTTCAAATGTTTGAAGAAACTCCTTTTGAGTCCAATTGATGAGTTATCTACAAGTTTTAGTAACTTGTTTCAAGAATCAAGTAAGTTCGTATGAGTATGTTGATAATTTATTCATGAGTATACCTTGCCATTATGAGATCCTCAATTTCATGAACCAAAACTCTTAAATTCATAATTCACATTCAAGAGAGAGTTAAGAGTAGAGTTCAAGAAAGCCTTTAAATTCAATTGTGAATTCTTTGAGATCTATAATTGATTGAACTAAGCTTTGAGTAAGTAAACATGAGAATGAGAAGATCCATATACATGAGTCCATGTAGTTATGTAGATATTTGAGTCAAGTTGTTTCATACCCATAATTTCGCATGAACTTCGTAAGTTGGACATCTTTCAGAGATAGGATCTTCAAGTTCTAAGCCTTTAAGTGTTAAGTTCCTAGTTCATCTTTGAGATTGATTCCTAATCATGTGATTCTTACATGTTAGCTATGAAGTCCTAAAGTTGAATTGTTCATGCTAATAATTTGACATGAACCTCATAAGCCGAGCAATCGACAGAGAAGAAGTGCCTTTAAGTTCTCGAGTTGAGTAGTTGATACTCATAATTCCACATGAACCCTCCAAGTTGAAAATCATGAAATTATCCATAGACATGAGATCATGAGCCTTATATCCAAACTCCAATTCAAGGAAGTTAAGAGTCAAATCTAAAGTTTTGAAGTAAGTTAAAGTGAAGTTTTTAAAGTTTATTCAAGAGTCTTATTTAAACATTTTTAACTTTATTTTTAAGACTCAAGTTTCAGGCTAAGTAAGAGTAAGTTGAAGTTCTTCTCTTCAAAAGTTATAAGGGAACTAAGTATTCCCTAAGAGTTAAAGTTTCAAGTAGGCGAAGAGTATCAAATTGAGTTCAGTTCTCAAGAGTTATAAGGAAACTAAGTAATCCCTAAGAGTTTAAACAAAATGTTTTCAAACTTTTGAAAATAAATTAAGATAGACTTCCTCAGAGCCTATGGCTAGTTTCAGTAAAAGAAAAAAGTAACTATGATTTCCAAGAGAGCTTTTTAAAGCTAAATTTTGAATACTAATCTCAAATCACAACCATAAACCATGTAGCCATCATGAGTAGAAAAGATTCATACTTTTTAGATGATTCATTTTCACTTTTTACTAGTGGATCAATTAGGCAGTTTATGTCCTATACCCTGACAAGGTTCGGATGTCCGGGCAGCGTGGACAGAATAACGTTGTATCATCACTATAGCTATTATGTGATGGTTGTCGGTTAGAGAAACTCCCGTAACAGTAATAGTGTTTATATACATCAGTTAATCATGTTTGCATATACATTTCAGAGTTATGTTGTATCCTTGTTATACACACAGAGTTGACATCATGTTTTTAAACAACTTTTCTTTATATTGCACTTGTTTTAAACTACTTTATATTGAAATAAGTTCAATTGAGTATCATGTGAGTTGAGTATCTTGAGTTAATCTGTACTTCATTAAGTCAAGTATAATATCTTGAAGTTTAGTATCTAATCCTTGAGTTGAGTATCTTATTCTTGATTTGAGTTAAGTTGAAAAGGAGGTAAGTATGTTTCCTATTATTCAAGTATCAAGCTTATGTTATGCTTTAGAATTCCCCTTACATGCTCGTATATTTCAGGTACTGAGCCCATTGGTCTGCATCTTCTCCTGATGTAGACACAGGTATTTAGGATCATCAACAGAAGCTTCATTGGTACATCCAAGATTCGAGTTAGCTATGGTGAGTCTCCTTGCTTCCGGAGGATGTCATTTACTTTTCTGTTTAGTTAGGAGGTCGTGGGTCTTGTCCCGAATTCCATTATTATCAGTTAGAGGCTTCTAGATAGATAGTCAGTTTAGTTAAGAAGTATGTATCATTTATTTATTTTATTAAATGTTTTAAAGGATAAAGTTGCCTATTTTATGGCTAGTTGAATATATTATTTTCTTCAAAGTTGTTCATTAAAGTTAAAGTTTCTAGAGTTGAGTTTATTAATTTTATTTCACTTTTTAAGATTTGTATGGTCAATTGAGTCTTCCACTTGTAGTCTACCAGGATGAGGCTTCACACGGGGACCGACAGTGGTCTTCGAGTGTTGGCCACGTCCAGGGTGTAGGCTCGGATCATGACGAAAAATGCATCCCACATTCATGAAAAATGATCGGCACGTTAGCTTGTACATGTTAGATATTGGTATTGATAGCTCTAGGCCTACATTTAAGATACACGTCAATGCGAGGCCTCCAATTGAACCAACAAAATTCATTTGCCAACGACAATGATTCTATTTGAAATGAAAAATTGGGTGATCATTCAAATGAAAGTTTGAGTGATCATTCAATGAATATCAATGATGATCCAATTAATGTGGAAAATCAGTCGCTAGATGCGGTAGATTCTGAGCGTGAATGTTTTGAAGAAATGCAGGGAAAAGAGGAATTGAGACCATAATCCAACCATTGCTTCCTCGATGAAACTAATTTATATATAAATCAAACTATCACTAAAAAGAATGAGTTGCAATTGTTATAAGTCGAAACGGCGACAATAAAATCCTTTGATTTTGCTACTCTGTGGAGTTGTTTAGTAAATATTTAAAGGTGAAATGTGTATCTCAGAATTGTGCATGGATGTTTCGGGCTAGAAAGTATGAGTGTTCCGATAGATTGCGTATCTATAAGTACATTGGCGAGCATATTTATGGCGTTGAACATGCCAATAATAGCCATTGAAAACTCTCACTTAATATCATTGCTTCACTTTGTGTAAATATGTATAATGATGGCAAGGATCTAATGTTAATAGAGATTCAAAAGACTATGTTTAATTCTCTTCGTTCTAGTCCAAGTTATTGGAAATGTTAGAAGGGAGGTGTGGTTGCCAAGGATATAATCCGAGGGACATTGGACAATGGATATTCATGCTTACCGACTTTTTCCTTACATGTTTGAGACACTTAATGTTGGTTCTATCTATTCTATTATGGTAAACAAGGATAGCCATAGGTTCATGTATTATTTCTTGGCCTTAAGTTCTTGCATTAAGGGATTTGTCCACATGATAAAGGTAATTGCAGTTGATGGCACTCATTTACATGGTAAATACGAGGGTGTGTTGTTGAGCGTTGTTGCACAAGATACGGAGAATCATGTATATCCAATTGCCTTTTGTGTGGTGGACAAAGAGAATGATGCATCTTGGACATTCTTCTTTGAGAAGTTGAAGGAGATTGTGGTCGATGAACCAAAATTGTGTTTTATTTCGAATTAACACAAGAGCATCGCCAACGACATTGTGAACTTTACAATTCTGCTCACCATGAATATTGTATGAGACACCTTGGTGGAAATCTTCGCGTAAATCATCATTATGGAGATTACCTTTATCTTTACTCTTCTGCCATATCTCACAACCTTTAATATAGTCTTCTACATCTCTTCTTAGTCCCTTCCAATAGAAAAGAGAAGTAATCCTCCTATAAATATGGTCAATTCCAGAATGGCCTCCATGAAATGAAGCATGCCACAACGTAATGATTTGAGCTCTTAGGGAGGTATCACCTCCTATAACAAATCGACCATTCTATCTCAGCTGCTGGTTGATAAAAGAGAACCCCTTAATGTCCTCCTCCAGGATACTCAGCTTGTGGAGCAACTTTCTTAATTCCGAATCAGAATTCTAACTGCTCATGATGGTTTGTTGTAAGTCAGACCTATCAACACCTAATGTAAGTGCCGCTAACTCCACGAATCCTAGACAAAGCATAAACAACTTTATTCTCCTTAACATTCTTGTATTCAATAGTAAAATCAAATTGCATCAGCTTAGTAATCCATTTCAGTCGGGAACTAGTATGAAGTTTTTATTCTAACAGGAACTTTAAGGCCTTTTGATATGTTTAATAATGAAGTGCCTACCATTGAGATATCGGCCCCACCTAGACACATCCATTACCAATGCAAACATTTTGTCATAAACAAACATATATTGGTGGTGTAGGGAAATTCCCTTGCTCAAGTAGGCAATAGGTTTTCCTAGGTGCATAATTACAACTCCTATACTAACTGTTTTAATCGAAAAGAGGAAAAATATTTTTTCGAAGGGTTTTCGACTTTTTAGAGTTGCCACTTAAATTTTAAGAAAAATTAAGAAAACTATTGTTTTCAAATAACTTAACAAAGAAAATTATTGGAAAACATTTAAAGGGTTCGGGGATTCAAAATAATGTTTTAGGAAGGTGTCAGGCACCTAAAACATCCGTCTAAAACAGTTTTTCATCAACTAACTATTTCGATAATACTTGTTTTAAAAACTTGAAAAATTGTTTGAAAGTGAGATTCTTAATGTTACAACTTTGAAACCTTATCATTTTGTAAGACTTAGTTCAATTTTAAGTAAATAGAACAGTATGACATTCGACGGGGATTTAGAGTTTTTTTAACCTTAATCTAGCTACGAATAAACGTAAGCACATAGATGATAAGGTGAGAGAGAGAGAGACAGAGAGAGAGAGACAGAGAGAGAGAGAGAGAGAGAGAGATTTGGGTCCAAATCCGAGTTTCCTGTCCGCCTTGACCGAAAATTTGGACCCACTTGTTTTGGGTTTTTGACCCATTTCCCTCCGTACATGTCCTAGACTAAACATACAATAATAACAATAAGGTAAAGACGACAAGGGCTTAAGACCAAAATAAATACAATACGACATGCAAAGAATAAAACAGGTCTTCTAATCTATCTTCTTTGACTTTTTTAAATTTTGGAATCCGTCCATCGGCTTAACGGGTTGACTCGAAAAGAGGAACTTTGAGCCTTCACGGCTCTCTTGAAATGCGGGAAGAGATGAGAGTTCTTGTCGAACTCGGACAGATTTTACATGCAACACAATGATGGAAAAGATTACATTTGAAGTATACTAAATAAGATAGTTTATAAATAAAAAAAGAAATTTATTTAAAATGGAAACAACTCAAGGAATTCACATTAAACCAAACGCAATTCTGATGAAAACCTTAGTAAGCCAAATTAGAGAAAAAAACAAAATTGATAAACATATCCCGATTCTAAACAGTAGCATCTATATGCATGTATGTTCACCCATGAGCATATTATAATTAAGGAGATACACAACCATCGACCAAACGATAAACCCCGACATTTTAATAGAAGAGCATGCTATATATTTACCAAGAAGGCGCCTTACTCCATCATCAAATTCAGATCTATAAACGGTACCCAACACGCTAATTTATCGTGTCAAGTATGCCATTGTCAATAGTAAACAAAACTTCTTCAAGAAGACTACTGCTATGTTCATACAATTGAAAATCATATAAACAAAATCTTAACACTTTACATATAAAATAAATAATATAAAATAAATTTTTCCAAATTAGCAGAATATGGTGTATATTAACTTTTAATAACTAAATAATAATAATAATAATAATAATAATAATAATAATAATAAAAGCCAAACATATTAGCAGAGAAGACAAACATACATTATTATGAAAAAAGGATTTTTCATAGATCATACTAAAACTTGAGGGAAGGTGGTAGATTCACATGGAAAAGATTAAACTTATCCAAAAATAATAAGATAAAAGTAATGGATAACAAGAAAACATTTTTTTTTTTCATATTAGCATGGCATTTGGCAGAAGCTAAAGTTAAGGCAAAGTATCATAATGAAATTCCATAGCAATGACATACAAACAAATGGCTATAGTAAATGCAAACCTGCCACCTTCGGATTAACCTAACAGATTTCAAATTAATATAAAAAGAAACACACGATTTGTGTGTCAAATCTCGTGAAAAACGGTGCATGGTGAAGTTGTGAAAAATTTAATAAGACAAAGTAGTAAAGGAAAAAAATGTTAACTAACATATCTATCCAACTAAACAAATGAAACGATTAACAATATGACCAAATTTGTAGTAATAATCATATGAAAGTAGTCCGACTCATTCAAACATGCATAACTGTTGCGAATATGTGTTATAAAATCAGAAATTACTGGTTCTAATAAATCATACAGAAACACGAAGTATCTGAGAATTTTTTTTTATAACCAGTAAATAAGATGAACAGAGATAAAATAATTTAATCTGTAAAAAACGTACCAGAATCTGGAATACTCTTATTGAAATTTTCGGAAGAAAATCAAGTCCACTGAATTCACAGTGTTCCCTTAAGGAAATTATTCCCCTCTAGTATCCGAGGTTTGATTTGGAATATAACCTCCCAGGGTAAAATGATTTTAATCAGTAGAGTATAGATACCAAAAACTCTACTGTCAGCGAATCAATCCACAGCAGGAAAGTACACGAAGAAAATGTGATTTTAAGAAGAAGGAAGATCAGAAAAAATTCGTTGGAAATATTCTGAAGACTGAAAGGTATTTATAGGCAAGAATATATTCTGAAAGGTTGCAACCCTTTCAGAATTAACACGACCATTAATGAAAGGTTGCAAACTTTCAAATGGTATTGACTGTTCCTGAAAGTTGCAACCTTTCAGAACAGTCATGGCGGGAAATTTTGAATATAACAGAATTTAAAACGGGTCACTCGCGGATCCGAGTCGGGTCGGGTTTTAACTAAAAAGTTGAAAACATTTCGGTTATCAACTAATTTATTGAAAATAATTTTTGGCCATTTAAATTAATTAATAAATAATTGAAATAAATTTTGTCCAAAAAATTATCTCTCGATCGATCATTTGCCAAAGCCTAAGCCAAAGCCAAAGCCGAAGCGAGCGAGCGACGACGACGACGGTGCGAGGGGGGTCCCTCTTTCCAACCCTTTTAACAATTAATAGGAGTGTTTATTTATTTAAACTCTCCTATTTTCCTTTCCATTACCGATGAGGGACTATTGCCTTTTTCAATAAAGCATTAGAGGACTTTTCAAGTTCCCAACCTTTCAAGTTCTAAACCTTTCAAATTCCTCTCCTTCCCTCTATTTCCCATCAATTCTTGCTACATACCCAACAATCCCCCACATTGATGGGGAATAGTTATAACATAGGAATGCTCGGACAATTGTGTACTTTACAAGCAAGGATTAATTGCATCTGGATAAGTAGGTTTCCCCTTGGACTTTCCGTAGTGAACATATGTCGGATATACTCGGTCAATCGGTAGATGTGATATCTTTGAACTGTCGAACTTTGGTGTATACCTAGACAACCATATGTCACACAATTAACCCTTTACTGTTTATGATTCTTACGGTTGTGTTCGTTTCAGCCATGAACACCTCCTGGTTTCATGAGTGTATAGAGAATAGGCTTTTGACATAAAATTCTCTTTGAAGCGGCTTCCACTTCACACTCACATAGGTGATTTCTAACCGTGTCATCTCGTAGATACACTATTTGGTCAAATCTACCAAACTTAGCAAATCATTAAAAACTTTAAGCTTTATTACCTCATTAACAAGCCTTAAAGTTTTAACCTTTTCCTGAACATTGTCTTCATCATGAGAATGGATTGAGTTAATTGACAATGTCGAACCGTCAGCCACAACTTTGTTTTTCTCCTTGAATCTAGCTCTTGGGATCTCCAGTCTGCTAGATAGAGTTACCGTCATGCTGACTTGTCCTAAGCCGTAAACCCATTCCCTTAGATGATCTTTCAACTGCCTCTCTCACTAGGCCTTTCGTTAGTGGATCTGACACATTATCGCTTGACTTTACATAGTCAATCGTGATAATTCCACTAGAGAGCAGTTGTCTTATGGTGTTATGTCTACGTCGTATATGACGAGACTTCCCGTTGTACATAACGCTCCCTGCCCTACCTATTGCTGCTTGACTATCGCAATGTATGCAAATTGGTCCAACAGGTTTGGGCCAGAATGGAATATCCTCTAGGAAATTCCGGAGCCATTCCGCTTCTTCACCAGCCTTATCCAAAGCAATGAATTCAGATTCCATTGTGGAGCGAGCAATACATGTCTGTTTGGAAGATTTCCAAGAGACAGCTCCTCCACCAAGTATGAATACATAACCACTCGTGGATTTTACATCATTTGACCCGGTGATCCAATTTGCATCACTATATCCTTCAATCACAGCAGGATATTTATTATAATGCAAAGCATAATGTTGTGTCCATTTTAGATAACCCAACACACGTTTCATAGCCATCCAGTGAGTTTGATTCGGATTACTAGTGTACCGACTCAGTTTACTAATAGCACATGCTATATCTGGTCGTGTGCAATTCATAATATACATCAAACTTCCCAACACTCTGGCATATTCCAATTGAGAGTCACTTTGACCTTCATTCTTTTTAAATGTACAACTTAAATCAATTGGAGTTTTGACTACATTGAAATTCAAGTAATTGAACTTATCCAATACTTTTTCAATATAATGAGATTGAGATAATGCTAGTCCCTGGGGAGTTTTGATAATCCTGACCCCTAAGATCAAATCAGCAACTCCTAAGTCTTTCATATCGAACTTGTTGGACAACATGCGCTTAGTAGCATTTATATCATCAATTTCTTTACTCATTATTAACATGTCATCAACATACAAACAAACAATGACTTCATGATTCATAACATTTTTGATGTAAACACATTTATCACATTCGTTAATCTTGAATCCATTTGCCAACATTACTTGATCAAATTTAGCATGCCATTGTTTGGGTGCTTGCTTGAGTCCATAAAGTGACTTCACAAGTCTGCACACTTTCTTTTCTTTACCAGGAACTATAAACCCTTCAGGTTGTTCCATGTAAATTTCTTCCTCTAACTCTCCATTTAAGAAGGCTGTCTTTACATCCATTTGGTGGATTTTAAGATCATGCACTGCTGCAAGTGCTATTAACATCCTAATTGATGTTATCCTTGTTACTGGAGAATATGTGTCAAAGTAGTCCAGACCTTCCTTTTGTCTGTACCCTTTGACTACCAGTCTAGCCTTATATTTGTCAATAGTCCCATCAGGTTTCATTTTCCTTTTAAAGATCCATTTTGATCCTAAAGGTTTATTTCCTGGAGGAAGATCAGTCAATTCCCAAGTGTGATTGCTTAAAATTGATTCAATCTCACTATTGACTACTTCTTTCCAATAAGTTGACTCTGACGAAGACATAGCTGCTTTAAATGTTTGAGGCTCATTTTCAAGCAATAGTGCTACAAAATCTGGTCCGAAAGAAACAGATTTTCGTTGTCGAGTACTTCGCCTAGGTTCCTCACTAGTTAGAATATTTTCCATTGATTCTTCTCGTGGTCGTTTAGGTCTTTCACTTGTTGACTCACTTTCAGTTTTATACGGATAAATGTTTTCAAAAAACTCTGCATTATCTGATTCAATTATCGTATTAACATGAATCTCAGGATTATCAGATTTATGAACCAAAAATCGACAGGCTTTACTATTCACAGCATACCCAATAAAAACACAATCTATTGTTTTGGGTCCAATTTTAACCCTCTTAGGTAAAGGAACCTCTACCTTGGCTAAACACCCCCACACTTTAAAATATTTCAAGTTGGGTTTTCTTCCTTTCCACAACTCATATGGAATTGATTGCGTTTTTCGATGGGGTACTCTATTGAGTATTTTATTAGCTGTAAGAATGGCTTCCCCCCAAAGATTTCGCGGTGAACCAGAATTGATCATTAAGGCATTCATCATTTCCTTTAATGTTCTGTTCTTCCGTTTTGCCAAACCATTTGACTGTGGTGTATAAGGTGCAGTAGTTTGATGAATAATACCATATTCCAAACATATCTCTGCAAAAGGAGATTCATATTCTCCACCCCTATCACTCCAAATCATTTTTATCTTTAGATTCAATTGGTTTTCCACTTCATTTTTGTATTGCTTAAATGCATCAATTGCTTCATCCTTACTATTAAGCAAGTATACATAACAAAATCGAGTGCAGTCATCAATAAAAGTTATAAAGTACTTTTTCCCACCACGAGATGGTGTTGACTTCATATCGCATATATCTGTGTGAATTAAGTCTAAAGTTTTAGAATTTCTTTCAACAGACTTGTAAGGATGTTTAACAAACTTACTTTCCACACAAATTTCACATTTCGACTTATCGCATTTAAAATCAGGCAATACTTCTAGATTAACCAATTTCCGCAAGGCTTTGTAATTTACATGTCCCAAACGGGCATGCCATAAATCACTTAACTCCAATAAGTAAACAGAAGCAGAATTTTTATTAATACTGTCAATAACCATTACATTTTGTGTGAAAAGACCCTCATTGAGGTAGCCCTTTCCTATAAACATTTCATTCTTACTTATTACAGCTTTATCACTAACTAGGACACACTTAAACCCGTTCTTAACGAGTAGTGCAGCAGAAACTAAATTCTTCCTAATAGTAGGGACATGCAGAACATTGTTTAAAGTCAACACTTTGCCGGATGTCATTTTCAACATTACTTTCCCAGTTCCTGCAATCCTTGCTGTTGCTGTGTTTCCCATGAATAAATCTTCATCGTACTCAGCAGGAGTGTACGTTGCAAAGGCTTCTTTTGTAGAACAAATATGTCTAGTAGCACCTGAGTCGAGAAACCACTCCTTGGGATTTCCAACTAAGTTACATTCTGATATCATTGCACACAAGTCATCTGTATCTTCCATCTTTTCCACGATGTTTGCTTGACTTTTGCCTTTGCCTTTGTTTTTGTCCTTTCTTGGAGCATGACAATCAGAAGATCTATGACCAGCCTTGCCACAATTATAACAGTTGCCTTTGAATTTCTTCTTGGCCTGTTCTGACTTCTGCCCGTTGGACTTCTTTCTCTTTTTGTCTTTGGTAGGAGCTTCTTCAACAATATTAACTCCAATGATTGTTGAACTCTTACGCGACTTTTTTTCGGCATTTCTGTTATCTTCCTCAATCTTGAGACGAATCACAAGATCTTCAAGCTTCATTTCTTTACGCTTGTGCTTTAGATAATTCTTGAAATCATTCCACGAAGGAGGCAACTTCTCGATCATTGCAGCCACTTGAAAAGCTTCATTTACTACCATATCTTCAGCAATCAGATCATGGAGAATAAGTTGAAGTTCCTGCACTTGTGATCCAACAGTTTTAATATCTGCCATTTTATAGTCTAAAAACTTTGCGACCACAAACTTTTTCAAGCATGCATCTTCTGTCTTATATTTCTTCTCAAGTGCATTCCACAACTCTTTTGAAGTTGTTATTGCACTATAGACATTATATAAGTCATCCTCTAAAGCACTCAAAATGTAACCTTTACATAGGAAGTCTGACTATTTCCATGCTTCTACAATCATAAATTTTTCCCTGTCTGGCATATCATCAGCAGGGACTGGAGTATCTTCATTTGTAAATTTCTGCAGACCAAGAGTGGTAAGCCAGAAAAATACTCGTTGCTGCCATCCTTTAAAATTCACACCTGTGAATTTACCCGGTTTCTCTGCTTGTGATACAAGAGGTCGGGTTGGTGCAGCAACAGCCACTGTAACACCAGTGTTTTCCATTTCTGATAAACAAAATTGATACAATATAAGTAAGCAATAAAATTATAATTGCAGACTTAAAGGAGTATAAAATCACAAAGATTTTTGTCTCCACCAGAAACACAGATTTAATAATTTCCTTAAGATTGTTGCCAATATGTGTTATAAAATCAGAAATTACTGGTTCTAATAAATCATACAGAAACACGAAGTATCTGAGAATTTTTTTTATAACCAGTAAATAAGATGAACAGAGATAAAATAATTTAATCTGTAAAAACGTACCAGAATCTGGAATACTCTTATTGAAATTTTCGGAAGAAAATCAAGTCCACTGAATTCACAGTGTTCCCTTAAGGAAATTATTCCCCTCTAGTATCCGAGGTTTGATTTGGAATATAACCTCCCAGGGTAAAATGATTTTAATCAGTAGAGTATAGATACCAAAAACTCTACTGTCAGCGAATCAATCCACAGCAGGAAAGTACACGAAGAAAATGTGATTTTAAGAAGAAGGAAGATCAGAAAAAATTCGTTGGAAATATTCTGAAGACTGAAAGGTATTTATAGGCAAGAATATATTCTGAAAGGTTGCAACCCTTTCAGAATTAACACGACCATTAATGAAAGGTTGCAAACTTTCAAATGGTATTGACTGTTCCTGAAAGTTGCAACCTTTCAGAACAGTCATGGCGGGAAATTTTGAATATAACAGAATTTAAAACGGGTCACTCGCGGATCCGAGTCGGGTCGGGTTTTAACTAAAAAGTTGAAAACATTTCGGTTATCAACTAATTTATTGAAAATAATTTTTGGCCATTTAAATTAATTAATAAATAATTAAAATAAATTTTGTCCAAAAAATCCGAAGCCGAAGCGAGCGAGCGACGACGACGACGGCGCGAGGGGGGTCCCTCTTTCCAACCCTTTTAACAATTAATAGGAGTGTTTATTTATTTAAACTCTCCTATTTTCCTTTCCATTACCGATGAGGGACTATTGCCTTTTTCAATAAAGCATTAGAGGACTTTTCAAGTTCCCAACCTTTCAAGTTCTAAACCTTTCAAATTCCTCTCCTTCCCTCTATTTCCCATCAATTCTTGCTACATACCCAACAATAACTCATTCACGGTCAACTTAAGCATGGAAAGCATGAATTCAACACATAACGGAACATGAGCACAAGCAGAGTGACATAAATTACGAGGAGGTGACACCAACAGCAAAATAAATGACATCAAGTTTAGGCCTACATATAATGACCATAAGCATGCCCTACAGAAAAGTAGTTTTTGGAGCTCATAAGGCAGAACCGACAGATTCGAGCAACAAAGAAAAATCCATTTGCGCGGATCTAGATCTAAATTTAAATGGATTCACGCCTACATAGTATCACATATAGGTAAACCAAACTTGTATAAATGTAAATTTCAAAGATACAAAAGGGTGAGATGGAAACAAACTAAATATGCATAATCAAACTAAACAACAAATCCAAAGAAATTACTGAAGCAAGTATCGACAAGATTTCATTCAACTCATGTTCAGTGGGACTGCACCTGAAACCCACGGCCTTCGAAACAACACAACAAATAAATGGAGAGTTCAAATGACAAGAAAATAGCTTCAAAGACTCGTATTCCGACTTACTAGTGAAGTCACAACATAGAAGAACAAAGCAAACCAAAGAAACTCATCGTAATAACTTCAGTCAAACACCATTAAGAACTTAAAATTAAGGAGGACGAAAAGTTACCTTCTTCCGGTGCTTTGAAACTGAGACGTAAATGAGCTAGAGTAAAGATGAAAATTCCAACACGACCTTTTTTTGTTTTTGGGTCTGCGACAAATAGGTTCATGAACCTTCAACCTCAAATTCCTATTTGAACAACTTTTTATTGGTATTGATCTATTTGAATCATTACTAAACTAAAATATCTTACTCAATCGGTATCAATTTATGCCAAATTGGTCCACATATAGTCCCCCGGGGTCGGGTTATTGATGTGAGGTGGATCCAGAAAAGGGGTGGTTCTAACGCATAATAGATTGATATGAACATCATGAGCTGCCCCGGGGAGTACGTTCGCAAGAATGAAACTCAAAGGAATTGACAGGGTCCGCACAAGCATCACATTATGGCAAGGTAACGTTTCACAGTTTAATGAATCTTCCATTTATTTGATGGGCTGGCTAAGGGAGTCAAGGAAAGGGGAATTTTAGGAAAAAGATCTTTGTTATTAGATCATTTTATGATAGGAGTTCTCTTGTTAAGACCCTATGAATCAATTAAAACCTCAGATTCATACTAGAACCACGATGATTCAATAAAAAAACCCTTTAGGTTCTTTAAATTCCGTTGGTGGTGTAGCTACCGAGATCGATGCAGTCAATTATATCTCGGGCATCTACCATTATACCCACAATGATCAGTCATACTATTTTCTATCCATAATGGAAAAGAGCATTTTCCTATTTATATAACGGATAATATGGTAGGCCACAAATTGGGAGAATTGCGGTGAATCCCCCCGTTAAGTAGTCGTGCATTACGATCGGGTTCCGATTTATCAGATTCTGATATTATTGAACGGGAGAAGAAAAAGTTATCACACAACCACTTTAAAAACTCTTTTTATTGTCCAACTAGCATGTCTTACTGAGACAGAATTTGGAACTTGCTATCCTCTTTCCTAGGCGAGCCTCCCACTGGGGGCCCGCTATGACAAAAGCGAGAAAAACCCCAACCCTCTCTTCCCTTTTTTCGCCCCCATGTCGGCAAAAGCGAAACTCTCGGCCGATGGCCAGTGGCCCAAAGAAACCCCACGTCCAAATCCCACACACTAGCAGCAAACGAGGGAAGCCGAGCTAAATATCCAAGAGACTCTCTAATCGGAAGCGTATTTTTCGAATGTTATCACTACTTGTTCCTAAAACCAATTTCTATGTTACTACAAAAATTGCTTTGTATTTTCGCTCAAAGGATCACTCGAGGAGGAAAAGATATCCTCGAACCGTTCTATGAGTCTCAATGACCTCCAATAATCCAAAAAAGATTTTCTAAAACAAAAGCTCACTTCCCTTTTTATCTCTTTCTAAAAAAAACAAAATTTCCTCACAGAATTATTCAACCTTCTGTAATCTCTACTTTTTTCTTATCTTGAAAAAAAATACGAGCATATATAACGGAAGAAATCGGGTTCGGTTTGGGGGAAAAGGGTAGGAAGGGAAAAATCAAAATTGACCTTCAAAATTCAAAATTTCTTTAAGGACGAAAGAAAGATGGATGTACGTTATACCAAATCGCAGCCTTCAAACGGGAAAAAGAGGGCAGCTGTTCGATTTTGTTCATAAGACGAGTGAATCGCGGATATTACTCCACCCGGACGATTCAAGTACGATTTACGTACGGACGATGCGCGAATGAGCTGCTCAATTTGGACTGGAACTTTGCTACTGAAGAAGAAAATTGCGTATAGTTTACTGTTGTTGTCGGTTGTATTGGGTTGATTTTTGGGTTGGAAAATAAAAAAATGGGTTGGGGAATTCTATTTGGGAAATATTTTAAATGGGCTGCTATATGAGAAATAAAGGGAAAGGGCTAAACGATTTGGGCTTTATAAATTCCAGAAAATGGGCTGTTTTGAGACTTTAAGGAAATAATCAAATCAAAACAACTTCGAAAAATTGACTAAAAAAATAAATAAGACGAATTGATATCGACTAATTAACGGATTTCTTAATTTTAACGACATAAGATACTTAAATAAAGCAAAATATAAACCAACAAATCAAGAATATGTTAATTAGTTGACTAAGATATTTACCCAATTAGTAGAGCAAAAACTAAGATATTATTTAGGACGATCGGCGAATATTCATAAAATATACTAGTTATATACATAATTATGAGCCCTAGATATTACTAAAAATATAAAACTTTAAAATAACTTAAAAATCTAAATTTTGTAAGAACTAATTGTTTCAAATCATTTTAGAATTAAGAAACACGTTAATTAAATATTATCGGGGAGGTCAAAATTTGGGTGTCAACACTAACATCACAAGCATCAATTTCCTTAGTGAAACTCAAGTTAAAGTCTAGAAAAGCTAACACAAGAGCATATGTTGGTGCATCTTTCAAATTCAGAAATGCTTTAGTTGATCCTTCCGTCCATTTGAAACCTTCCTTCTTTGATAAACCAGTTAATGATTTTCTGATCTGACCATAACATTGGATAAACCTTTTGTAATAACCTGTAAGACCAAACCCTTAATTTGCTTAAGGGTTGTAGGTTGGTACTGCTAGGATCTTTTTTGGATAAGTTTTTACTCCGACATCCGATACGTAGTGCCCTAAGTACTATATAACATTTGTAGCAAATTGACATTTGGATAGTCTAGCATACAAGTTATGTTGTTGTAATAGCCGCAAATATATCATTAAGTGAGCTACCTGATCCTCCAAACATTTATTAAGAATAAGGATATAATCAAACAAAACCAAGATAAATCTCCATTGGTGCTTTTGAAACACTTTATTCATTAAACCCTGAAAACTTGAAGGGGCGCTAGTCAATCAAAACGACATCACTAGTAACTTATATTGACTCGATTGTGTCCTAAAACCAATTTTGTGGATATCGCATGCGACCATTTTGTCCAATGTTATAATATGAAGTATTCCCCTTTAAATATGTTTTATTCGTGTTTAAGTTAAGTTTTGTCTTCCGGTGATTTAAGTAGCCAAGCCAAGGGTTCGCTGGAGGTCTAGCAATGGTCTTTGAGTGCCGGTCCCGCCAGGGTTTAGGCTCGAGGCATGACAGATCTTTTCGCTTTGTTTATCCAACTTAGATCTTTGGTACTGTCTAGATAATTCATAGTGCACTCATGGAGGTGGAACCAAGGTTTAGTGCATTTATGCACTCAAAATGATATATGCTAAGATGTGGTCATTCGAAAAGGAAGAATAGACGTGTGTATGGAAGAAAAAGAAAATATGTGCAAGTTGCAACATATGAGGGTAAAAAAACAAAAATTAAACGGAGGGCGGATTTCTAGGAAAAAAAAGTTATGGAGTTTGAGGGTAATTAAAAAAAAAAGACAAAGTAATTTGAAATTTGAGGATTCCTTTTTTTCTTACTTTTTCATAATATGTAGCATTGTTATTATTTTTAGACTAGATAAAAATTGATGAATTAAAATAAATACATTAACTTCACAAGCTCTATTTATTAAGTTTTTTAAAAAAAGTTAGCTTATAATTTGTTGTACTTTTCATATTTATTATTTATTTCTTTTAAATATAACCCTATTGAAATAATAATAATAATAATTAAGAATTAAAATTGATAAAAAAAATCTTTATGCTTTGGTCAAAAATTAGGTGTTCATAGTATGCCCCTATTTGCTTGAAAACATGAAGAATTTTCATCCAAAGAAGTTTACAATGTGATTAATTTTCGACTGAGACGTTTATCCCAAAATGTGAAAGTAAGTAAAAGAGAAGAGGTTTGACTGCGCCCTAACTTTTGAAAAACTACCTATCTTGAGTTGATGATGAAAAGTCAGGTGTGGTTCAAATAAGTTAGGTAGTCGAGTGAGGTTTTGTCAAGGTTCCGGTTCGTAGCTCCAGCTATTATATTGAAAGGAAAAAATACAGAAGGAGACAAAGTAAAGATACAAAATCCTATTTACCCCAATAGTGATGAGTCTTCATTTTGAATCTTCAGTTATCGCTTCACACATTTTTGTAGATACATCGATTTCGAACTTTGATTTGGACATCTGAATTTAAGACTTGAAACTCTATGACTTGACTTTAGCCATTGATGTTCTTCTACATGATAGTATTGAATACTAGTTTTCTTGAAAAGATGATTCTTTATTCTTGAACTTCAAATTTGTGTACTACGTAGAAACCTATATGCCATAAAAACAAAACAAAAAATGAAACAAAAATTTCTGCCCCAGTTTTCACTAGGAAAAAAATTGTGAATTATTGATGAAAGCTATAAAAGTCAATACTAAGGGAGACTTTTATAGCCAATACAAATGTCAAATAAAATAAAAGGGAAATTTGTGCCAAGAATGTAACCACGAGTTCTTATATCCGGTGAAGACATGAAAAATAAAATATGGGCTATTCTGTCCTATATGCAACCAGGGGTTATTCTGTCTTGTGAAGACATGAAATATAAAGTAGGGGTTATTGTTCACTATATGCAACTAAGGGTTATTATGCTCTGCCAAGACATAAAAATAAAATAGGGGTTATTGTGTTCTATAAGCAACCTGGGTTATTTTGTCCTGTCAAGACATGAAAAATAAATCGGAGTTATTGTGCCCTATATGCAACCAGGGGCACTACTAGAAATGTGGTCTACTGCCACGGTTCACCTATCGTTGCAATTGACATTACTACCGTAGCCATAGGTCTAAGGCTACGGTTACATCAACTGCTACAACATATCGCGTAGCAATAGAGCTATTGCTACGGTTCTGTGCGAAAGTTCATATAACCGTAGCCATACGTTGACCTATTGCCACGGTTCTCATTTGAATTAATTGCCAATGGTTATGTACATATTGTTACAGTTTTTAACCGTCGTAATAGAGGTTTATGCATCAGTTCTGTTAAGGCTATGACTACAGTTTTTTTTCGATTCAACACACCATTTCACTCTATTGCGACGGTTGTTATAGGGATATTGCAACACTTTTAAACAATTGTAGAACTGTTGCTTAATGCCTATTGCAACGGTTATTACCTGCTATTTGCGACAATTCTAATGCAATATTACTAAGCTATATATACCTGCTATATACTAAATCATTCATGAGAATAAATTTTATAACATAAAAATACACATTAATCGTTAACGAGAATAAATGTTCATTACCTTAATTAGAATTCAAGATCCGTGATTCTAATATCAATTAAAGCAAAATATACAAATCATTTTATAGCATTCAAAAAAGGTGAAACACATGCCATAGAATTTATAATCTTCAAAAATATATGATTTCTAGAACATCAATAAAGTTTACATCAATATATACTTCAGCTCCTATATCAAAGTCTTCACTATTGCTTTCATTGCCTTCTTCGATTTCGTCACCTACATACAATCAGAAAAAAATATAAATAATTTAGGAAACCTCAAATCTTAGAAATTAACAAGTATACATGTAGTTACAACCATACATTAGCTTTTAGAATTGTTCAACCCTAAAACTTGGAAATCAAGTACATGCCAATAACATTCAACTGCTAGCTGCGCGCATTCAAACTTCTACAAGCAGCAACAGAAACAAGAGACCAGACTACATGCAGTAATTAGCTACTACGTTGGCTCGACTAAACATAATCTTGAAGCTAGGATTCAACACTATATATAATGCTACAAGAAACCAGCAGCAGAAACAAGAGAGCAGCTGCAGAAACAAGATAGACCAGCAGAAGAAACAAGAGAGCAGCTGCGAAAACAAGATAGATCAGCAGAAGAAACAAGATAGACCAGCAGAAGAAACAAGAGAGCAGCTGCAGAAACAAGATAGACCAGCAGCAGAAACAAAAGTCCAGACTACAAGCAGTAGAAACAACACTATCATGCTGCAAGAGGCATGTTTAATTAACATAAACAAGAAACCAGAAGAAACCAGACTACAAGCAGCAAGTATCAAAAAAATTATGAATCTCACAACTAGTCCTCTACTAGGCTACAAGCAGCACCAGAAAACTCATGAACCAGACTACAAGCAGCAACTCAGACATTAAAGTTTCAGAGAACAAGCAGCAACTCAGACATTAAACTCATGAATCAGGCATTTACTGATCCTCTGTCTAACTTTTCCCCAACTTCCTTAGATCAATAACATACTATTCCATTCTAATCCTATAGCAAGTAGCAACAACAAATACCAATCAAAACATAGAATTAGCGACACCAACCTTGTTTAGCCCCTTGAACAGAACTAGATTCTCTTGGTGAAGGAGTCGACAATGCTGCCAATATGTTAGGATCAATTAATCTCGCATGCTTAAGTTGTGCAATAACATCCGCAATAACTTCTTGTCGCACAATTTTCTTTTGTTCCTCCATTTGTTTCTCCATTTTCTGCATCCTCTCTTGCATTTTCTGCATTCCATCAGTTGTTGCACTTAAGTTGATTCCCAATTGCCAACTTTTTTTTCAAAGTAGTCTTTGTAACTCCTGCGCCATATAGTCTTAGACGTCCCGGATGTTCAGGACCCATGACACTTTCAAAATGCATCAACATACTCACCATTTATGCTTATTTGTTTTTCAATTTCCTCCATTTCAGCTTACCAAAGCATATCCAACAAATACAATTTTCTGAAATAAATAATTGATCTCAACAAAAAAAATTAAAATAGACAGGCACATACAATTTTACTAGTAGTATCTTCATTTGAGGCCTTGTACAAACGCCCAGGTTTTCTTGTTCTTGTAACCACAAAGAGAATCTTAGATGATACTGTCTCTTTATATTTCTCCTAGTCGAATTGAAATATATATAAAAAATAAACTCACATTGGAAGAGATCCAAAAGAAAATTTCATTAAAAAATAATATATAAGAGAACTCACCAGCTTATTACGAACTAAAGCGAAACTCTTTTTGCCAGCAGTGTGTGGATTCATCAGTTTTTTTCGATTCTTTGCATTTGTTTCAGATATTTTCTGCAAAGAAATGAATCAGTAATGTCAATAGAAGGTATATTAGTGTTATATAGTGTACTAGACGAGGTCAATATTAGGGCCCGTTTGGATGGGCTTAATAAAAGCAGCTTTAAAAAAGTACTTTCAAAAGTGCTGAAACTTATTTTTAAAATAAGCAGTTATGCGTTTGGATAAAAGTGCTGAAGTTGTTACGTCAAACGTGAAAAGGGAAAAATGGAAGAAAGAAATGTTAGGGTTATATGGGTAATTTGGAGATTGTATAAAAATATTAAGGGTAAAAAGGTAAAAATGTGGTCAACTTAAAACAGCTTATAAGCTAAAAAAAAACACCCCTACCCCAGCTTTTAACTTTTGACTTAAAATAAGTTTTTTTTTTAACTTAAAATAAGTTATTTTGAGTATTGCCAAACAACTAAATAAGTCAAAAATCAGCTTTTAAGTCAGTTTGACCAGCTTTTAAGCTGAGCCAAACAGGCTCTTAGTCTGTCTTTCCTTTATAACAGTCCATTTTTCCTTTATAACAATCTGTCAATATCAGTCATTATATAGTGTTAAGGTGTCTTGTAAAATGCATGTGACTATCACAATAAATGAAGCTGCAAAATATTACAATACAGAAGAGAGTAAAAGAAAAAATAAAGCAGAATATATACTATTATCACACTACTTTAGACACCAAAGTACAACCAAGCCTCAGGTAAAGCAGAATCAATACTATTATGTCAGCAACACCGATATCACACTATGGACAATTATGTCATAGCAGTCAGTGTTGGCACTTTATCCAGATGCTTTAGTACCTATACTATTCAGATGGTTACTATATGTTTTGATTTACTTTTGTAGCAGTCAGAGAGAAGGCTATGCAGGTTGGTCCGTATACAAACCATAATAATGCTAGAGGTATGAATTACAAAAAGAAATGAATCATATTTCATTGCAATTGACATTGACATTTCTCAAACTTAAGTGGAGATAGTTACACTTGCTGCTCCTTATGGGTCTTTCTAGTAAGGTCTGAATTACAGATACAGGCCAAAATGTTGCTCTAATTGCTTTAAGTTTGGGCATGATAATGATCCACCTGCTCATTAAAAAGACACCTATGAGAAAGAAGAGTCAGGAGGAAGCATAGAAGCTGGGAAGGGAGGTACTATTTTTTCTAACAGCTTTGAAGTGTTGGTGGTCACTAGGTAGGAAGAAGCTGGGAAGGGAGCAAAAATCAGGAGCTATAATACAAATGCTACTAATGAAAAAAAATTGAGATTCTGAACTACATTTTTACCTTGAATTTTTGAGAATTCCAATATTTGAGTAGCTCTATAAATTGACATTCTGGAATATGACCAGGCTTTTTTGCCATTCGAACTGCATCATTTTCATATGGATCGTAATAATTAAGCTGAAATCACTTCTATGTATTCTCCAAGCATCTCGAATTGTTACCATAGCCTAATGGTACGCAACTTTAGGAATAATATATTTCCCCTATAATTTTGTGTCATTCAATTAGCCAATAGAAGTAAAATACTTTTACAAATAATTTATTCTTGTAAAGTACAAACCTTGGTATAATCCCACAAATCCTTTTTAGTGTCCATGCTCCTCCAATCCAATATATCAAATTGGCAAAGAGTCGCATTTCTAGCCAATGTTCCTAGGCAGCTACTTAGCACTATGACAACATCATCCGTAGGACCAACAGGTTGATTTTGACTATTCAGTATGATCAACTTACGTTCTTTTCGGGCATGAACATCATGCATTTGCGTTCTACCTCTTTTATTTGGACTGGAAACATCTCCAGCTATAAAAAAATAAAAGAAATATAATTAAAAATATAAATACATTTAATAGGTTTGTAATCTTATATGTTACCTTGTTCTTTAGGTTGATCATTTGTTCGAGGAGTGACAGAATTCATTTGCACTTGATCCTCGAAAGGAAAATCTTTGCCATGCTGCTCAAGAGGCAGCTCCTCGACAGGCTGCTCAAGAGGCAGCTACTCGACAGGCTTCACAAGAGTCAGCTCCTCGAAAGGGTGCACAACAGGCAGCTCCTCGACAGGCTGATTTTCAAAAGGCAACTCCTCGACAGATTGTCTTTTTGCTTCAGATTGTGGTGCTACTGATTGTTGTCCTCCAATTAATTTGAGCAGCTGTCCTTTCTCGCACTCTATTTCTTTAATAATTTCATTTGTTGTCAATAACCGTTGTTTCTTAATTGCCTAGAATGATAACGATCCCGGTTTAGCAAATGTCTTCTTTTTGGCTTTTTTGGTTATTTTTTGAAGTTTCTTGTTGACTCATAGCTATGACTATTCAGACCTGTGTGAAAATAGAAATTAAAAAGTTAAAATGTATGGCAGTGTACACCCGCAATACTTAAACAAATCAATCACCAAGATATTACAAAGAGCTGAATCACATTCAGTAGGTCTGTTACTGTCCACAATCACACACAAGATTTAGAGTGTTTTTAGGAAGCCAATTGGTGGAATTATAAGAGCAGCAAGTCTGTTACCGTCCACAATCACACATAGTAGGTTTGTTACTGTCCACAATAAAATTTTCTGCACTCAATCACATTCATAGAATGTACATTAAGTACTCAAAGAGAGATATAGCGAAGAAGTGTTCAAAGAATCATAAAAACGAGATACGAACCTAGAGTGTTGGACCTTAATAAAGAGATAAGAACCTACTGATTTGCTGGTACACTAATATATTGAAATTGCTCAGACAAACTGCAAAAAGAAGAAGAATGAAAATGATCAATAAGAGAGAAAAAGGACTTGCCAAAACTAATAATCCAAAAGTTGTAGTAATTTAACGATAACATGAAAAAATAAATATAGAAACAAAAAGAAGAGATAGCAAATACAGTTCACTCAACATTCATAATCTATATGATGCAACTCAAATGATATTCATTACTTACTATAAGAAAAAAAAACATAATGTATTTGAACAAGTCCACAAGATCCTTTGTCAATCATTAACTTCCATCCAATCCCAATCAGTATCATCAAAGTCATCCTCCTCTTCCGATGTTTCCATAGCTTCATCTTGTGAATGTTGTGCAATGGAAGGAGCATCGATGATATCAACAGGATGATCTTCTCTAGACCATCTAACATCTACATCAAGTAATCTTTCTGATGAACCAATATCATCATTAGTCTCTCTCCAAAATGTTTCTTCAATATTAGGACAATTCTCTTCCTCCAAATCATACAAATCCACAAGGACTTTGTTTCTTGCATAATAAACATTTTTCTCAAACGGGTCTTCCACATAAAAAACTTGATGCACTTGATCATTTGTACTACATTTTTTGTTAAAATATACCCGAGTCAATCCATATTCATCGACTTCTTTATGAAACCAATCACAATTAACAAGTACAACACTAAATCAACCCCAATAATCAATCTCAATGATATGCTGAATTATTCCGTAATAGAGAACCATTCCATCAACATGATTTTGGTCCCAAGCACTATCAAAACTATCCGTTGTGGCTGACAAAGTCACACCACTATTCTGAGTTTTACAAGGGGCATCCCGTGTCTTCGTATGAAATCGATATCCATTAATGAAATATCCAGTATATCTTTTTGCCACAAAGTTAGGCCCTTTAGCTAGCCATTTTAAATGATTGGACACTTCAATATTTTTAACTTTTTCACTAAACCAATCACCAAATTCTCTACTATGGACCTGTGCTTTTACCCATGCATTGCCTCTAGTACGATTATCAGTTAAGCTCTTATGTTCCCTGTAAGCATGTAATATAATTTAATCAATGTGTATTTATAAATGAAATGAAATTTTAAATACATTATCATCACATCTAAATGAAGTTTAAAAACAAACGAGTATTTTATCTTACTTGATAAATGCCTCTACTTGTTCATCTCCTGTATTGAACAAAGTATATTGATGTGATTCAAACAACTCATGCTGCTCCATGTTAAAAATCTTGCCTTTCCTTATATTCTCACTTCCAATTGGATGACCTGTCTTAGGAAATAAATGTGAAACACCACCTTCCTCTTGAATGTACTCATATTCTATTTCACACCTAATTAATTTTGTCTTTACCGTATTAGGTAGGTATATGGAAATAAAGTTCAAACAATCTACAGCTGAAAAACCTTCTACTATTGATCCTTCAGGATTTTTTCGATTACGAACAAGCCCCTTGAAGTCACACATAGTTCTCTCTGTAGAATACATCCAACGCAAATGAGTTGGGCCTCCAAGCTTAATTTCATCTACTAAATGGATAGGTAAATGTGTCATTATATCAAAAAAAGATGGAGGAAAAATCTTTTCAAGCTCACATTCAATATCTATGATTTCTGCTTTCATCTTATCAAGATCTCTTCTTCTTATAACCTTGCTACATGTGGCTCTAAAATAATTCCCCAATCTAATCAAGACCATAGCTACTTTCTTGGGTAACACTTTTCTGACTGCAACCTGGAGCAAGTAATGCATTATGAAATGAGCATCCTGACTTTTGTATCCTGATACTTTCATCTCTTCAATTTGCACACGACTTGATATATTAGAAGCACACCCTTTTGGTAATTTGGCATCTTTTAAGACGGTGCAAAATAACTTTTTCTCATCTGGTATCATAGAGAAACAAGCTTAAGCTAGATGGATATTTCCTGTATCACAATCTTTTAGAGGTTGAAGCTCTTTACGTATCCCCATTTCATACAAGTCATAGTGAGAATTTATATGATCTTTGGACTTTCCAAGTATATCCAATAAAGTCCCAAGCACACTGTCACAAATATTCTTCTCTATGTGCATCACATCAAGATTGTGCCTCAATTTGTTTGTTGCCCAATACGGCAACTCAAAAAATATGGATTTTTTCTTCCATGGACCATCATTCTTTCGTTTTCTTTTCTTTTTGTTCTTTCCAAATACATTATTGAATTCACGAAGGTCTTCAAGAATTTGTGCACCTGATAATGGAGTAGGTGCAAATTTATGCTCCTCTTTACCATTAAATGATCTTTTATCTCTTCTGAATGGATGATCAGGAGGTAAAAACGTCTGATGACCCAAGTAACACATCTTGCTACTATGTTTGAGATATTGGGAACAGGTATTATGGTTACAAGTGGGGCATGCCCATCTCCCCTTGGTGCTCCATCCAGAAAGCATTGCTAGAGATGGAAAATCACTAATTGTCCACAATAAAGTTGCATGCATTAGAAATTTTTAATTAGTTACAACATCATATGTTTCAACTCCCACTTCCCATAGTTCCTTCAACTCCGCAATCAGTGGTTGCAAGTATACATCTATATCATTTCCCGGAGACGATGGACCTGGAATAATCATTGACAACATAATATTCTCCGACTTCATGCAAGTCCATGGAGATAAATTATAGTTCATCAACATAACTGGCCATGTGCTATGGGAAATGCTCATAGTTCTGAATAGATTGAAACCATCACTTGAAAGACCCAATCTAACATTACGAGCATCATTAGCAAAGTCAGGATGCAATGAATCAAAATCCTTCCAAGCTTCACCATCTGCAGGATGTCTTAAATTTCCATCTTTAAGTCGTTCAGTATCATGCCATGTAACGACCTGTTTAGTCGTTTTGAGCAGTAAAGTTTATTCTGGTAAAAACTTTCTTGGTCGACGGATCCCACGACGGACCGTCATGGGCACGACGGACCGTCTAGGGGGTCTCGTTCCAAAACACTTAGAATTCTGAAATTTGGGTACTGAGATCGACTCTCTGAACTTCGTGACGAAATGGCACGACGGACCGTCACAAATCTTTCCACTGAATTAACTCTCTGAACTTTGTGACGGACCTGCAGGACCGACCATCACAGTCATGACGGACCGTCACAGGCTGCGTAACCCTGACTGGGTCGGATTTCTATTAAAAGTTTTTAAGGGGCGTTTTGGACTATTCATGCTTATAATTATAAAGTAAGTGGATTAATTTTAATAATTCAATTACTTGGGGGTTAAAAGAGATAACCTTGAAATAAAAAGTGGGTTATTTTTGTCATCTTTTATACTTAATTATATGAAAATTAGGGTAAAAGAAAAAGGGTTTGAATAAGAAAAACAGAAAGAACAGAGAGAGAAGGGAGAAATGAACGAGAGAAAGAGAAGAACGCAGAGGAAAGCAAAGGTTTTGGAAGATAGCTTGTTTGATCGCGATTCTTCGGTGAAGGTAGGTTGTGGTTTATGCTACTTCATAGTAAACTCTTAATAGCGAATGATATATATTGGGTAGTATTGTAAAGTCTTCTATATGCTTAATTGTGTGCTTGCATGTTGTGATTATGTAATTGTAATGGGTTGGGAAGATGAGGCTGTGAATCTTAAATCTTAAATTCACTTTGTTAATGATGATGCCTTGGTATAAAATGAGGCTTGATGAACTAAAGTAATGAGATTATAGGATCGGGTGTCACGTTCCGACACCAGGATAATATTAGAGGATCGGGTGTCACGTTCCGGCACCAGGATAGTATTAGAGGATCGGGTGTCACGTTCCGACACTAGGATAGTATTAGAGGATCGGGTGTCACGTTCCGACACCAGGATAGTATTAGAGGATCGGGTGTCACGTTCTGACACCAGGATAGTAGAGGATCGGAGTGTCACATTCCGACACTAGAATAGTAGGGGATCGGAGTGTCACGTTCCGACACCAGGATAGTAGTAGTGGAGCGGAGTGTCACGTACCGACACAAGAGGAATAAAGAGAATGAAAACTTGAATTATGTTAATATACTCAATTTAAAGAACTAATTCCCAAATGAGTATGATGGGGAGGCTTGAGTGGGTGTTGTGGCCAATGGTTATGGTATTTGTTGTTATCACCTGTTGAGTATGTAGCTGATCTTATATTATTATTTGATATATACTGTTTTCTATTTTGAGTTGGCCGATGATACCTACTCAATACTTGTGCCTTGTACTGACCCCTACTTGTATTTGTTTTTCTTTGATTATTTGTGGAATGCAGCAAACGTACCATCGTCTTCAACTCGTCCTCAACTCTAGCCAGTCTTCATCACGCCAGATTTCAGGGTGAGCTATTGCTTTTAGCTTTGACTGGATCTTCCTCTTCATATCTTGATGCCTTGAAATTTCGGCATGGACTAGCTGTTTATTTATTTTAGCTTCTTAGACACTCTTAGATTTAGTAATTTGAGGATAGATGTTCTTGTGGTGATGACTTCCTGATTTTGGGAATAATAAGTATTGAGTTTTTAGAAGTTATTTAATCGACTTTCATTAATGAGTTTTAAGTCTTCCGCATTATATTCTGTTTATTATGGTTGAAATGTTGGGGTTTAGATTGGTTGGTTCGCTCACATAGTAGGATAAGTGTGGGTGCCACTCGCCGCTCGTTTTGGGTCGTGACAAACTTGGTATCAGAGCATTAGGTTCGTTGGTCTCATCACACAAGAACGAGTCTAGTAGAGTCTTATGGAACGGTAGGGGGACGCCTTTACTTTTCTTTGAGAGGCTATAGGACTTTAGGAAAATTCCATCTTTCTTTCGTGCTATTACTTGGACCCAATTGGTATCTAGGTGATACAAATTGGTATCTGACCATCTTCACTCTATTTGGCAGATGGTTAGAACTAGAGCAACAACTGCGCCAACACCAACACCGGAAAGACAAGATGCATCTGAGCCAGCAGTGGCAAGAGGCCGTGGTAGAGGTCGCGGGAGGACGTCCTCTAGAGGAAGAGGACCAGCACCTGGCCCATCTAGTACTAGGACGGTGACTCCTCCACCGACTGATAAGGTAGAAAGAGAGGGTGAGGAAGGGGAAAATGAGCAAGTGCAGAATGAGAAATTACCACCCCAAGTAACCCCAGAGATGATTAACCAGGTTCTTGCTTATCTTAGCGGGTTATCTGATCAAGGCCAGACACCTCTAGTGTTTTCTGCACCAGCGCCTCAGGTTCTGAGAGTACAACATGCCGCTCCTGAGGCTTCCCGCATGGATGCCTCATTGGAAATAGGCACGTTTCCTCGATTGACTACAAGGCCTATAATGACGAGTGATCAGCACGAACTTTTCAGTAAGTTCTTGAAATTGAAACCTCCAGTTTTCAAGGGTGCTGAATCTGAGGATGCCTATGATTTTCTGGTTGATTGTCATGAGTTGCTACATAAGATAGGCATAGTGGAACGATTTGGTGTTGAATTTGTGACCTATCAGTTTCAAGGGAACGCCAAAATGTGGTGGGGGTCATATGTTGAGTGTCAACCAGCACAGGCACCACCTATGACTTGGGCGTCATTCTCTAGCTTATTTATGGAGAAGTATATACCCCGGACTTTGAAGGATATGAGGAGAGATGAGTTCCTAAGCCTAGAGCAAGGTAGGATGTCGGTTACTGCTTATGAGGCTAAGTTTCGTGAGCTATCCAGGTATGCCACCCAACTTTTCTTCAGTCCACAAGAGCGGATTTTCCGTTTCGTGAAAGGGTTGAGGTCAGATTTGCAGATTTCAGCCTTACAGGTAGCCGCTACAGCAAAATCCTTTCAGGAGGTGGTAGATTTTGTGATAGAAGTGGAGGGGGTGAAGCCAGACGACTTCACCATGGCATCGACATCTAAGAAGTTTCGTAAGGGAGGTGAGTTTAATGGTTCTTACTCCAGAGGGCGGGGTTCAGGAGGTTACCCAGCCCGACCTATTTAGTCTTCACTACAGGCTGTAGCTGGGGGTCCATCGCAGACCAGCCAACATTCCTCTGAGTTTGGAGGTTACCCCCAGACTTCGTCATTCTCACAGAGACCTATGCTTGAATCCAGAGAGTGTTATGGATGTGGGGAGACTGGACACATTAAGAGGTATTGTCCAAAACAGAGTTCTAGACCTCCAATAGTCAGAGGTAGAGGTGGTCATGGAAGAGGCCGTCATTCTGGAGGACGTGGTGGCCGAGGAAATGGTGGTCACCAAAACGTCCGGGGTGACGGGCAAACTGGAGCTACTACAGCACAACATGATAGGGGCAACGGGCAGACAGGTGATAGGGCCCATTGTTACGCTTTCCCAGGGCGGTCTGAAGCGGAGACATCTGATGCTGTTATCACAGGTAATCTTTTGGTTTGTGATTGCATGGCTTCTGTATTATTTGATCCTGGATCCACATTTTCATATGTATCTTCCTCATTTGCTACTGGTCTTAATTTACATTGTGAATTGCTTGACATGCCTATTCGTGTTTCTACTCCGGTGGGTGAGTCTGTGATAGTTGAAAAGATATATAGGTCTTGTCTGGTGACTTTTGTGGGGAGCAATACTCATGTAGACTTGGTTATCTTAGAAATGGTTGATTTCGATGTAATTCTGGGTATGACTTGGCTTTCTCCAAATTTTGCAATCTTAGATTGTAATACTAAAACTGTAACGTTGGCCAAGCCTGGGACAAATCCGTTAGTGTGGGAGGGTGACTACACTTCCACTCCTGTTCGTATCATCTCCTTTCTTCGTGCTAAGAGAATGGTTAGTAAAGGGTGTTTAGCGTTATTGGCACACCTCAGGGATGATACTACCCAAGTACCTTCAATTGAGTCGGTTTCGATAGTCTGTGAGTTTCTGGATGTGTTCCCTGCAGACCTTCCTGGTATGCCACCGGATAGGGATATTGACTTTTGCATTGATGTGAAGCCGGGTACTCGTCCCATTTCCATACCTCCTTATAGGATGGCCCCAGCGGAGTTAAGGGAACTAAAGGCCCAACTTCAAGAGTCGTTAGGTAAAGGCTTCATTAGACCAAGCGCTTCCCCTTGGGGTGCTCTGATGTTATTTGTGAAGAAGAAGGATGGGAGTTTTCGGATGTGCATAGACTACCGGCAGTTGAACAAGGTAACTATTAAGAACAAGTACCCCCATTCCTCACATTGATGACTTGTTCGATCAGTTACAAGGCGCTTGTGTCTTCTCTAAGATTGACTTGAGATCTGGTTATCATCAATTGAAAATACGGGCAACAGATGTGCCAAAGACTGCTTTTCGAACCAGGTATGGGCATTACGAATTCGTAGTAATGTCTTTTGGTCTTAGAAATGCCCCAGCTGCTTTCATGAGCTTGATGAACGGGATTTTTAAGCCATATCTGGATCTCTTTGTGATCGTATTTATTGATGATATATTGATATACTCCAAGAGTAAGAAGGAACATGAGGAGCATTTGAGAATTGTGTTGGAAGTATTAAGGGAGAAAAGGCTTTATGCCAAATTCTCCAAGTGTGAGTTTTGGCTAGATTCAGTGTCCTTCTTGGGGCACGTGGTTTCTAAGGATGGAGTGATGGTGGATCCTTCTAAGATTGAAACAGTGAGGAATTGGGTAAGACCTACTAATGTGTCAGAAGTAAGGATCTTTGTCGGTTTAGCCAGCTACTACCGTCGATTTGTCAAGGGATTCTCTTCTATTGCTTCCCAACTGAAAAACTTGACTAAGCAGAATGTTCCATTTGTATGGTCGGATGAATGTGAGGAAAGCTTTCAGAAACTCAAGACCTTGTTGACTACTGCACCAATTCTTACCTTGCCAGTGGAAGGCAAGAATTTCATTGTTTATTGTGATGCATCTTATTCTGGGTTGGGTGCAGTGCTAATGCAAGAGAGGAATGTAATCACTTATGCTTCAAGGCAACTAAAGGTGCACGAACGTAACTATCCGACCCATGATTTGGAATTGGCTGCAGTGGTGTTTGCATTAAAGCAATGGAGACATTATCTATATGGGGTCAAGTGTGAAGTCTACACAGATCATCGTAGTCTACAGTATGTCTTTACCCAGAAAGACTTGAATTTGAGACAGAGGAGGTGGATGGAGCTGTTGAAGGACTATGATATCACTATTCTGTATCACCCAGGAAAAGCAAATGTGGTGGCTGATGCTTTAAGTAGAAAAGCAGGGAGCATGGGTAGTTTAGCCCACTTACAAGTTTCTAGATGCCCATTGGCTAGAGAAGTCCAAAACTTGGCTAACGACTTTATGAGACTGGAAATACTGGAGAAAGGAGGATTTTTAGCCTGTGTGGAGGCAAGATCTTCTTTTCTTGACAAGATCAAGGGAAAACAGTTTGATGATGAGAAACTAAGCCGAATTCGGGATATGGTGTTGCGAGGAGGGGCTAAAGAAGCAATAATTGATGAGGAAGGTGTTTTGAGGATTAAGGGAAGGGTATGTGTGCCCCGTGTTGATTATTTGATCCATACTATTCTTACAGAGGCTCATAGTTCCGGATATTCTATACATCCTGGTTCAACCAAGATGTACCGTGACCTAAAGCAACACTTTTGGTGGAGTAGAATGAAGCGTGACATTGTGGATTTTGTTGCCAAATGTCCAAATTGTCAGCAAGTAAAGTATGAACACCAGAGGCCCGGAGGAACACTTCAGAGAATGCCCATTCCTGAATGGAAGTGGGAGAGAATTGCAATGGACTTCGTGGTTGGTCTTCCAAAGACATTGGGTAAGTTTGATTCTATTTGGGTAATTGTGGACAGATTAACTAAGTCTGCTCACTTCATTCCGGTCAAGGTGACTTACAATGCAGAGAAGTTAGCCAAACTCTATATCTCAGAAATTGTTCGATTGCATGGAGTTCCACTTTCCATCATATCAGATAGAGGTACGCAGTTTACTTCTAAGTTTTGGAGAACATTGCATGCTGAATTAGGTACTAAGTTGGATCTTAGTACTGCATTTCACCCTCAGACCGATGGTCAGTCTGAGCGAACGATTCAGGTATTGGAGGATATGCTTCGTGCATGTGTGATAGAATTTGGTGGTCATTGGGATAACTTCTTACCCTTACCAGAGTTTTCATACAATAATAGCTATCACTCAAGTATTGATATGGTTCCATTTGAGGCACTGTATGGGAGGAGATGTAGGTCCCCCATTGGTTGGTTTGATGCATTTGAGGTTAGACCTTGGGGTACTGATCTTTTGAGGGATTCATTAGAGAATGTGAAATTCATTCAAGAAAAGCTTTTAGCGGCGCAAAGTAGGCAAAAGGAATATGCAGATCGAAAGGTTAGAGACTTGGAGTTCATGGAGGGTGAACATGTCTTGCTGAAGGTTTCACCCATGAAAGGGGTGATGCGGTTTGGTAAAAGAGGTAAGCTAAGCTCAAGGTATATTGGACCATTTGAAGTACTTAAGCGAGTAGGGGAGGTGGCTTATGAATTAGCCTTGCCTCCAGGGCTCTCAGGAGTGCACCCGGTATTTCATGTGTCTATGCTTAAAAGATACCATGGGGATGGAAACTACATTATTCGTTGGGATTCAGTTCTTCTTGATGAGAATTTATCGTATGAGGAAGAGCCTGTTGCCATTCTAGATAGAGAAATCCGCAAGTTGAGATCAAGGGAGATTGCATCCATCAAAGTTCAATGGAAGAATCGACCAGTTGAAGAGTCCACTTGGGAGAAAGAGGCTGATATACAAGAAAGATACCCACACCTGTTTACAGATTCAGGTACTCCTTTTCGCCCTTGTTTTTCTTCTTGTGATAATTCGAGGAAGAACGATGGGTAAATTAGTATCTATTGTAACGACCTGTTTAGTCGTTTTGAGCAGTAGAGTTTATTCTGGTAAAAACTGTCTTGGTCGACGGATCCCACGACGGACCGTCATGGGCACGATGGACCGTCGAGGGGGTCTCGTTCCAAAACACTTAGAATTCTGAAATTTGGGTACTGAGATCGACTCTCTGAACTTCGTGATGGAATGGCAGGACGGACCGTCGTTGGCACGACGGACCGTCACAAATCTTTCCACAGAATTAACTCTCTGAACTTTGTGACGGACCTGCAGGACGGACCGTCACAGTCACGACGGACTGTCACAGGCTGCGTAACCCTGACTGGGTCGGATTTCTATTAAAAGTTTTTAAGGGGCGTTTTGGACTATTCATGCTTATAATTATAAAGTTAGTGGATTAATGTTAATAATTCAATTACTTGGGGGTTAAAGGAGATAACCTTGAAATAAAAAGTGGGTTATTTTTATCATCTTTTATACTTAATTATATGACAATTAGGGTAAAAGAAAAAGGGTTTGAATAAGAAAAATAGAAAGAACAGAGAGAGGGGAGAAACGAACGAGAGAAAGAGAAGAACGCAGAGGAAAGCAAAGGTTTTGGAAGATAGCTTGTTCGATCGCGATTCTTCGGTGGAGGTAGGTTATGGTTTATGCTACTTCATAGTAAACTCTTAATAGCGAATGATATGTATTGGGTAGTATTGTAAAGTCTTCTATATGCTTAATTGTGTGCTTGCATGTTGTGATTATGTAATTGTAATGGGTTGGGAAGATGAGGCTGTGAATCTTAAATCTTAAATTTACTTTGTTAATGATGATGCCTTGGTATAAAAGGAGGCTTGATGAACTAAAGTAATGAGATTAGAGGATCGGGTGTCACGTTCAGTAACTAGGATAGTATTAGAGGATTGGGTGTCACGTTCCGACACCAGGATAGTATTAGAGGATCGAGTGTCACATTCCGACACCAGGATGGTATTAGAGGATCGGTGTCACGTTCCGACACCAGGATAGTATTAGAGGATCGGGTGTCACATTCCGACACCAGGATAGTAGAGGATCGGAGTGTCACGTTCAGACACCAGGATAGTAGGGGATCGGAGTGTCACGTTCCGACACCAGGATAGTAGTAGTGGAGCGGAGTGTCACGTACCGACACAAGAGGAATAAAGAGACTGAAAACTTGAATTATGTTAATATACTCAATTTAAAGAACTAATTCCCAAATGAGTATTATGGGGAGGCTTGAGTCCTCATAGATATGCTGGGTGTTGTGGCCAATGGTTATGGTATTTGTTGTTATCACCTGTTGAGTATATAGCTGATTTTATATTATTATTTGATATATACTGTTTTCTATTTTGAGTTGGCCGATGATACCTACTTAGTACTTGTGCCTTGTACTACCCCTACTTGTATTTGTTTTTCTTTGATTATTTGTGGAATGCAGCAAACGTACCATCGTCTTCAACTCGTCCTCAACTCTAGCCAGTCTTCATCACGCCAGATTTCAGGGTGAGCTATTGCTTCTAGCTTGGACTGGATCTTCCTCTTCATGTCTTGATGCCTTGAAATTCCGGCATGGACTAGCTGTTTATTTATTTTAGCTTCTTAGACACTCTTAGATTTAGTAATTTGAGGATAGATGTTCTTGTGGTGATGACTTCCAGATTTTGGGAATAATAAGTATTGAGTTTTTAGAAGTTATTTAATCGACTTTCATTAATGAGTTTTAAGTCTTCCGCATTATATTCTGTTTATTATGGTTGAAATGTTGGGGTTTAGATTGTATGGTTAGCTCACATAGTAGGATAAGTGTGGGTGCCACTCGCGGCTCGTTTTGGGTCGTGACATGCCATCTCATAGCTACAGATGTTTCAGAACACATGAATACCCTCTAAAGCCTAGGATTTAAAGGAAAGTACCTTAAAACGTTCACTGGGATTTTCGTAACCTTATTATTTAAGTCATTCTAAACATTCTTCCATCTTGAAGCTCCACACACAGAGCAATTATCTAAATTTGCATTGTCATTCCAAAATAATATTCAATCATTAGTGCAAGCATGTATTTTCTCATAATGAAGACCCAAATCTTTTATGACCTTTTTTGCCTTGTAAAACGAGTCGGGTATCTGAGCAAATGGAAATGCCTCTCTTATCAAGTCCAACAAATCTGAAAAGGCCACATCAGTCAACTTGTGAATGCATTTAAACAAGTATAGTCGGATGGTAAAACTCAACTTAGAAAAATTCTTACACCCTTTATACAACTCTTCTTTCCCTTCCTCCACTAATTTAAAAAATCTCTTTGCATATTCATGTGGCCCCTCCCTCACTCCTTCATGTCTCTGATCATCTACTATATTTCTAAAAGTATCATGAAGTAATCTATTAATGTCGTCATGCATGTTAGAAGTTTCTTCTTCATCGGTTGGATGTGGCGTATTTCTTGAGGAAAATCCTTCACCATGAAAAACCCATTTGGTATATCCATGAACAAATCCATGGCAAATCAAATGATCCTCTACCATATTTCGGCAATGTCAATTACGATTAAAGCACTTCTTACAAGGACACAATATTTCATTTCCTTGGGAAGCTCGTTCAAATGCTTTATCAAGAAAATCATTAACTCCATAAATATATTCATTGGTGGATCTTCGGAGATTCATCCAACTTTTATCTCCAAAATCCATTGAATATTTATCCTACATGACATGTGCAAAACATTAAAGCCAATAAATTCATGCGTACAAATAATATCGACAGAACTTAACAACTTGAACTTTTAGATTAATCGAATCTCAAACCTTCACATCAATTCAACAACAAACAATTACAACACTAATAGTAGAACCAAAAAATATTGACAAGTTAAGTTATTGCAGCTTCCACCATTTAATAAACTTTATACAAATGAATGACTAAAGGCACACGCAAACACATTTCAAAGCAATAAGGACAAACCTAGATTAGAGTAAATAACATACATTATAGCAATAGACTGCAACAAGCAAACAAAATAACTATCAATACATTAGTTTTGATTCTAGCAAAACAGTTCATGTATTTGTAAATAATAACAGAGTTGATTGTTCACATGGAAAAAGTAGCTCAAACAAACTATAACAACTCATATTCTTTTTATAAAAAAACACAAGGGAGTTAGCTGGTCAATCTAACAACTACCATATAGCAGAAAATTTCTATTACTTTCAATTTCTTACCAATCAGCCTTCTCGGGTTCCAAACGAACTACTTCAAAAATCCTGAAGTGTTACCTTTGGGTCTGTTTCAGCCAAGCCTATAAATAACATAATCACACAATATTAGCAGGAAACGAAGCCAAAGAGAGGAAAAAATATAAGAGATACAAGTCCAAGATAAGTAGTTTAGCTTAGAAAACTCCATCAAAAAAATCCTTTTTTTTAATCACACATACAAAAAAAAAAAAATAGTGGCACAATGACTCTATTGTTACTAAAATCAAGAAAATTGATTTATTTGAAACCCAAGATTGTATTTATCTTCTGTTTATCATCATCATACAAATATCACCAAATATAAGAACCCCATTTCAAATTCTTGGTTTAAATCAACCCCACTTTGCTTATTTTCTTTTTGACTCAACCAAAGCTCATACAATGTTAAATCCAATGCACAATATTCATAATGATTCCCAGGTCCTCGATTTCCCTGGAGGCGAGGTCAAATTCACCTCACATTTGAACTATATTCCTTAAACAAAAGAGGAGAGAGTACACTGTTACAGGGTCCTTGACGATGATGGTTACTCAATCACTATTGATTTTGTAGCAATTGAAAAGGAAGTTGCACTGAAAATATAGGCTGATATAGTCACACTCCAAACAATGGATAAAATATCTTATGAAGCACAAAGACAAGGACTATATTCTTTCTATGTTACACTGTTGAATCAAACAAATATCGTCTAGCTAAGTAAATCAAATGGTGGAGAAGAGAAAGAGACTCTTTAAGCAGATTTAGGGAATGGATTGAAAGAGAAGATTGTTTGAGCTCTCAGTTTGAATCAGAAATTCGCAGTAATATCAGCAAGGAGTTATTGCAGACCATTCAAGTTTCAAAAAAAACTAGAAAAACCCTTAAATTGCAGCATATCATGAAGCTCATACAAGCCATAGTTATATGGAAACTTTGGAAGAGAAGGAATGCTAAAAGACATGTTAAAGAGGTCTCTTTTTAATAAAATGTACATTCACTGTCAATATAATATGAATTGTGCAAGCAGTTAAAAACTTGAAAAACAAATTCAAGTTCCACAATTTCTATTAATGACACACAAATTCCTAAGACTAACACAATTTACAAAAAATGACATAGCCAGTTTAAATTATAGACACTGCATCCAAATAAAACACAACGAACATGTTAAGTGAGAAGTAAATCATACAAAGCAAATCAATTTGTTCTTCGTGAATGATCAAAACAATATCGCAAAATGCACAAATCCACACAATGTCATTAACTTTAACGAATAAATAGGGCATTATGTGTCACAGTTTATACTAGCAGTGACTCATAAGGGAAGATAACATTCGATCGAACAAGCAAAAGACATAGACAATATCAGAATCCGAATGTATTTCGAAGTAAAACGACAGTGATACTCAAGTTTAAACATCTCTTAATAATCAAAAACAAAATTGAAGATAACTAAGCCTTAATCCGAAACAAGTTGAGATCAGCAATATGAATACCAAAAAACAGAGGAGAGAACACAGGGTCTCACAACTTCAATATTTACATCAAGGTTTGTAGTCAGTCAAAGGACAAGAGAGTTTTTCAAAAACGAACTAGCTTAAGCTATATCGGTCAACAAAAGTAAAACAAATACCAGTAGGAAGTAATTTGGGAGTAATTTTTGTCCAGATTCACATCAAATGGGGAATGTTAAGGAAGAATTCAGCTGGAGCAAAAAAAAATGCAGAGAGAAATACTTACAGATCCACAAACTTGGAGCACTAGATTTTGACTCTCTTATATATCACAAAATCAAACAGGGGAAGTTTATACACTAACTATATTGGAGCAAATAACATAGGTTTAAGACTAACCCATATATTATTTTTAAGATTTTTCAAATTTAATTCAATGGGCACTTAGAAATCATGAACTAGCATAGAAAACTTAAACATTATTAACCTTTAAGATGAGTTCGTAGTCTAACCTCAATGAGCTGGTTGTTTTCCTCTACGAGCTTCAGTAACAGCTTCACAATCGAGCTTCAACAACGAGCTTCAGCAACAGCTTCACCTACGAGCTTCACCAACAACTTCACTGACAGCTCTTCACCAACGAGCTTCACCAACAGCTTCACCAACAAGCTTCACCAACGAGCTTCACCAACGAGCTTCACCAACAAATTTCGTTTTTCTCACCAAAATCTTCAGAAATTCCTTTCACAGCTTCACCCACAAAAAGCCTTTCTCACATTGCTTTGATGAAAGTTTCTGAAAAATAAGGGTTTCTGAAACAATTTCATTCTTTTTCTTTTACATTTTTTAAAAAGTTAATATATCAGAATTATTTTTTTAGGAGGGACTAATGTATCTTTGCCAAATTATATTGGAGGAAATATATTTTTTTAGGAGGGAAAAATATTTAGGGCTAAAAAATCAAAATTATTTTTCTAAAAAACCGTTGCCATAGAGTTATCTATAGCGACGGTTTTAAAACTTGTTGCTATACATTCTCTATAGGGACGGTTATAGGGATTATGCAACAGTTTATTTTAAGAATTGTTCTATTAGATTCAAGGATATTTGTCCACGGTTATAACCGTTGTAATAGGTGAGCTATTGCTACGATGGTATAACCATTGCTAAATAAGTGTTGCAGTAAGTCAAATTTCTAGTAGTGGGGTTACTGTGTCATGTGAAGACGTGAAAAAAAAAAGGTTTATCGTACATAAAAGTAACAAATAAAATAGGGGTTATTGTGTCTAGTGAAGATATGAAAAATAAATAAGGGTTACTGTGCCCTGTAAAGACATAAAAAATAAAATAGGGGTTATTGTACCCTATATGAAACCAGGGGTTATTGTGCCATGTGAAAACATTAAAAAAATAAAATAGGAGTTATTGTGCCCTATATGCAATCAAGGTCATTGTGCCCTCTGAAGACATGAAAAATAAATAGGGGTTATTGTGACCCATATGCAATCAGGATTTATTGTGCCATGTGAAAATATGAAAGAATAAAAGAGGAGTTTCAGTGCCCTAAATGCAACCAGGGGTAATAGTGTCCTCTGAAGACATGAAAAATAAATAGTGGTTATTGTGACCCATATGCAACCAGGGGTTATTGAGCCCTGTGAAGACATAAAAATAAATAGAGGTTATTGTACCCGTGCCCAGTGAAAACATGAAAAAAATAATAGGGTTTATATATTTTTTTTACTTATATTATTGTTATCATTTATTTTATTTTATTTTTTGTTTTTGTACACTTTTGAAACATAAAAGTAACAAATAAAAAATAAAAATAAAATAAAATGCCCTAGATTTTATCATGAAAATTCATATTTTTTTATTACTATTCGTATTGTTTGATTATGTGTATATTGCAGGAGAGACAAAGATCAAGAATTTACTATTGTAGCGTTTGTATCTCCTGAACTACTTACACAACTTATATTTGTACCTTTTACTCTATAGCCAAAATTCTATCTTGATTGTGCTCATCCAAGATGGAATGTGAGTGGTGCCCTTTGTGATTTTTTTTACTATTAAGACATTCTCATCTCATTCTCTCAATTTACTATCGTCTTGCACTGCCCGTGAGGGTTTTCACTCATATGACAGTTTGTTCTTTATTTCTCTGTTGTATTATGCCGTACTCGACCCTTTTTTTAGAATGATTAGAAGGTCATAGTATCAAAATCACATTATTATGAGTTAAAACTTGAAATATCGATGATAATATCATGCCTTAGCCTTTAGAGTATTTAAGAACATGATTATTGTTTTATTGAGCGATCAAACTGAACCTCAGTGAAGCTACCTACGTATCCTCTTAGGAATCAGGTCGAACATAGTTCAACAAATCAAAAATTATTTTTATTTTTTTATCATTTTTTTTATAAAATAATCTTTTGGGAAAAGAATATGTTCATGTTTGATAATGTCTTGACTTTAGTTGGTACCGACAATTAGTATTATGCATATTTGAAGAACTTCATATTACATGATATTACATAATAATAACATGCGATTTGAAGAACTTCATATTATTGGAATTAAATTTTCGTACAAGCATTCCATTTAAATCATGCGAAAATTCAGAATTACCTCTTTGTGAAAATTAATTCCACAAAAAAATTGTTACGATCTACTGATTTCCAAAGTTAATAACTATGTATTAACTTTAAGATTCACGAACATGGAACCACGAACAAAATCTCAAACTCTAGACTTAATTCACAAAAGAAAACTCACTTTTTCTTCTCTTTGCTTTTTGTTATCGTTTTCTTGATTTTCTGTATTTTTGTGTCAGTATCATTTCCTCTCTTTACTGAGCGTTTTATGTTAATAATAGATTTGAGCGTGAGTCTATTGTAAAAAAAAAAAGTAACCTGAGAGACTGGGAGTTTAATTTAAAATTTAGTTGAGAATTTTTAGGATGAGATAAAAGGAAAACACACAAAAAATATAATATTAATAAACAATATAAAACTCAAGATAAATATTTTTTTAAAAAAAGGAAGAATAAATGTGTGTATGGAAGAGGAAAAATCTGTGCAATTTGCAACATATGAGGGACAAAAAAAATGGAGGGAGGATTTTTAGGAAAAAATAGTTATGGAGTTTGAGGGTAATTAGAAAAAAAAGAGATAAAGTAATTTGAAATTTTATGACTCTTTTTTTCTTCTTAGTTTTTCATAAAATATAGTACTATTATTTTTGGACTAGATAAAAATTGAAGAATTAAAATAAATACATTAAATTCACAAACTTTCTTTATTAAATATTAAACATAATGTGAGCTTATAATTTCTTATACTTATCATATTTGTTATTTATTTATTTTAAATATAACCCTATTGAAATAACAATAATTAATAATAAAAATTGATGTAAATTTTTTGTGTTTTGTTAAAAAAATTAGATTTTCACTGTAGGACTTTGGGAGATCGTAAGAAGGATGAGTTTATGGCCTTAGAGCAAGGTTGAATATCTGTGGCTGCTTAGGATGCCAAGTTTCATGTTTTATCTAGATAGGCTACACGGTTGGTTAATACTGAAGAGGAGAGGGTCTGGTTATTTGCTAGACGTTTGAATGCAAAGTAACAGGTTTTGTCTGTCCATATGAGTTCTGCAGGGAAGAGTTTCAATGAGGTGACATGTTTTGTTAAAAAAGTGGAGGGAGTGAGGCGAGACGGTCAAGCCGAGGCATTGGCTAAGAGGGCCAAGAAATTTGGAAATTTTCAGGGCTCCTATGCTAGAGGATCTGGTGGACCAACGCTCACGTCCAAACAAATTAAATCCGCCATGCTCGCCTCTATAGGTAATTATTGGGGGACTCCATACAATAATTTTTAGTATAATAAAAGTACTGCACATGCGACGGGCAACAGACCATCTGGTGTTGACATTTGCTTTAATTGTGGGAAAATTGGACACATGAGGAGAGAATATTCACACTCGTGAGTATTCGAGTCCGACAACAGCCTTCTCGAGCAATGGTACCGGCGGGGAATGGTAATAATGGTAGAGGACGTCCACAAGGTGGGAGAGGAGGTAACCAGCGAGGCCACGAAGGTAGAGGAATGGGTAACAGAGGTAGAGATAATGCACAACCAAACAGGGAGGTAGCTCATGTTGATCATAAAGAAAGTGTTATACTTTTCCGAGTAAAATAAGGCAGAGGGGTCCGATGCAGTGATCACAGGTACTATTCTTGTCTGTGACCGAATGACTAATGTATTTTTTGATCCGGGTTCCACTTATTCTTATGTAACTGTGAGATTTTCCTTTGAATTTGAGTATGTGTGATGTCTTTAATGCCTCTATTCGTGTATCTACCAGTTTTGTACAATCAGTTATAGTAACCAACGTCTATCGTGCATGTCTTATTTTGTTTATGGGATTTCAGACTTGGGTTGATTTGGTAACTTCACATACGACTGATTTTGGTATTATCTTAGGTATGACTTGGTTGTCCCCCTATCATGTTGTGATTAATTGTAATACTATGTCCGTGACTCTAGAAATTTCGAGAAGGGAAAGATTAGAGTGGGAAGAGGCGTACAATCCTAAGCATGCAAAGATTATATCCTCCATCTGGGATAGTAAACTAGTAGAGCAAAGTTGTTTAGCTTATTTGGCTCATGTTAGGGATGTTGAGATTGAGGCTCCATACAGTGGTTCTATTTGTGGCATACCTCCAGATACATACATATATTCTGTATTGACTTAGAGCCTAACACTTGTCCCATTTCAATTCCACCGTATCGCATGGCTCCGGTAGAGTTAAGAGAGCTTAAGGCTCAAATCCAAGAGCTTCTTGATAAGGTATTTATCCGTCCTAGAGCTTCTGTATGGGGTGCTAGGATTTTGTTTGTCAATAAGAAGGATGGTAGCATAAGGATGTATATAGACTAGTGACAATTGAATATAGTCACGGTACCCCTTGCCTAGAATAGATGATCTCTTTGATCAATTGCAAGGTACAACGATTTTCTCTAATATTGATTTAAGATATGGGTATCATCAATAAAAAATTAGGCTGGAAGATGTACCAAGACGATGTTTAAGACTCGTTATGGGCATTATGAATTTTTAATAATGTCGTTTGTGTGTGTGTGTGTGTGTGTGTTTTTGTGTGTGTTTGTTGTCTCTCTCGGTGTGTGTGTATTAATTCAATAATTATTTTCAAAATTAAAGTACTATAATTTTTGTAAATGATTAATGTGAATCGTCATATGATGACTTATTTATTGATATCAAGATGACTAATTATATATACGGATAAGGTCTTAAAATACCGTTAAAGTATTGAAAATGGTACAAAATTACACTTCATCCACCTATTGGCTCCAAAATACTCTTTTCATCCACCTACTGGCTCCAAAATACCCTTGTCATCCACCTTTGGATTCAAAATTGACCATTTTTTAATTGTATTAAAATTAAACTCTTTAAATATTTTTTTAAATACTAGGAGTTCAACTATTAATTATAATTTTAATTTATTAATATAATAGAAAAACCAATCCACTATCCACTCATCACTAACTAAACCTCACTCAATTAATAATTCAATTATAACATCAAAATCATCATAAACACAACTAAAATACGATGAAATTATAGATTACTGAAAATGACATTCAAAATTATTCGAGTCCGAATCGAAGCCCCAATTAAATTTAGGTTGAGCCGCTTATTTAGTAGGACACTTTATTTCAAAATTGAATTAAAAATTATGATTAAAGGTAAAGAAATAATACATCCCGAATTAATTCATGCACTTTTTTAAAATATAATTTTATAAATATTTATGATTTATTTTAAAACCTTTAATATATTATTTTGAAAAAAAGTTAACTATGAAGTAACATCACATAATTGAGACGTGAGAATAAGTAAGATTAACATAGTCAGACTTTTAAGTTTATCGGTGATTTTTATGTAGCCACTTGAATGTATGATAATTTACTTCTATATTTTTTAAAAATACTCAATTGGCAGTAGCTTGCATTAATAATGTGACGGGTTCATTAATTTAGATCGATTTAATTAGTAATGGGTGGGTAGTGGATTGATTTATAAATTATACTAATAAGTTAAATTATAACAACTAGTTGAGCGCCACGTATTTTAAAAAATATTTAAATAGTTTAAATATAAAACCGTTAAATAAGTGGTCAATTTTGAACCAAAAGGTGGATGACAAGGGTATTTTGGACCGAATAGGTGGGTGGGAAGGGCATTTTGGAGCCAATAGGTGGATGAAGGGTAATTTTGTACCATTTTCAATATTTTGAGGGTATTTAAGGCCTTTTTCCGATATATATATCATCTAAACCTACAAAATTTAACAATGAAATAGCGTCATAACTCCACTACCTAGACAAAATATGGTAAACTGTCACGACCCAAATCGGGGACGCGACTGACACCCACATTTACCCTCCTATGTGAGCGAACCAACCAATTTAACCCTTAACATTTCAACATATATCAACAGAAAATAATGCGGAAGACTTAAACTCATTAATAAAACAATTCAAAACTATTATTATTATCCCCAAAATCTGGAAGTCATCAACACAAGAACATCTATGATCAAATTACTATCTAAGAATGTCTAAGAAGCTAAAAATACATAAGAAGCTAGTCCTTGCCGGAAGTCAAGGCATCAAGACTTGAAGAAGAAGATCCAGTCCAAGCTAGAAGCATTAGCTCACCCTGAGATCCGGTATGACGAAGACTGGCTCGAATTACTGTTGAGTTGAAGTTGACGGAACGTTTGCTGCATTACACAAATAACAAAGAAAAAAACATAAAAGTAGGGGGGTCAGTACAACCACAAGTACTGAGTAGATATCATCGGCCAACTCAAAATAGAAGATAATATATATCAAGTAATATTATAAATCAACTATAAACTCAACATGTAGCAACAACAAGTACTATAATTATCAACAAGTACCATCAAATTCATCCGTGAGGGCTCAAGCCACCATACCATACTCATTTGGGAATTAAGTTTATTAGATTGAGTATATTTATCATCTTTCAAGATTCATTATCTTTCTGCCTCTTGTGTCGGTACGTGACACTCCGATCCCCTACCACTATGTGTCGGTACGTGACACTCCGATCCCCTAATTCTACGTGTCGGTTCGTGACACCCGATCCCCTATATGTGTCGGTACGTGACACTCTGATCCCCTATATGTGTCGGAACGTGACACTCCGATCCCCTACATGTGTCGGTACGTGACACTCCGATCCCCTAATTCTACGTGTCGGTTCGTGACACCCGTCCCACTAATACTATGTGTCGGAACGTGACACTCCGATCCACTAATACTATGTGTCGGAACGTGACACTCCGATCCACTAACCTCATTCTATCCGTTCATCAAGCCTTCTCTATACCAAGGCATCACCAATCCCATTACTTTAATTCATCAATCCTTCTTTTATACCAAAACATCATCATTAATAACGTAGATTAAAGTTTCTTTCAAGATTTGGGATTCAATGATTTTCATCATGCTTGTTTTATCAAAATCACATAATCATATTCATGCAAGCATACAATTAAGCATATAGACAGGTTTACAATACCACCAATACATATCATTCACTATTAAGAGTTCACTACGAATATCGTAACAACCATAACCTACCTCCACCGAAGAATTGGAATCAACAAGAATTTCCCAAGCTTTGATATTCTTCTTCCTCGTTCGACCCTCTCAATCGATCAATCTCTCTCTCTCTCTTTTCTTTTGTTTTCTTTCTTCAAACCCTCTTTCTTTTACCCTAATTAACATATAATTAAGTGTAAAAGATGACAATAATACCCCACTAATTAACCCAAGGTTACCTCTTTTATCCCTCAAGAATTTGAGTTATTAATATAAACCCACGAAATCTATAATTAAGGAAAGAATAGTCCAAAACGTCCCTTAAAACGTGTAAAGAAATCCGATTCTGCCTGGGATTTGCGCAACCTGTGACGGCCCGTCGTTCCTGTGACGGTCCGTCACGCAGGTCGTCGCAGCCCCTTAGAACTCAAGTGGACTGTGACGGTCCGTCACACCTGTGACGGTCCGTCCTGCTCTTCCGTCATGACGATCAGAGACTCGTTCCCTGTACCAAATTCTCAAAAGTTGAAGTGTTTTGCAACGGGAGCTCACGACGGTACGTCGTAGCTATGACAGCCCGTCCTGCAGGTCCGTCACAGATTACAGAGAGTCGATTTTCAGTACCCAATTTCAGAATTCCTAAGTATATTGAAACGAGGCCCTGCGACGGTCCGTCGTGCCTGTGACGGTCCGTCGTGGGGTCCGTTGCCTCAGCCAATTTTCCAGAAATAAAATCTGCTGCTCAAAACGACTAAACAGGTCGTTACAATAGATACCAATTTACCCATCGTTCGTCCCCGAACGATCAAAAGAAGAAAAACAATGGCGAAAAGGAGTACCTGAATCTGTAAACAGATGTGGGTATTTTTCTTGCATATCTGCCTCCTTCTCCCAAGTAGCCTCTTCAACCGGTCGATTCTTCCATTGAACTTTGATGGATGCAATCTCTCTCGACCTCAACTTGCGAACCTCTCTATCTAAAATAGCAACGGGTTCCTCCTCATAAGTCAAATTCTCATCAAGCAAAACTGAATCCCAACGGATAATGTAGTTTCCATCTCCATGGTATCTTTTCAACATGGACACATGAAATACCGGATGCACTCCGGACAGCCCTGGGGGCAAGGCTAATTCATAAGCCACCTCCCCTATTCGCTTAAGCACTTCAAATGGTCCAATATACCTTGGACTTAGCTTACCCCTTTTCCCAAACCGCATCACCCCTTTCATGGGTGAAACCTTCAACAAGACTTGTTCACCTTCCATGAACTCCAAGTCTCTAACCTTTCGGTCTGCATACTCCTTTTGTCTACTTTGCGCCACTAGAAGCTTTTCTTGAATGCACTTCACCTTATCTAACGAATCCCTCAAGAGGTCAGTACCCCAAGGTCTAACCTCAAATGCATCGAACCACCCAATGGGAGATCTACACCTCCTCCCATACAATGCTTCAAATGGAGCCATATCAATACTGGAGTGATAGCTATTATTGTATGAAAACTCTGCCAAAGGTAAAAAGCTATCCCAATGGCCACCAAACTCTATCACACATGCACGAAGCATATCCTCCAACACTTGAATCGTTCGCTCAGACTGACCATCGGTTTGAGGGTGGAATGCGGTACTAAGATCCAACCTAGTACCCAATTCAGCATGTAATGTTCTCCAAAACTTAGAAGTAAACTGCGTACCTCTATCTGATATAATGGAGAGTGGAACCCCATGTAATCGAACAACCTCTGAGATGTAGATTTTGGCTAACTTCTCTGCATTGTAGGTCACCTTGACAGGAATGAAGTGAGCAGACTTAGTTAACCTATCAACAATTACCCAAATGGAATCAAACTTCCCCAATGTCTTTGGAAGACCAACCACGAAGTCCATTGCGATTCTCTCCCACTTCCATTCCGGAATGGGCATCCTCTGAAGTGTTCCTCCGGGCCTCTGGTGTTCATACTTTACTTGTTGACAATTTGGACATTTGGCAACAAACTCAACAATGTCACGCTTCATTCTACTCCACCAGAAATGTTGTTTTAGGTCGCGGTACATCTTGGTTGCACCAGGATGTATCGAATATCCGGAACTATGAGCCTCTGTCAGAATAGTGGTGATCAAATCATCGATGCGGGGTACACATACCCTTCCCTTAATCCTCAAAACACCTTCCTCATCAATTATTGCTTCCTTAGCCTCTCCTCGCAACACTTTATCTCGAATTCGACCTAGTTTCTCATCATCAAACTGTTTTCCCTTGATATTGTCAAGAAAAGAAGATCTTGCCTCTACACAAGCTAACAATCCTCCCTTCTAATTTATTTCTAATCTCATAAGGTCATTAGCCAGAATCTGCACCTCTCTAGCCAATGGGCGTCTAGAAATTTGCAAATGAGCTAGACTTCCCATGCTTCCGGCCTTTCTACTAAAAGCATCCGCCACAACATTCGCTTTTCCCGGATGATACAAGATTGTGATGTCGTAGTCCTTCAGTAGTTCCATCCATCTCCTCTGTCTCAAGTTCAAATCTTTTTGAGTAAAGACATATTGTAGGCTACGATGATCCGTATAGACCTCACACTTAACCCCATACAAGTAGTGTCTCCATTGCTTTAGTGCAAACACTACCGCGGCCAACTCCAAATCATGGGTCGGATAGTTACGTTCATGCACCTTTAATTGCCTCGAAGCATAAGCAATCACATTCTTCTCTTGCATTAGCACTGCACCCAAACCTGAATAGGATGCATCACAATAAACGATGAAGTTTTTACCCTCTACTGGCAAAGTAAGAATTGGTGCAGTAGTCAACAAGGTCTTGAGCTTCTGAAAGCTTTCCTCACACTCATCCGACCATACAAATGGAACATTCTGCTTAGTCAAGTTCGTCAATTGGGAAGCAATAGAAGAGAATCCCTTGACAAATCGGCGGTAGTAGCTAGCTAAACCAACGAAACTCCTTATTTCTGACACGTTTGTAGGTCTTACCCAATTCTTCACTGTCTCAATCTTAGATGGATCCACCATCACTCCATCCTTAGAAACCACGTGCCCTAAGAAGGACACTGAATCTAGCCAAAACTCGCACTTGGAGAATTTCGCATAAAGCTTCTTCTTCCTCAATAACTCTAACACCATTCTCAAATGCTCCTCATGTTCCTTCTTACTCTTGGAGTATATCAGTATATCATCAATAAACACGATAACAAAGAGGTCCAAATATGGCTTGAAAATCCCGTTCATCAAGCTCATGAAAGCAGCAGGGGCATTAGTAAGACCAAACGACATTACCACAAACTCGTAGTGCCCATACCTAGTTCGAAAAGGAGTCTTTGGCACATCCGTTGCCCGTATTTTCAATTGATGATAACCGGATCTCAAGTCAATTTTAGAGAAGACACAAGCACCTTGTAACTGATCGAACAAGTCATCAATGCGAGGAATGGGGTACTTGTTCTTAATAGTTACCTTGTTCAGTTGTCTGTAGTCTATGCACATCCGAAAACTCCCATCCTTCTTCTTCACGAACAAAACCGGAGCACCCCAAGGAGATGCACTTGGTCTAATGAAGCCTTTGCTCAACAACTCTTGAAGTTGTGCCTTTAACTCTCTTAACTCCGCGGGAGCCATTCTATAAGGGGGTATAGAAATGTGGCGAGTACCCGGTTCCAAATCAATGTAGAAGTCAATATCCCTATCCGGTGGCATGCCAGGAAGATCTGTAGGGAACACATCCAGAAACTCACGGACTACCGAAACTGACTCAATCGAAGGTACTTGAGTAGTGTCATCCTTGAGATGTGCCAAGAAAGCTAAACACCCTTTACTAACCATTTTCTTAGCACGAAGAAAGGAGATGATACGCACCGGATTGGAAGTGTAGTCACCCTCCCACACTAACGGATCTGCCCCAGGCTTGGCTAACGTCACAGTTTTAGCATTGCAATCCAAGATCACAAAATTCGGAGAAAGCCAAGTTATACCCAGAATTACATCAAAGTCACCCATTTCTAAAATAACCAAATCTACATAAGTGTTGCTCCCCACAAAATTCACCAAACAAGACCTATATACCTTTTCAACTATCACAGACTCACCCACCGGAGTAGAAACACGAATAGGCGTGTCAAGCAATTCACAATGTAAATTCAGACCATTAGCAAATGAGGAAGATACATAAGAAAATGTGGATCCAGGATCAAACAATACGGAAGCCATGCAATCACAAATCAAAAGGTTACCTGTGATGACAGCATCTGGTGCCTCCGCTTCAGATCTCCCAGGAAAAGCGTAACAATGGGCCCCTTTACTTGTCTGTCCGATGCCCCTACCATGTTTTGTTGTAGTGGCTCCAGTTTGCCCATCACCTCTGCCATTGTGGTGACCACCATTACCTCGACCACCACGTCCTCCAGAAAAACGGCCTCTACCATGACCACCTCTACCTCTAGCTATTGGGGGTCTGTAACTCTGTTTTGGACAATTCCTCCTAATATGTCCAATCTCCCCACATCCATAACACTCTCTGGAGTCAGGCATAGGTCTCTCGGAGTAGTGTTGACCGTTCTGAGGTGGACCCCCAACTACAGTCTGTAGTGAAGACTGAATTGGTCGAACTGAGTAACCTCCGGAACTCTGTCCTCTAGAGTAAGAACCATTAAACTCACCTCCCCTTCGAAACCTTTTTGATGTCGATGTCGTGGTGAAGTCATCTGGCTTCACTCCTTCCACCTCTATTACAAAATCTACCACCTCTTGGAAGGATGTTGCCGTAGCCGCTACCTGTAAGGCTGAAATCCGCAATTCTGACCTCAACCCCTTCACAAACCGGCGAATCCGCTCTTGGGTATTGAAACAGAGTTGAGTGGCATACCTGGATAATGCACGAAACTTAGCCTCATAGGCGTTAACCGTCATCCTTCCTTGCTCTAGACTCAAGAACTCATCCCTTTTTCTATCTCTCAAAGTCCTTGGGATATACTTCTCCATAAACAAGCTAGAGAATGATTCCCAAGTCATAGGTGGTGCCTCTGTTGGTTGACACTCAACATGTGACCGCCACCACATTTTGGCGTTCCCTTGAAACTGATAGCTTACGAACTCAATGCCAAACCGTTCTACTATACCCATCTTGTGTAGTAGCTCATGACAATCAACCAGAAAATCGTAGGCATCCTCTGATTCTGCGCCCTTAAAGACTGGAGGTTTCAATTTCAAGAACTTACTGAAAAGTTCATGCTGATCATTTGTCATAATAGGCCCAGTAGTCAGACGTGGAAATATGCCTATTCCCAATGAGGCACCCATACGAGGAGCCATAGTAGCCGCATGTCGTATCTCTGAAACCGGAGGTGTTGGTGCAGAAACCACTGGAGGTGCTTGACCCTGATCAGATAATCCGCTAAGATAAGCAAGAACCTGATTGATCATCTTTGGGGTAGGTTGGGGTGGAAATTCCTCATTTTGCACTTGTTCATTCTCCCCTTCCTCACCCTCTCTTATCACCTCCTCGGTCGGTGGAGGAGTCACCGCCCTAGTATTAGATGGGCTAGGGGCTCGTCCTCTTCCTCTAGAGGACGTCCTCCCACGACCTCTTCCACGGCCTCTTGCCGCTGCTCTTCCTCGAGCCACAGCCCCAGTGGCTGGCTCAGTCGTTTCTTGTCTTTCCGTTGTTGCTGCTGGTGCGGTCGTTGCTCTAGTTCTAACCATCTGCGAAATAGAATGAAGATGGTCAGATACCAATTTGTATTACCTAGATACCAATTGGACTCAAGTAGTAGCACGGAAGAAGAATGAAAGAATGGAATTTTCCTAAAGTCTTATAGCCTCTCAAAGAAAAGTAAAGGCGTTCCCCTACCGTTCCTTAAGACTCTACTAGACTCGTTCTTGTGTGATGAGACCAATGAACCTAATGCTCTGATACCAAGTTTGTCACGACCCAAATCGGGGACGCGACTGGCACCCACATTTACCCTCCTATGTGAGCGAACCAACCAATTTAACCCTTAACATTTCAACATATATCAACAGAAAATAATGCGGAAGACTTAAACTCATTAATAAAACAATTCAAAACTATTATTATTATCCCCAAAATCTGGAAGTCATCAACACAAGAACATCTATGATCAAATTACTATCTAAGAATGTCTAAGAAGCTAAAAATACATAAGAAGCTAGTCCATGCCGGAAGTCAAGGCATCAAGACTTGAAGAAGAAGATCCAGTCCAAGCTAGAAGCATTAGCTCACCCTGAGATCCAGTATGACGAAGACTGGCTCGAATTACTGTTGAGTTGAAGTTGACGGAACGTTTGCTGCATTACACAAATAACAAAGAAGAAAACATAAAAGTAGGGGGGGTCAGTACAACCACAAGTAGTGAGTAGATATCATCGGCCAACTCAAAATAGAAGATAATATATATCAAGTAATATTATAAATCAACTATAAACTCAACATGTAGCAATAACAAGTACTATAATCATCAACAAGTACCATCAAATTCATCCGTGAGGGCTCAAGCCTCCATACCATACTCATTTGGGAATTAAGTTTATTAGATTGAGTATATTTATCATCTTTCAAGATTCATTATCTTTCTGCCTCTTGTGTCGGTACGTGACACTCCGATCCCCTACCACTATGTGTCGGTACGTGACACTCCGATCCCCTAATTCTACGTGTCGGTTCGTGACACCCGATCCCCTATATGTGTCGGTACGTGACACTCCGATCCCCTATATGTGTCGGAACGTGACACTCCGATCCCCTACATGTGTCGGTACGTGACACTCCGATCCCCTAATTCTACGTGTCGGTTCGTGACACCCGTCCCACTAATACTATGTGTCGGAACGTGACACTCCGATCCACTAATACTATGTGTCGGAACGTGACACTCCGATCCACTAACCTCATTCTATCCGTTCATCAAGCCTTCTCTATACCAAGACATCACCAATCCCATTACTTTAATTCATCAAGCCTTCTTTTATACCAAGGCATCATCATTAATAACGTAGATTAAAGTTTCTTTCAATATTTGGGATTCAATGATTTTCATCATGCTTGTTTTATCAAAATCACATAATCATATTCATGCAAGCATACAATTAAGCATATAGACAGGTTTACAATACCACCAATACATATCATTCACTATTAAGAGTTCACTACGAATATCGTAACAACCATAACCTACCTCCACCGAAGAATTGGAATCAACAGGCAATTTCCCAAGCTTTGATATTCTTCTTCCTCGTTCGACCCTCTCAATCGATCAATCTCTCTCTCTCTTTTCTTTTGTTTTCTTTCTTCAAACCCTCTTTCTTTTACCCTAATTAACATATAATTAAGTGTAAAAGATGACAATAATACCCCACTAATTAACCCAAGGTTACCTCTTTTATCCCTCAAGAATTTGAGTTATTAATATAAACCCACGAAATCTATAATTAAGGAAAGAATAGTCCAAAACGTCCCTTAAAACGTGTAAAGAAATCCGATTCTGCCTGGGATTTGCGCAACCTGTGACGGCCCGTCGTGCCTGCGACGGTCCGTCACGCAGGTCGTCGCAGCCCCTTAGAACTCAAGTGGACTGTGACGGTCCGTCACACCTGTGACGGTCCGTCACACCTCTGACGGTCCGTCACACCTGTGACGGTCCGTCCTGCTCTTCCATCATGACGATCAGAGACTCGTTCCCTGTACCAAATTCTCAAAAGTTGAAGTGTTTTGCAACGGGAGCTCACGACGGTACGTCGTAGCTATGACAGCCCGTCCTGCAGGTCCGTCACAGATTACAGAGAGTCGATTTTCAGTACCCAATTTCAGAATTCCTAAGTATATTGAAACGAGACCCTGCGACGGTCCGTCGTGCCTGTGACGGTCCGTCGTGGGGTCCGTTGCCTCAGCCAATTTTCCAGAAATAAAATCTGCTGCTCAAAACGACTAAACAGGTCGTTACGTAAACATTCATAAGAACTCCTTTGTCCTTTTAGTTTACTACTAGATACAACCATGCATAGAAAATTAAATTCAAACTTCCAAAGGGGTTATGTCTATTATCTCCTTGAGTTTGTAATATTTCCCTAATTGGAATTCCATCCGCTCGCAAAGATTTTAGGTATTTAAGTAGTAAATGCTACTAAAAGAAAACAAAGGGATACAGAGTTCAATCTTGAAGGGCTTCAACAATCTCATAAAATTGCATTCACATGAATTTATTAGTAGCAAGAAAGAAAATTGCTTTTCAGTCTCTTGAGTTAGCTAGTTGAGTATGTCCAGTTATAGTTTTATAATGTTGAACCTTATCAATTAATACAACAGTTTGTTATTGTAGATACATAATTTTTACCCTCCTCGAGTTTCAACCGAATTTTTAGCTTTAAATATCTATTTTAAATCTAATTCTTATGTCATTTTTACTTGAAAAAAATGAAAACCACAAAAATAGTCATTGTCAAGATAATACTTTTATTTTCGATTTGCATAGAAAAGTCTAAAAATATGTTGTTTAATTTTCTTATATTTATTTCGATACTATACTATTTTTTGGTTATTTTTAAAAAGAAAAATCAAAAGATCTAACTCACCCCCCAATTTATTTTGATCTTCTTACAAATCCGTAAGGGCATATTAGGAAGATTAGACACGAGAAATAGATCACATTCACTCTAATCACATTCTCCACTGATATTTTACCATTACATAGCCATGTAGTTCAACTGTAATCCACCAAAACTAAGAAAACAACACAACAAATCTGGTTGCTCAAGATATAAACGGAGGTAGAGTCGAGTTTGGCAAAGTGGTTTGGTCATGCTCTAGTCAATACCTTGTTTCATTTTCAAGTTTAACTGGTGATTTTCTACTATAATCCAACGCTTAGAGATTTTTATTAACAGAGTGAAGAAAGTTTACTCCATCAAGGTTCTTTCTCAACTTTTTAATTCAATTTTTATCCATCTGTTCTTGTTATTTTCATGACTAGTGTATATCTATGTCCACGTGTTTGTTTTATCTAATGTTAATGTTTCAAGAATAATTCTTGAATTTCAATTCTTATTTTATTTTATACTTTGGTGTCTCATCACGTGAAATTTCCTTTTTATTGTTCAATTTTGTGGTATATACGTTTGATTATATATGTGCTCTAGCTTGATGTTGTCTTTGTTTATTATTTATTATGAGGTTGGATACCTAAAAAGAAACAACACTACAACAAATAGCCATTTAGTGGCATTATATTTTATAAATATTGCCGGAAAATATTTTGGGTCAATTGAGTTAATGTATTTGCATCGTAATTGCATCTAGAGTCACTTAAGTCTTTACTATATTTATGCAAAGTATTGGTTATAAATATTCATATTTAGAGCCTGTTTGGCTCAGCTTAAAAGCTGGTCAAACTGACTTTAAAACTGGTTTTTGACTTATTTAGCCGTTTGACAATACTCAAAATAACTTATTTTAAGTTTAAAAAAACTTATTTTAAGCCAAAAGTTAAAAACTGGGGTAGGGGTGTTTTTTTTTTTTTTAGCTTATAAGCTGTTTTAAGTTGACCACATTTTACTTTTTTGCCCTTAAAATTTTTATACAATCTCCAACTTACCCACATAACCCTAACATCTCTTTCTTCCATTTTTTCCTTTTCACGTGTGGATGATAGACAATTACTATTACTAATGAATGAAGATAAAATAAATCTTAAATCTTTCAAGTGATCTATTCAAATTATATATTATTAAAATGTAAAATAAATTGCACATATAACTTAAATAAAAATTTATATTCCTCTTATAAATAATTTGTGATAATAAAAAAATATGTGAATGATAGACAATTATTATTACCTATGAATGAAACTAAGATAAAATCTTAAATTGTTCTTTGATCTATTGAAATTATATATCTTTAAAATCTATAATAAGTTTATATTCCTCTTATAAATAATTTGTGATGAGAAAGAAATATGTGAATGATAGCAAAATATAATTATTTATGGCTGTAAAATATAAATTATTTAACTTTTATTATGTTAATATCTTTTAAGGGTATTTCAGACATTGATTTAAAAAGTTGTTTATCAGCACTTATTTGCCAAACACATCAACAATTTTTTTTTAACTTCAGCACTTTTATCCAAACGCATAACTGCTTATTTTAAAAATAAGTTTCAGCACTTTCAAAAGTACTTTTTTAAAACTGCTTTTATTAAGCCCATCCAAACGGGCCCTTAATATTGTCATTAAATTTAATACGGAGACACCTATATTATTGAGATTACATTCTTTATTTGTAGTATTGTAAAAATACTAATTCTTGTCAAATCTATATCGATAAGAAGATATATAAAAAAAAAAAAAAAAAAAGAAGAGTAAATTAAGAAAATAAAGCAACTCTGAGTTAAAAGGTAAAAGATGAAACTTTTAAAGACAAGTAAAAGTCCAATATGGGTCAAAGAGGGAAGAAGACCCTTTTGGAAACAAAAATGTTAGTGGAAATATGAAAATAAAGAATAAGGAAGAATAATTATATTTAACCTGGTTCAGATCAAAATGATTCTATGTCCACTAGAGAACAAATGTATGTAGATTAACAAAGTCACGGGAGAGATCTCAAATGCATCTAAGAGAACTGCTCTACTAATTCTCTACTTCTTTAATGTATTTTGCTATGAGTTTTAGGATGATCATTCTTCATTGTTGAAAACATCCTTAAAATTCATAGCAAAATACATTAGAAGAGTAGATAATTATTAGAGCAATTGTCTTAATGTATTTGGGATCTCTCCCCTCTCTTTGTTAATATACAGACAGTTGTTCTCTAGTGGACATAGGATCATTCTGATCTGAATCACGTTAAATATTGTTGTTCATCCACTCTTTAGTTTTATGTTTTCGCTAGCATAGATACTAAAATATAAATGTTCACATTTGCCAGAAGAAAATTTCTTAATAGACAATTCTAGGTTTATGTTCCAGTAAACCATTTGGTTTGTGGGTTATTTGTCATGAATTTTTAACTTGATATCTATCTTGTTCTCCTTTTTTTTCTTAAATAAAATTTGAGAATGTCATATATAAGTGTGTGGCATATGTATATGCGGCCGAATATCATAGAGTATTTTCTACCTTCCACCAATATAGGTATTAGAGAATATTGTTTTATCAATTTGTATTCTTATATAACATAATACTAGAATGCATGCTACAATCGTTCAGCTTCATTTAACACAGTTTTTTTGCATTAATGTGGACTGCCTGCAAATTCGTTGTAATATCACATGTAATAATAATATATAAGAGAGTAGAAACTAATTAGCATAGGAGAGTGAATATATTGTCATCAGTTGGGGAATAGATGACGACATTTTGAGTACATAACTCAACAAACTATGGCCTTTGGAGGAGTTCGAATCTTAAAAATTCAATAGCATAAGCAAGAATTACATGTATTCTGGAAATGGAAAAGCTAAAAGCAAGGAATATGACAAAGGAATGCTGTTTGAAGGTTGTTGGCTCCAAGTCTCTCAAGAATCAAATGGCACACTTCACAAATGCATAAAATGAAACAACATCTCCACCTTTCAGCAACATTTTTCTGCATCTAATGAAAAATATATATATACAAGCGATGCAACACAAAATTAATTGACAGGATATGCCGATTCTCTGGAGGTTTATTCCTTCTCTTAAATTGAGAAGGAATGCTCTATTTAAACATGGAAGGAAATAGTGATAGCCTGATAGGGCTACACTCTATCAGCATGCAACTCTTTTGGTGGCTGCATACATCAGCTTGATCAAATATTTGAGCTTACGTGCTAAAGGATAGTTGCTTCTGTTACTGTCTCTAGAAGAAGCTTAGACTCTAGAAGAAGAAGAGGACATACAATTTTATTCAATATGCATAAATTAAACCCTTCTTTCAAACTCTATCTCCCCTTTAACCAAATGCTAATTGAGTTTGAATCCCAAAGAAAACACTTCAATATCTTACTCGGCCCAACCTCGTTAAAGACTTCTAATTGATCATACGCCCTTATAGAGTTAACTTGGTTCACAACATTATATTGTGCCATCCTGCTGGAAATTTAGTTTCAGGTTTTACAGAAGAACATATTAACTCAGCAGCGGTGGATAGAGTATGTAAAAAACTTTTGCATCAGAGTTATAACATTAAGCAAAATCAGTAACCATGCAACTCTCCTTTGGTATTTCATTTGAAATATGTGATGAATAAATAAGCACATGCCAATAGAAAACAATATAGAGACTTACTAGTGGTGGATACAGTATGTACTGCATCAGAAATACACTAAGTAGAGACAGTAACTGGGCATCTCTCCTTTGGCATGTTAGCTTAAATGTATAAGTGCATGCCAATAGAGAGTAGCCCTACCAGTGTTTCCCTTATAAGTTCAAGAATATATTTTTATTCACCAACTCTCCTTTTTCTCATTTTTCTGCTTCTGTTTCATCATAACAGAGCCTTCCAAGCTTATATAGGTCATTCCTTCTCAGTTTAAGAGACGACATAAATTATAAACCCATGGAGAATCAGCATATCCTTCCATTTTTATCACGATAACGCAAACTAATTAACTATTTGTGGAAGTTTAAAGTCTATTTGCACCTTTCAACACATATGGTATGATATTAATTTACGAATTTGCATGCTACAAAAAACAGTCCTTATGACTTAAGACATTCAAGTATAATGAAGCTGAACAATTAGCGTCCAAGTCTGGATCAATGTTACAGAAGAATATATTCATTAATATATACCATCCTAGTTTCTTGCTCCAGCAAGTCTATCCCTCAAACCTGTGCCTCATATACCCACATCACATCTATATTTATATCTGTATCAGTATCAATATCAATATTATTTGAAAGTGAACTGCAATTTGGAACGTTGAATCGCCAAAATATCCTTCTAAATAGTTAATCTTAATATATATCCAACTTATAAATTAATTAAATGGTGTCAAGTAGTGAATAATTGATAAAAGCAACCTATTTCCAATCGTTGATAAACAATGTCATCGAGTCAGACACTTCAAGAGCCTAACTAGAAAAGCCACTATTTGGAATAAGGGCGTTCATTGTTTGGAGAAGCAAATAACTGCATAGACTTCTAAAATGAAGATCTTAAGTTCAGTTTGTTAGCTACGTGAACTTTTACATTGCTAATGATGATTCCGTTCCCACCTTGTAATATCCTACCCCATTTCCCTTTCTCTACCCCTATGTGATAATAAGAGGTGTATAGGAAAAACAATGGGCAAAAAATAGTAATAAATTAATTAAAAACATATCATATTCTAGAAGGATAAAGGCGTTTTCATACAAGAAAGTCTGCCAGATTGTGTTTAGGCAGTAGTGATGTGAGGTAATTTGATTGTTCAGTTTGGTAGTTGCTTATCTCTCGAAAGAATATTTTTTTCAATTTGTTGCTTGTTTCTTATTAGTGTCCAGAATTGGACTGTGTTGAACTGGCACAAATATGATACACTTCGAACTTTTATTACGAGAGAACACAACAAGCACCTTATTCGATCTTTATTTGTGTTAGGCTGATGAAGCAGCATTCTTCATTTCATGTCCTCTAAAAGCGCTGGAATCCTAAAAATCAAAACCAAATAGAAATTGTAACTAGAAATATAAAAGAGAAAAGAAGAACAGAAAAATAAGGAATATGATAAAAGGATATGCTGTATTTCACTCCTTGAGTGCAAAAGGCACATACTTCAAAGGCATGTCATGCAGCATCAACTTTTTCCGAAGGGCATCTGATGAAAATATTTTTAACGGAGTTGCTTTCAGAAAATCAAATTGTTAAGGATAACAAAGTTACCACATTTTTTTACTCTAGTAAAAGCAATCCCATAATGGAAGAAGATATCCCCAAACCACAACTAGAACCAAAAATCACATAGGATATGCTGGTTCTCTCCAAGGGTTTATACCATCTCTTAAACTGAGAAGGAATGCCTATAAAAGCATTGAAATCTCTGCTTTGGTGAACCAGAGGAAGAAGAAACGGAGAGTTGGTGAATGAAAATATATTCTTGAATATATAAGCGAAACAGTGATAGACTCTCCATTGGCATGCAATTGTATATTTCAGCTAACACGCCAAAGGAGAGCTGCCCTGGTACTGTCTTGGCTTAATCTACATGGCCTTCGGGCATTTTTAATATTTTATTCTGATTCGTTCTGTTCTCATATTTTTCAAAATATCAAGTCTGGTTTACTTTGTCGTGAACCCACCAATTGATAATTTGAATGCGATTGTGAGATGTATTCAATTGGAAATTATAGCTCTATAAATGTTTCTCAATTACATTCTAATTTTTGCATTTAATCCTCAAATTATTTCTGTTAACTGAAGATTCATACATAGTTCTGATGAATTAGAATTCAACTCAATTGTAAATCTCGGACAAGCTGCTTGGATGGTTCAAAAGATTTCCAAAGCTAAGACATTAACACTTTGGAAATTCCGATTACAGGATGGATGAGGTTCAGCAGATCACACAATTTTCCATTAGGAAAATGTTGCAAATGTTACAACGTGATTTATCTAAAGGTACTTGAAAATTTTCCGAAGTTTCAAATATACAGTTCAAACTCGGGGAATTATTCTGGAGTTCAAGTTTAAGTCAGTTAAGATTATAATATTGGTTCGCAATAATTTTTTTTCCAGAAGACTCTAGCCCTATCAATCATGATATTGGGGAACTCAACATTGATTTGGAAAAGGCCAATCGGTTCAGCTGCAGCTCAAAGACCATTTTACAGTTGTAAGATTAGACTTGTAGTTCTATTCTGAGCCATTTTATGTGTAACTACAAATACTTGATTCAGTTATGAATTAAAGTTTGATACATCAATCATTCTCAATTCCATGAATAGTTTAGTTCTGTTATCTCTTTTTTCTTTGTCTTTAAGCCGGGTCATTTCTACCAGGGAAATTTCCATCGAATTTTTGTGAGTGTAATTCTAACATGGTATCATAGTCGGGAAATGAACTTTTGTTTTGCAGCTCATTTTAAGTTATGATGATTGAACAAACTTATATTTCTAACAAGGATTCATATCCTTGTTATTGGGACAGATGATAGTGAAATGAATTAATAAACTCAGTGTAAGGAATATTTGTGTGTCATCATCAAAAAGGGAGACGGACTCCTAAGCGTTCAAGTCTGTGCACATCTTTGGCTAACTCCCTCTTTTCTTCCTCAACATGGGTGGTACTCCCCATTGATAACCTACTTAAAGCATCATCAACCATAGTAAAGAATACTCATGTCATAATCCTTGAGTAATTCTAACCACCTCCTCTATCTGAGATTGAGCTCTTTCTGGGTGAACATATATTGGAGGCTCTTGTGATTAGTGAATATATCAACATGAACTCCATGCAAGTAGTGCCACCTATCTTCAAGGCAAATACTACCGCAACCAACTCTATGTCATGGCTTGGGTAATTCTTCTCATTGACTTTCAACTGTCAGGAGGCATAAGTTGTGACCTTGCCGTTCTGCATTAACACCCAGCCCAACCCAACTCTAGATGCATCTTAATAAACTACAAAACTTTGAGTACTTTCTGGTAAGGTCAAGACTGGGGAAGTAGTCAACCCCTTCTTCAACTCCTGAAAGCTTTTCTCACAAGCTTCAAACCACTGAAACTGAACTATTTTCTGAGTCCACTTGGTCAAAGGAGACGAGATAGATGAAAACCCCTGAACATACCTTGTATAGTAGCCAGCCAAACCCAAGAAACTCCTAATATATGTGGGTTTAGGACAACTCTAAACCGCTTTTATCTTTTGGGTATCAACTCTAATCCCATCACCTGAAACTAAGTGGCCCAAGAATGCCACATACTTAAGCCAAAACTCGTATTTTAGAACTTGACTTAAAACTCCTTATCTTAAAGTCTAAAGCTATCCTGAGGTGACTACTATGATCTTCTTCATTCCTTGAATATATTAGAATGTCACTAATGAAAACGTGTATAAACATATCTAGATAAAGTTTGAAGATTCATATGATCCATGAATGCTGCTAGTGCATTTGTCAACCCAAAAGACATGACCAAAAACTCATAATGGCCATATATGGTTCTAAAAGTTGTCTTTGGAATGTCACATTCCCTAACTTTGAACTGATGATAGCCAGATCATAGATCAATTTTCGAGAAACAGGGGGTACCCTGAAGTTGATCGAAAAGATCAATTATCCTAGGAAAAGGATACTTATTCTTGATGGTAACCTTATTCAATTGACGGTAGTCTATATACATCCTAAGAGAACCATCTTTCTTCCTCACAAACAAGACCGGAGCACCCCAAGGTGAGACACTTGGTCGAATGAAACATTTATCTAACATATCTTTCAGTTGTTCTTTCAACTCTTCAAGTGTCATTCTATATGGCGGAATAGAGATAAGATGAGTATCTGGAATGATGTCTGTGCTGAAGTTTATTTTTCTCTCAGGAGGGACTTCGAGTAGATCATCAGGAAAGAGTTCTGGAAACTCTTTTACTAGAGGAAATGACTAAAGGGAAGGTACCACATCACTTGAGTCATTAACTTGGACTAATTGATAAATATAATCCTTTGAAACTAACTTCCTCTCCTTAAGGTACGAAATGAAATGACCCTTAGGCACTACTGAACTACTAATCCACTCTATAACTGGCTCATTAGGGATCTGAAACATGACAACTCGAGTTCTACAATCTATTGATGCATAACATGCATGAAGCCACTCCATTTCTATAATGACATAAAAATCTACCATGTCTAACTCCACTAGATCTGCCATGGTGTTCTTATGATTGATGGAAATTTGGACAATAATGATAGACTCTTTCCACTAGAATAGACTCCCTAACAGGTGTAGAAACGCAAAAAGGTTCACAAAGTTTCTCCGAAAGAATCTCAAACTTTTTTGCAACATAAGGAGTTACAAAAGACAAACTTGCTCCCTCATCTAGCAAATCACAAAAACCAAAAGTTAAGACTTTGATTATACCGGTGACAACATGTAGAAAGTTCTATTGTTCTTGGCAGTTAGTGATTGCATAGAGACGATTTTCCCATATGCCAGTACCAGAAGTGGCTCCTCTAGGTGCAACCCTTTCTGGTGGAGCAACTAATACAGATTGGGCTCTGTTGCCCGGATTTCCACTACTCTGCCTGTTCTTAGGGCACTCCTTCATGAAGTGACCCTCCTAACCACACTTAATGCAACCCGTCTGGACATCACGACATTTACCTGGGTGGCTTCTACCACACTTAGCACATGCAAGAGTATCACTACCTCTATATGCCAAACTTCCTTCAGACTGTGCTGGTCTAGCTCTAAAGTTCTGTGAATTCTATCCATGATGCTCACCTTTGTTTTTGGGTGCAGGAGAACTAGAAAATGAAGGTGCAGGTCCCTTTTGTTTCTGAAATTGTGGCCGATTCAAACCACCTTTTTTGCTACCCTGACTCATTCACAGTCTTAGCTTTTCTGCTTCTATATTCTTTTATGTCTCTCAGCTTCTCCTCTTTGACTTGGTGCATATAAACCATCATCCTGGATATGTACATGTTGCCTATCAGCATCGTAGCTCTGGCCTTTTTTTTTGATGCACGACCCAAGCCAACGACAAATAAGCTCGTTCTGCTCCTCATGCCCTTAACCATTTTAGGAGCATAAGGAGATAGTTGGGTGAACTTGAACTCATACTCATGTACACTCAAGGAGTCCTATTTCAATTTAAGGATCTCTTGTATCATTGCCTCTTTCAGTTCTCGGGTAAAAAAATGCCCCAAGAAAGCTTCTTCAAAGCTAACTCAACTCAGATGTTGTGCATCCTCATCTCTGACCTCCTTCCATTGGTTGAACCAAATCCTAGACACATTCTTCTGTTGATATGCAACTAGCTCAAACCTTTTAACATCAACAATATGCATCATATTAAAAGCCTTCTCCAGCTCTTCCATAATTTTTTTTTGAGAAACTTCACTTCAATCTACATCTCTACCTCCCTGCACAACCTTAAACCTGCCCCACAGAACCTCAAACTGGCACAGTCACTAAGAAGGAAATATACAAGATAAATAGGATAGAGGACTTTATTCCTACATAAATATTCTTGTGATAATCAAAATTTAAGCTTGTAAAGTAGATTAAAATGATAGTTAAGGTTAGGGGTGACAAATGGTTGGATTAGATCAGATTTGGATGGGTTGAATATAAATTGAGAATAAATGATTTAAGGAAAAAAAAACTTAAATACACAACTTTAAGTTTCTTACAATCTACTTTTCCCTACTTTGTTTTTAAAAAAATACTTTAATCCCTTATTTAACTTGTAATTGAAATGTGGTAGATACATAATTCACTCTTTCCTCCTACATTCACCATTCCTTATGTCACTCTTTGTTTTTCTCCCTAATTTCACTCAATTCTCTTTTCAGTTACAAATCATTATCCCAAATTAATTTTTAATTATTTTCTCTCTCAATCAAACAAATTTCAAACATCAATCTTCACTTTTATTTCTTACGTTTTATCCAAAAAGTTTGTCAAATATACTTCAGTCGATTTTTGTTTCAATTGTTTCTTGATACATGTCATACTTCGTTTTCTCTGTCTCTCTCCCAGAGTTTGTCATCTTTTTACTCCAATTTTTATTTTGTTTCATCGTGTTCACATGAATCCAGATACTAATAGAAAAATATACGATTTTGATGACAAAGATTGTGCAAAAAATAGAAAAAAAATTACAAATGCATGACTAGGACGAAAATTGTATGCAAATGTACGAGGTGTTGGCTTCAGTTGCAGATCCATCAAAAAATTTTGCACATCATGATTGAAAAATGATTATATTTGTTGTTGAGGTTGAAGATCAGATCCATGTCTGTAGAGATATATTATAGCTAATAGTGTTTATAGTTCATTATATATCTCATACATATTTTCTTGAATATAATTAAATGTATCATTAACATATTTGTTAACAATTGTTTGTTCTAAAACTACAAATATCGATGATACTATTAAGAATCAGAAATGACGGATGTTTCAGAAGTCTAACAGACAGATGAAAATATTCATGATACTAACAAAAATCAACAAGAAATAGAGAATTTTTCAGAACTGTAACCTGCATATGAAAATATTCATGTGTTACTACAGAAGCAAGTGAATATATACATTAGTATGATCTGAAAATTTAGTATATGATACATTATCAAATGTGTTTGATACATCAAAATAAAAATTTGTATATGAAACATTATTAATTTACCTTTAATGTATCCTGACTTATACTACATGCTGCTATTTAGGATGATGAACCAGATCAAGGCCCCCAAGATCTTAAAGAAGCAGCAACGAATGAAGATACCTAAACAGTAATATATCATGTATAATGTATTTTTTGATAAAGTAAAGTATTACTCTAACAAATTAAGAAACATAAAGAGTAATATATCACACACTAATTTATTAGGCATGATACGGAAATCAAATTTTTACTAAATATATCTCATATTTTTTTGTTTATGATACATAGCTACATCAGATTATATGGGCATGATTCATAAATACTAATTTATACTACATGTATCGATCTCAAGGCAAACAACTTATGAGCAACAATTACATGTTTAATATATCCCGTAACAATGCAATACTTATCAATTTAAACGAGATACATAAATAGTAATGTATCATGCACTAATCTTTTAGATATGATACCTAAATTCGAATTAAATAAATGTATCAATCACTTAACACTACCACATGATAATGTCTCAATCTCAAATCTAACATCTTATGAGCAACAACAACTTATTCAATGTATCTAGTATATATACAATATTTCTCAATTTAAATGATAATAAATACTAATATTATCATGCACAATTTTTTTAGATATGATACGTTAATTCGAATTATAGTAAATGTATCAATTACATAACAATTATCATGATACATAGCAATTATCACAAGGTAATGTATCGATCTCAAATCTAACATCTTACGGGCAACAATTACTTATTTAATGTATCTAGTATATATACAATACTTATCAATTTAAACAACATACATAAATAATAAATGCTAAGTTGCGAAGATATTTATGATGTATTTTCTAAATTTTTTTTGATAATTTTGTATCAAAATTGAAAAGACCTTCAATGAATTAGAAGAAGAATTTTGCATCTCAAAATTTTCAATGATTTTAAATCAAAATTAAAAGGATCTTCGATGAAGTGGGAGAAAAATATCCCAGAGACATAATACAATATCAACATACACTCGATAACAATACTTGGTTGAGTAATCTTTTGGTGCACTTTCTCAACAATATAAATGAACTCCTGTTTATCTTTGAGTGCCCAGTTGATTTTGTTATTGTTTCATGTGCCAAGATCAATCATGATGTGCTTAATTCTTTAATGCCTCTGCAACTGAAGCCAACACCTTGTCCATCTGCATACAAGTTTCGTCCTAGTTATGGACACCACCACGAATTTTTTCACTTGTGTCAATGCATAATGCATACATTGCAAATCGTGACTCATTTTTTCACTTCTACATATAATTTAACACCCATGTCGGTCTTAATTTTTGAACAACGATTTCATCACTTTTGTAACTTTCATATTACATTTTGTTGACCAAAATTCCTGAATGCTTCAGTAAAATTGATACATTCATCTTATATCAATTAAAAATAAGTATTTCTCACTTTTTCTCAATGGATGGATGTTCACAAATTGTTATTCAACGTATAAAATGTAATTTTGAATTTTAAAATGTCTGTGTAGATTACCTATTAAGATAGGGATTGTTTAGTTTCAGTTACACTTAAATTAAGCTAATTAAATTAGCATAATTAATTATTACAGTTTTTTTCCTTTTCATGCTCAACAATAATTTGTTTACCTTATATCAATTGTATTGTATCAGATATGTAGCTATGTATCAAAGGCCTACCTTTTTAAGGGATTTTCGTAAAATGTAAATTAATGGGATAGAATGTAATTGACATCTTACAGTATGGGATTCCTTTAATTTTTACATGATCTAAATTACAGTCCATCCAAATATAATATGGGCAAATATAGATTTGGTCAGATATTTTTTGGGCAAAATGATACCAACCCATTTAAATAAATTTGTTTTTTTTTTTAATAAAAAAAAAACTACCCCTCCTCACAACCTCCCCCACCCCCAAACTTCCACTAACTTATCCCTAATTATTTTTGTCCAAGAAAAATTTTGTTTTTTCAAAAAAAAAATTAATTAAATCTATCCCCTCCCCCGGGCACCCCCACCTTCCTCCAACTGACCTCTGATTTTTTTTGTTTCCAAAACAAAAAAAACATTTTTTTTAAAAAAGAAATAATTAAATCTACACCGAGCACCGCCTGTAACACCCCGTAGTCAAAACAGACCAAAAATTAGTTTTTTAGAAAAATCTGCGGGTACTACCAACGTTGGCATCGACGAATTGTAGCCTGAACAACTGGCCGTGTGGCACAACCATCGATGGGATCAGAAACTCTCAAAAATTTCAGACTATTAAAATTGGTTAAGTCTAGGATGACGGACGGACTTACGGTTCTAGGTCAAACGACGGTCCGTAGTCCGTGACCGTCGATCAAGACTCCCTTTAACCACTCTCTAACAAGAGCTATGGATGACCAGCATGGTTCGTAGGTGGACCTACGGTCCCTAGGTGGAAAATTTTCAGCCAGTTAAGGGGAAATGCAGTTGGGTAAACTTATTATGATCCTAACTCTTAGCACAAAATGTTTAGGTCTCCCATGACCTACCCAAACATAGATAATTGATTATCTTCCATATCCACCGACCTTTCTAAAATCTGACCTCCGAGTAAAAAGTTCTTCCCATTTTAGTAAAGTCCTATCGAATAGGCCTTAATGACGAACCCAACGACAGGGTGTCGGGCGCACGACGGACCGTCAGTCCTGGCCGTCGATAGGCCCGACAACAACCTTCCTAAGGGTCTTTTTGACCTTTTCCACTCCGTTTACACCCTAAGTTACGTCTTTTTGACCTTAAATCATCATATTTTTGTCAGTTTAAACCTAGAAACATAGTTAAAACATATCCAAGTCAAATCATTAAAAAAACTTAGAAAATTAGTAGCAGGAGAGGAGAAAAAAAGCTCAAGAACCCTAGTTCAAGAACGCCACAAGCTCCAGCACTTCCAGCCCTGAAACATAAGTATTTTTCCATGGATTTTATCACCAGGTATGTGGAATTTCATTAGTGGGTTCCTTTCACCCATTGGGTCCTTAGTTTCAGTAAGTTCTTGATTTTCTTATCATGATTAAACCTAGGGTTTCTAGAACTGTGATATAACTCCATGAATTTATTAAATATATGTTCCAAATCAGATTATCATTTTATTACTCAGATTATCACATGAATTTCAAAACCCTAGCTTTGTATTTCTTTAGTTCTTGAATTACATATGCTAGGTCATATATTTCAGACACTTCAGATATACATACCTCAGTTATAAATGCATAATTACCATATTAATTGTTGCATTCTCAGTTTGCTTGTTCAGTTTCGAGCTATCCAGTATTTACAGAAATTCAAATATAACCAGTTAATTTACAGAAATCATTGGGAGTAGCATAATACCGAGTTGGACTAGGGCTTAGCGTACCCAATAGTCCCAGAACTACTAGCCAAGTAGGTTGTAAGTCCCCTCTGTGGGCAATAAGTTTAGTGATTTGCCAGGGTATATTGGGTCCTCTCAATGGGACGTATACATCGGACTCCACATTTAGCTCATGTGGTTTTATTATCGGTTATTAGTAGCTCCCACAGTTCCGTCAGACTCTCTGCATTGACCATTTATCAGTATATTCAGTATTCAGTTTCAGCATGTTATAAATTGGTCATTGCAGCCAGTTAGCTCAGAGATCACCACATCACGTTCAGATTATTATACTTGTTTTTTGCTTGTTCAGTTATATTTAATTTCAGATTTACTCTATCCTATATGCTCAATACCTTTCAAGTACTAACGCATACGTGCGCTACATCTTCTCATGATTAGGTTCAGGTTCTCAGCATCCAGATCACGCATAGATTGATTTCCCAATCTCCAGTTCAGCAGATACAGTGGTGAGTCCCCATTCCGAGGACAACAATCATGAGTTTAATTTCAGTCTTTAGTCATTTAGTTTCAGTTTTTGCTAGATTTAGCTGGGGATTGTCCTAGTATTTCTAGTCTAGTTTAGAGGCTATTTTCAAACATAGTTAGATTCAACTTAGTATTGAGTTAATATTTCTTTTGTATTAAACTCATTGTTTTCAAATATCTCAGTTATAGAATATGGGTATTCCCCATCTTTTCATTTTAAGTATGATTTAGCTTCTGCAACAGTTTATTATCTTTAGTATGTTCATGATCATGCCAACAGAATTAGCTTGGGATCACTTGTAGTCCTAGGTTTTGTGTCCGTGTCTCGGGGGTTTCTCGGGGCGTGACACCGCCCCCAACCTTCCACCAACCTACCCCTAATTTTTTTAGTTTTCCAAAAACAAAAAATATATATGTTTTTTTTTAAAAAAAAAGAAATTTACTCGCTCCCCCAGGCCCTCACCTTCCACTATTGTTTTCCAAAAATAAAAAGAAATTCATTTCACTTATATGGGTTAGATATGGATTCTCATGTTAGCACATTGTATCCATATTTGTATGAGATTAAATAAGTTGAAAAATATATTAGCCCATTTAAGAAAATAAAAGAAAATATGAGTGATCCATTTATGTTACGGAAAAGGGCCTAAAATACCCTTAAATTATTGGAAATGGTACAAACTTACCGTCCATCCACCTATTGGCTCCAAAATACCCTTCCCACCCACCTATTGGGTCCAAAATACCCTTGTAATCCACCTTTGGTTCAAAATTGACCACTTATTTAATGGTTTTACATGTAAACTATTTAAATATTTTTTAAATACGTGGCGCTCAACTATTTGTTATAATTTAATTTATTAATATAATTTATAAAATAATCCTCTACCCACCCATTACTAATTAAACCCCTCTAAATTAATAAATAGGTCACATTATTAATGCAACAACAAATTAGCTACTACCAATTGAGTGTTTTTAAAAGTTTGAGGCGAAAATATCTATAGAAGTAAATTATCATACATTCAAGTGTCTAAATAAAATTACCGATAAACTTAAAAGTCTGACTATGTTTATCTTAATTATTCTTACATCTCAATTATGTGATGTTACTTCATAGGTAACTTTTTTTAAAAATAATTTATTTAAGGTTTTAAAACAAATAATAAATATTTATAAAATTATATTTTAAAAAATATGCATGAATTAATTCAGGATGTGTTACTTCTTTACCTTAAATCATAAATTTCTCATTCAATCTTGAAAGAAAGTGTCCTCCTAAATAAGCGGCTCAACCTAAATTTAATTGGGGCTTCGATTCAGACTCGAATTATTTTGAATGTTATTTTCAGGAATCTATAAGTTCATCGTGTTTTAGTAGTGTTTATGATGATTTTGATTATAAAATTTGATTATTAATTGGGTGAGGTTTAGTTAGTAATTAGTGGGTAGTGGGTTGGTTTATAAATTATATTAATAAATTAAATTATAACCAATAGTTGAACGTCAAGTATTTTAAAAAATATTTAAAGATTTTAATTTTAAAACAATTAAAAAAGTGATCAATTTTTGAATTCAAAGGTGGATGACAAGGGTATGTTTGAGCCAATAGGTGGATGAAAATGGCATTTTAGAGCCAATAGGTGGATGAAGAGTAATTTTGTACCATTTTCAATACTTCAAGGGTATTTTAGGAGTCTTTGACTTGTTGGCCAAAAGCATCAAAAGGTGTGAAACAATCTATTAGGAGGAAGCAATAAATTCTCTAGGGAAGGGGGGATGCCTTTGTCAATTGGTTCAGTTTCGATTTTCAAATGAATTTGTTGAACAGAGTAACTTCAGTATTCAGTTTGAGAGATTTATAAATTTGTCATTGCAGCCAGTTAGCTCAAAAATCACCACATCACGTCAAGATTATTATACTTGTTTTTGTGCTTGTTCAGTTATGTTTAATTTCAGCTTTACTCTATCCTACATGCTCAATACCTTTCAAGTACTAACACATACGTGCGCTACATCTTCTCATGATTAGGTTCAGGTTCTCACCATCCAGATCATGCATAGATTATTTTCCCAATCTCCAGTTCAGCAGATTCAGTGGTGAGTCCTCATTGTCCGAGGACAACAGTCATGAGTTTAATTTTAGTCTTTAGTTATTTAGTTTCAGTTTTTGCTAGATTTAGCTGGGGCTTATCCTAGTATTTCTAGTCTAGTTTAGAGGCTATTTTCAAACATAGTTAGATTCAACTTAGTATTGAGTTAATATTTCTTTTGTATTAAACTCATTGTTTTCAAATATCTCAGTTATAGAATATGGGTATTCTCTATCTTTTTATTTTAAGTATGATTTAGAATCCGCAATAGTTTATTATCTTTAGTATGTTCATGATCATGCCAGCAGGGTTAGCTTGGGATCACTTGTGGTCCTAGGTTCCGTATAAGCGTCTCGGGGGTAGCTCGGGGCTTGACCAAACTTGGTATCAGAGCACTAGGTTCAAGAGTCATAAGATGTGTGAAAAATCCGCACTAAGTAGAGTCATTTTCATGGGTGTGAAGTGCACCACATCTAATGTTAGGGGGGCTATAAAGTGTTTTAGGAAAAATATCACTTTCTTGTTACTCTTATCGTGAATGATATATGATCAAATTCAATTCTAACTTGACGTTGTGCGCTTAAGATCATTCCTTCTTGTAGAGCTTAGGCATGGAATGCTAATGCACGTAATGCTAACGCAGTTCCTCTAGTACCATATAAGGAAGTTCAAATGCAGAATTTCAGAATGCCAATTGAGGTTTTGGCTCAAAGTATGACCAACCAGAACAATGAGTAGGTTCTAGTTCCTACCAATAAAAATGACTGATTAGTGGCATCCAGAGTTTGTGATTTTGATAGGATGATTCTGCTGATGTTTTTAGGGTCGCAAGTTGGTAAGGACCCATAGAAGTTCATGGACGAGGTCAAGAAAATATTTGGTGTGATGTAAGTAACTAGTAGTGATATGTGAAATTGACATCCTACCAATTCAAGGATGTGACCCACATATGGTTCACTTAGTGGAAAGACAACATACATGACTTTGTCTTTTATAACTCAGTATAGCAGTCCAATTTAGTGTTAGTCCAGAAACTCTCTCAAAACCCTTCTCAGTCTCTACTCCATCGGTGACCCAGTTATAGATAGACAGGTATACATAAATTGCCTTGTCATAGTCTCTCAGAAAGTAACCTCAGCATATCTAGTAGAGTTACAAATGATAGACTTCGATGTCATTCTAGGCATGGATTGGTTACACTCATGTTATGCCTCAGTCGATTGTAGAACTAGGATTGTTCGTTTTCAGTTTCTAGACGAACCAATCTTAGAATGGTAGGGTAGTAGCCTAGCGCCTATGGGTCGAATTATTTCTTACCTTAAGGCCAGAAAGATGATATCTAAGGGTTATCTCTATCATCTAGTTCGGGTTAAGGATTCTATCCTTGAAACCCCATCTCTTGAGTCAGTTCCAGTAGTCTGTAAATTTCCAGAAGTATTTCCAAAAGATTTTCCCGGGGTTCCTCCCGAAAGGGAAATCAACTTTGGAATTGATCTCCTTCCAGATACCCAGCCTATTTCCATTCCTCCTTACAGAAAGGCTCCAATAGAGCTTAAGAAATTGAAAGAGAAGTTGAAAGACCTTCTATATAAGGGTTTCATCAGACCTAGTATTTCACCATGGGGTGCACCAGTATAGTTGGTAAAGAAGAAAGATGGTTCTCTTATAATTTGCATTGACTATAGAAAGTTGAACAAGATCACAATCAAGAATAAGTATCTCATCCCCAGGATTGATGACTTGTTTGACCAACTTTAGGGTGCTAGTCATTTCTCAAAGATAGACCTCAGATCGGGTTATCATAAGCTCAGAGTCAGAGATAGTGACATCCCAAAAACAGTCTTGAGAACTCGGTATGATCATTATGAATTTGTAGTTGTGTCGTTCGTACTAACCAATGCTCCTGCAGCTTTCATGGATTTGATGAACAATGTTCAAACAGTACTTAGACTTGTTCATTATCGTCTTCATTGATGATATCCTCATTTACTCTAGGAGTGAGGAAGAACATGCAAGTCATCTGAGAGTTTTTATGAAGACTCTCAAAGATCGCCAATTATTCACTAAGTTTAGTAAATGTGAGTTTTGGTTGCAATCCGTTGCTTTCCTTGGTCACATTGTATCTAACGAAAGGATTCACGTAGATTCATAAAAGATAGAAGTAGTGAAACAATGGCCCAGACCTACCTCTGCTACATATATAAGAAGTTTCTTAGGTCTAGCAGGTTATTACAGAAGGTTCGTGGAAGGATTTTCATCCATAGCCTCACCATTGATTAGGTTGACTCAGAAGATGGTCAAGTTCCAATGGTCAGATGATTGTGAGAAAAGCTTCACAAAATTGAAAAATAGATTCACTACAGCTCCTATCTTGACTCGACCAGAGGGTTCAGATGGTTATGTGAACTAATGCGATGCATCCAAAGTTGGCATTGGTTGTGTGTTGATGCAAAGAGATATGTTATATCTTATGCCTCTAGAAAGCTTAAGGTGCATGAGAAGAACTATCCAACTCATGACCTCGAGCTTGCAGCAGTGGTGTTTGCACTCAAGATATGGAGACACTACTTTTATGGTGTTCATATAGATGTGTTCCCCGATCATAAGAGCCTTCCGTATGTGTTCAACCAGAAAGAGTTGAATCTTCGTCAGAGGAGATGGCTTGAGTTCCTTAAGGATTATGATATGAGTGTGCATTATCATCTTGGAAAGGCGAATGTAGTGGCCGATGCTCTTAGTATATTATCTATGGGTAGTGTAGCCCATGTTGAGGAAAAAAGAAAGGAGCTAGTGAAGGATGTTAACAGGATTGATCACTTGGGAGTTCGCCTTATGAGCATATCAGACAGTGGTGTAACAGTTCCAAAAATGAGGCAGAATCGTCTTTGGTAGTGTATCTTAAGGAAAAGCAAGAGAGTTATCTGATCTTGCTTGAACTAAAGGGTGCAGTCAACAATCAGAGAGTGGAGGTTTTCTCCCAAGGGGGAGATGGTGTACTTCGCTACCAAGGTAGATTGTGTCTTCTTGATGTGGGAGAGCTGAGGCAACATATTCTTACAGAAGCTCATAACTCCAGGTATTCTATTCATCCAGGTGATACTAAGATGTACCGCAATTTGTGGGAAGTGTATTGGTGGAATGACATGAAGAAAGATATAGCAGACTTTGTGAGTAAGTGTCCCAACTGCCAGCAAGTCAAGGGAGAACATCAAAAACCAGGAGGTATGACTCAAGAGATCGATATTCCTACTTGGAAGTTGGAAGTGATCAATATGGATTTCATCACAGGGTTACCTCGTACTCGCAGACAACATGACTCAATTTGGGTGATAGTTGATAGGATGACTAAGTCTTCTCGCTTTTTGGCTGTCAAGACTACATATTCTGCAGAGGACTATGCCAAGCTTTACCTTACTGAAATTGTGAGGTTGCATGGAGTTCCTTTTTCTATCATCTCAGACAGAGATCCTCAGTTTACCCCTCATTTCTGGAAGTCATTTCAAAAAGGTCTTGGTACTCAAGTTAACCTTAGTACAACATTTCATCCACAGAAGGATGGGCAGGCAGAGCGTACTATTCAGATCTTAGAGGATATGTTGATAGCTTGTGTGATCGATTTCAAAGGTAGTTGGGATGATCACCTTCCTTTTATTGAGTTAATAGCTACCATTCCAACATTTAGATGGCCTCTTATGAGGCTTTATATGGGCGTAGATGTGGATCTCCTGTTGTTTGGTTTGAAGTAGGTGAAGCAGCTTTGATAGGGCCAGATTCAATCCTTTATGCTGTGGAGAAAGTGCAACTCATTAAGGATAGACTTAAGACAACCCAAAGTCGTCAGAAATCTTATGCAGATGTAAGGAGAAGTGAACTATAGTTCCAAGTTGACGATTGAGTTTTTCTGAAAGTCTCACCTATGAAAGGGGTGATGAGATTTGGAAAGAAAGGGAAGCTCAGTATTAGATATGTAGGCCCTTACAAGATCTTGAAAAGGATTGGCAAGGTGGCATTTGAGTTAGAGTTGCGAGCAAAATTAGCAGTAGTGCATCCGGTCTTCCACATCACACTCTTGAAGAAGTGCGTGGGTGACCCAACCTCTATAGTGCCATTAGAGAGTGTGGCAGTGAAAGATAGTATTTCTTATGTGGATGTACCAGTTGAGATTCTTGACCGTCAGGTTAGAAAGTTGAGAAACAAAGAAGTCGCTTCAGTCAAGGTTTTGTGGAGGAGTCAGTCCGTAGAAGGAGCTACTTGGGAAGCAGAAGCATCCATGAAAGCCAAGTATCCTTAGCTTTTACCTTCTGATTCCACTCCAGCTTGAGGTAATAGTTCATCTTAAGTTTTACAATCCATGCGTAAATTCAGTTGTAGAATCATGTTCACTCAGTTTGTACTTTCATTTTTAGCAATAATTTAATTTACTCAGAACTCAATTCAGTCAGAACTCAGTTCTCAGTGTTTATTAGTGGGGTTTGCATCTCTCTCTCTCTCTCTCTCTCTCTCTCTCTATTTCATGTAGTTTAGTCTTCATTCAAGGACGAACGTTCAAAAGATGGAGATAATGTAACACCTCATAGCAAAAACAGACCAAAAATAAGTTTTTCAGAAAAATCTGCAGGTGTTACCAACGGTGACATCGATGGACCGTAGCCTGAACCACGGTCCGTCCTCCACATTCATCGATGGGATCAGACACTCCCAAAAATTTCAGCCTAGAAAATTTAGTTAAGTCTTGGATGACGGACAGACTTCCTCAAACCACGGTCCGTAGTCCACGACCCTCGATCAAGACTCCCTTCAACAACTCTTTGACAAGAGCTATGGATGACCAACATGGTTCGTAGGTGGACCTATGGTCCGTATGTCTGACCGTAGGTGGAAAATTTTCAACCAGTTAAGGGGAAATCCAGTTGGGTCAAATTAAAATGATCATAACCCTTATCACAAAAAGAATTAGGTCTCCCATGACCTACCCACAGATAGATAATTGAATTATCTTTCCCATATCAACCAACATTGCTAAAATCAGACCTCGGAGTAAAAAGTTATGCCAATTTTAGTAAAGGCTTGTCAAAAAGACCCTCACGACGGGGCGTCGGGCGCACGACGGACCGTCAGTCCTGGCCGTTGTGAGGACTCACAACAACCACCCCAGGGGTCTTTTTGTCCTTTCCCACTCCGTTTAAACCCTAAGTTACGTTGTTTTGACCCTAAATCATCAGATTTAAGTCAGTTTGAGCCTTGAAACATAATTAAAACATATCCAAGGCAAATCACTAAAAAAACTTAGAAAATTAGAAGCAAGAGAGGAGAAAAAAAGCTCAAGAACCTTAGTTCACGAACGCCACAAGCCCCAGCACTTTTGTAATTTTCATATTACATTTTGTTGACCAAAATTCCTAAATGCTTCAGTAAAATTGATACATTCATCTTTTATCAATTAAAAATCAGTATTTCTCACTCACTTTTTGTCAATTGATGGATGTTCACAAATTGTTATTCAACGTATAAAATGTATTTTTGAATTTTAAAATGTCTGAGTAGATTACCTATTAATATAGGAATTGTTTAGTTTCAGTTACACTTAAATTAAGATAATTAAATTAGCATAATTATTTATTACAGTTTTTATTCCTTTTCATGCTCAACAATAATTTGTTTACCGTATATCAATTATATTGTATCAAATTTGTAGCTATGTATCAAAGGCCTACCTTTTTAAGGGATTTTCGTAAAATGTAAATTAATTGGGATAGAATGTAATTGACAACTTACAGTATGGGATTCCTTTAATTTTTACGTGATCTAAATTACAGTCCATCCAAATATAATATGGGCAAATATAGATTTGGTCAGATAATTTTTGGGCAAAATGATACCAACCCATTTAAATAAAACTGTTTTCTTCTTTTTTTAATAAAAAAACTACCCCTCCTCACGACCACCCCCACCCCAACCTTCCACCAACTTATCCCTAATTATTTTTGTCCAAGAAAAAATTTGTCTTTTTAAAAAAAAATTAATTAAATCTACCCCTCCCCCGGGCACCCCCACCTTCCTCCAACTGACCTCTAATTTTTTTTGTTTCAAAAAACAAAAAAAAACATTTTTTTAAAAAAGAAATAATTAAATCCACACCGAGCACCGCGTGTAACACCCCGTAGTGAAAACAGACCAAAAATTAGTTTTTTAGAAAAATCTGCAGGTACTACCAACTTTGGCATCGACGGATGGTAGCCTGAACAACTGTCTGTGTGGCACAACAATCGATGGGATCAGAAACTCCAAAAAATTTCAGCCTAGAAAAATTGTTTAAGTCTAGGATGACGGACGGACTTACGGTTCGCAGGTCAAACGACGGTCCGTAGTTCGTGACCGTCGATCTAGACTCCCTTTAACCACTCTCTGACAAGAGCTATGGATGACCAGCATGGTTCGTAGGTGGACTTACGGTCCCTAGGTGGAAAATTTTTAGCAAGTTAAGGGGAAATGCAGTTGGGTAAACTTAAATGATCATAACTCTTAGAACAAAATGCTTAGGTCTCCCATGACCAACCCACAAATAGATAATTGAATTATCTTTCCATATCTACTGATCTTGCTAAAATCAGACCTCCGAGTAAAAAGTTCTTCCCATTTTAGTAAAGTCCTGTCGAATATGCCCTAAAGACGAACCCAACGACAGAGTGTTGGGCGCATGACGGACCGTCAGTCCTGGCCATCGATAGGCCCAACAGCAACCTTCCCAAGGGTCTTTTTGACCTTTTCCACTCCGTTTACACCCTAAGATACGTCATTTTGACCTTAAATCATCAGATTTTTGTCAGTTTAAGCCTAGAAACATAATAAAAACATATCCAAGTCAAATCATTAAAAAAAACTTAGAAAATTAGAAGCAAGAGAGGAGAAAAAAAGCTCAAGAACCCTAGTTCAAGAACGCCACAAGCTCCAGCACTTCCAGCCCTTAAACTTAAGTATTTTTCCATGGATTTCATCACTAGGTATGTGGGATTTCACTAGTGGGTTCCTTTCACCCATTGGGTCCTTAGTTTCAGTAAGTTCTTCATTTTCTTATCATGATTAAACCTAGGGTTTCTAGAACTTTGATATAACTCCATGAATTTATTAAATATATGTTCCAGATAAGATTATCGTTTTATTACTCAGATTATCGCATGAATTTATGAACTATTTAATGTAATTTGTGATGAGAGGTAGTGAATTCTTGTCTAAACTATTTAATGTAATTTGTGATGAGAATGGAATTCTCAGGGAACTTAGAACACTATACACACCGGATCAAAATAGTGTGGCAGAACGAAAGAACCAGACGGTAGTGGAAGTGGTGAGAAGCTATCTGAAAGCAAAGGGTCTACCAGATTACTTTTGGGGGGAAGCTGTTGCAATCACTGTTTATTAAATGGCTAGAAGCTCACTAAAAGCAAAGGGCTTACGAGATTAATTTTGGGGAGAAGCTGTTGCAACCGATGTTTATCTTCTGAACAATCTCTCCAACAATAGTTGTATGGAGCACGACATGTCTTGAAGCTTTGAATGGTAAGAAGCCATGGTAAGCCACTTAAGCATTTTTTAATAGCATATGCTTTGGTTAATTTTCACTAGAATCTTGATGACATATCTGAAAAATGTATTTCCGTTAGCTATAGTCTTCAATCCAATGCATATCAACTCTATAATTTCATAAGTATCAAAGTGGTAATAAGTATAAATGTTGTATTAATTGAGGATGCCTTTTGGAACTTCAATTCAAGGAATTTGAGATCAAATTGTATTTACTGAGGAAGAACCTGAAGCATTAGATCCTACTCCTAGAAACTTTACTAGTGCACCAACAACAGATGCAACACTTGAAGAATCTACTGATGAGACAATTTCACTAAGACGATCAACAAGAGAAAAGAAATCAAATCCCAGATATTCTAACAATGCAAATGCTTCTTGTCAATTTTCTTTGGTTGTTTCAGATCCTATTTCTTATGAAGAAATGGCAAAAATAATCTGAATGGAAGAATGCTATGGTAGAAGATATGCAAGCAATTGAAAGAAATTCTATGTGGGAGTTAAGTTGATTCCCTGAAAAAAGGAACGTGATAGTGCTCAAGTGGGTATTTTGAACAAATTAGTGCAGTGCAGATGGGAGCATTCAAAAACATAAAGCTCATATTGTGGCAAAAGAATATTCACGACAACAAGGTATAGATTTTGAAGAAACTTTTTCTCATGCTGCACAATTTGAAACAATGAGAGTTGTCTTAGCTTTGGTACGCAATTGTGTTTGCCCGTGTATCAATTTGATGTGAAATATGCTTTTTTGAATGGCGATCTAGAAGAAGAGGTTTATAACAACCTCAGGGCTGTCTTTTTAATGGCAATGAGAACAAAGTATACAAGCTAAGAAAATCTCTTTATGGGCTAAAACAAGTTCCGTGTGCGTGGTACAACAAAATTGATTCATTCTTTCAGGTAGTGGATTCACAAGAGGTGAAAATGTTCCCAAATTGTACTTAATGAAGCAAGTAATCCAGGATAAAGATGAAATTTTTTTTTCTCAAAAGAAATACGCAAAGGATATTTCGAAAAAATTTCATATGATGAACAACTACACCTGTGAATATCAATGAGAAGTTGCAGCATGTAGATGAAACTGAGAAATGAAATCCGAGATTGTTCAGAAGTCTAGCTGATGTCTTAAATTATCTAACGCACACTATACCAGACATTGCTTTTTCTGTTAGTGTTGTGTCCAGATTTTGCAGAGTCCGACAAAGCAATATTTAGATAGTGATTATGCAGGCTGTTTGGACGATCGAAAAATCACTTCTACTAGTTGTTTCAGCTTTAGTTCTACAACAGTGACATGAAGTTCAATGAAAAAGGAGATAGTAGCTTTGTCAACGTCTGAGGCGGTGTATACAACAACAAGTTTAACAACACGACAAGCTTTATGATTCCACAAACTACTTGCAGATTTTAGTTATGAGCAAAATAAGTCTACTGAGATTTTTTTGGATAGAAAATCAGCAATTGCTATATCAAATAATTCCTCTTTCCATGGAAGAATCAAGAACATTGATGTGCAATATAAATTCAACCGGACATTGGTAATTGTGGAAGAATAGTGCTGAAATTTTGCGGCACACACAAGCAAGCAGCGGATATATTTAGGAAATCTCTTCCTTGGGCTAAGCATGAATTTTCAGGTAGCAGTTGAAGAGTATGTGATTTCGAATCAAGGGGAAGTGTAATTTGACTGACTAAGTTATTGTTAGTATTTTTTAGGAGCCTTTTACTTATTAAGTTTATTAGCAATAGAAGTATTATTTAGGTTCAGTTAGTCAAAATTAGCAGATCATGGGATAGTGCCCTATTTTCTCTCTTAGTTTGTTATTTTACAAGTGCTATTTAAAATCATGTACGTTAGTTTTATGAGAAATAAGAAATACTCAAGTTTCTCTCTGATTTTCTTCTTATTGTATCATCTTGTTCATCTCTTGAGCCAACAATTTATGCATTGTTTCAGTTTCCATATTTGACCTTGTGCTTTATTTATAGTCATGGCATGACATGGTCGTATAAAAAATTGTATTATTTTGTTTTTAAAATCTCCATTGGATATTGTGACACTAATGATATGACTTTTGAAATTATTAAATCTTAAATACTTTACGTCACATAAACTATCATATGGATTGAAGTTATGTAAGTGCAGTTATGGACAATTTTTTTGTAACATCAATCTATAAGGAGGTAAAACATCAGGATTTAAATTGTGCATAAAATTTTCATATTCACTTTGATCTTCTAGATCAATTATCTCATCAATTAGCTTAATAAATTTTTGGAGGTAACAAATATTGAGTTATTAGCATATTTTTAATCTCATAGAAGAAGTCATTTTTTGTTGTTAATGTTAGGTAGTGGAGCCTCATTAATTTTAGGTTTTCCTATTTATTCTCTATTTTAGGTTTTCCTATTTATTCTCTACAACCAAAAATACTCTGATTTATTAATATAAATATACCTCACCGCCGTAGAAGTTTACTCACAAAGTTTTACCACGAAACATTGGGTTTTCACTTTCTCTCTCTAGATCTCTCATCTCTTTCTCTTGAAAGTTCTTGTGTTCTTCATTCATCTAGTGTGTGTGCGTGAATTTGATCGTAACAACTGGTATCAGAGCTAAGGAGATTCAACACGATCACAAGAAAAATGGATCCGATTTCAGTTTCTGGAAGATGCAGATTGAAGATTATCTGTACCAGAAAGATCTTCACGAACCGTTGACCGGGGTGAAGCCCGAATCCATGACGGAGGAGAAGTGGAAACTCAAGGATCGCCAGGCTCTAGGGTTGATCCGGTTGACTTTGTCAAGAAATGTGGCGTTCAACATCGTGAAGGAGAAGACTACGTCCGGTCTGTTGAAGGCACTGTCAAACATGTATGAAAAACCATCGGCTATGAACAAGGTATATTTGATGCTTAGATTGTTCAATTTACAGATGTCCGAGAATGGATCCGTTTCTGATCATATAAACGATTTCAATATGATTGTGAGTCAACTCAATTCTGTGGATATTAATTTCGAAGATGAAATTAAGGCGTTGATTTTGATGTCATCTCTGCCGGAGTCTTGGGATACAGTTGTTGCTGCGATTAGTAGTTCCCATGGATCTGAGAAACTGAAGTTTGATGAAATCCGTGATGTTGTTCTTAGAGAAAGTATTCGCTAACGATAAGTGGGAGATTCATCGGGAAGTGCTCTCAGCGTTGATCGAAGGGGGGAGAAGTAAGACGAAAGGCCAAAATCAACATGGTCGATCAAAATCAAAGAATCGAGGAAAATCCCTGAACAGATCAAACGTGACTTGTTGGAACTTTGGAGTAAAAGGGAACTTTCGGACGAACTGTACAAAGCCAAAGAAGAAACAGAATCAGAAATTTGGAGATGACAATGATTCTGTAAATTCAGCAGAGGACATTGGGGATGCTCTAATCCTTAGTGTGAATAGCCCGGTTGAATCATGGATTTTGGATTCTGGTGCATCTTTCCATTCGTCTCCAAGCAAGGAGTTGTTTCAAAATTTCAAATCTAGAAATTTTGGAAAAGTATATCTTGCTGACAATAAAGCCTTAGAGATTGAAGGAAAGGGGGATGTTTGCATAAAGACCACCTCGGGAAACCAGTGGATATTGGAGGATGTCAGATATATTCCTGGGATCAAGAAAAATTTGATCTCTGTTGGTCAGTTTGATAGCACGGGATATGCAGCAGAGTTTGGGAAATGTTCGTGGAAGATCGTGAAAGGTGCTATGGTAGTAGCTCGTGGCACCAAATCTGGAACCTTGTACACCACTGCAGGGTGTATAAACATGGCCACTGTTGCTGAAGGTGCTTCCATTTCATGTCTGTGGCACAACAGACTTGGACACATGAGTACTAAAGGAATGAAGATGCTAGTTGCAAAAGAAGCATTAGAGGGTCTGAAGTCTGTTGATATGGGTCTTTGCGAGAGCTGTGTTATGGGCAAACAGAAAAGAGTAAGCTTCACAAAGATTCCTAGAGAGCCAAAGAAAGTGCAGTTGGAAATGGTCCATACAGATGTTTGGGGACCATCTCCAGTATCATCACTTGGAGGATCCAGATTCTATGTTACCTTCATTGATGATTTCAGCAGGAAGGTATGGGTTTACTTGTTGAAGCATAAGTCAGATGTGTTTGCAACTTTCAAGAAGTGTAAAGTTGAAGTTTAGAATCAGATCGGTTTGAAAGTCAAATGTCAAAGGTCTGACAATGGAGGAGAGTATGACAAATAAGAGTTCAAGGCATTCTGTGCAGCTGAGGGAATCAGATTGATGAGAACAGTTCCTAGTAAGGCAAGGCAGAATGGAATTGCTGAGAGGATGAACAGAACATTGAATGAGCATACAAGGAGAATGAGGATAAACTGTGGGCTGCCCAAAACACTTTGGGCGGATGCTGTGAGCACAACTGCATACTTGATCAACAGGGGACCATCAGTTCCTTAGGGTTCAAGATTCCAGAGGAGGTGTGGACAGGAAAAGAACTCAAGTACTCACATTTGAGGACTTTTGGTTGCTTTGCTTATGTTCATGTTGATCTAGAAAAGAGAGACAAGCTTGATGCCAAGGCTGTGAAGTGTTACTTCATAGGCTATGGTTCTGATTTGTTTGGTTACAGGTTTTGGGATAACAAGAATAGAAAGATCCTGAGACATTGTGACGTGACATTTGATGAGTCTGTCCTGTACAAGGACATAGAATAGAAGGTTCTAGATATTACAAAGCAAGTGGGAGTTGAGGTTGAGTTGGAGAAGAGTATCCCAGAGATATCGAAGAAGATACTCAACCAACTCCTACTGAAGAATCTGAAGTGGAGCAAGTTACACCTGAGCAGGTGTTAAAAAGATCACCCAGATCCATCAGGTCACCAGATAGGTATTCACCTTCATTACACTATCTATTGCTGACTGATGAGGGGGAACCAGAGTCTTTTGACGAGGCCCTACAGGTGGAGGATTCTATCAAGTGGGAGCAAGCCATGGATGATGAGATGAGGTCACTTGAGAAGAACGACACATGGGTGTTGATTGAGTTACCTGCAGGGAAGAGAGCTTTGCTGAACAAGTGGGTGTTCAAAATCAAGACCGAACCAGATGGCAAAAGAAGGTTCAAGGCTTGTTTAGTGGTTAAAGGATAAAAAGGAAAGGTATTGATTATGCTGAAATATTCTCTCCTATTGTGAAGTTAACCTATATTCGAATTTTGTTAAGTGTTGTTGCATCGGAGAATTTGCATCTAGAGCAAATGGATGTAAAAACAGCATTTTTACATGGAGATCTGGACAAAGAGATCTATATACAGCAACCAGAAGGATTTGTGGTTCCAGGCAAGGAACACATGGTGTGCAAGCTCACCGGGAGCTTGTATGGACTAAAGCAAGCACCAAGGCAGTGGTACAAGAAGTTTGACTCCTTCATGACCAAGAGTGGATTCTGCAAAGCTGAAAAGGATCCTTGTTGTTACTTCAAGAAATACACTGATTCATATGTCTTTCTACTCTTGTAAATGTATGATATGTTGATTGCAGGATCTAGTATGAGGGAGATTAACAATCTGAAGACAAGGTTGTCTGCAGCGTTTGAGATGAAAGATTTAGGTCCAGCAATGCAGATTTTGGGGATGATGATTTCTCGGGATAGATCTACTGGCACTTTAAATCTATCTTAGGAGTTGTACATTGAAAAGGTGCTGAGCAGATTCAGGGTTAATGATCCTAAACCCACGACTACTCCATTGGCAAATCACTTTAAATTGTCAAAGGAGCAGTCACCTAAGACTGCCGAGGAGCGTGATCACATGGCACTTGTTACATATGCTTCAGCAGTTGGTAGTTTGATGTATGCTATGGTCTGCACTAGACCTGATATAGCACATGCGTTGTTAGCAGGTACATGGCGAACCCTGGGAAAGAGCATTGGGAACTTGTGAAGTGGCTTCTAAAATATCTGAGAGGTACATCCAGTACTTCACTTTGTTTTGGCAAAGGCAAGGTGACTCTACAGGGTTTTATGGATGCTGATCTTGGTGGGGATGTTGACTCGAGCAAGAGTACATTCGGGTACATTTACACCATAGGTGGAACAGCAGTGAGTTGGATGTCCAGGCTTCATAAGTGTGTTTCTCTTTCATCTACTGAAGCTGAGTATTTGGCAATAGCTGAAGCTGGGAAAGAGATGATATGGCTTGCAGATTATCTTGAGAAATCGGGCAAGAAGCAGAGCAAGAAGATTCTTTACTCAGATAGCCAGAGTGCCATACAGTTGGTGAAAAATCCAGTCTATCATTCGAAGACAAAGCACATTAGAAGGCGATACCATTTCACTCGCAGGGTAGTAGAGATGGTGATATGTGCTTGGAGAAGATAGAGGGTGCAAAGAACCCGGCAGACATGTTGATTAAATGTGTTGATGTTGGGAAACTGAGGTCATGTAAAACCTCGGTTGGTCTTCTGTAGTTGTTGTTACAGATGTTGCGGTGCGGTAAAGATGTTGATGATGAAGAGATTTTTTTTGAAAATGTATTTTTTGGATGACTGAGTCAGTCTCCAAGTGGGAGAATTGTTAGGTAGTGGAGCCTGATTAATTTTAGGTTTTCTTATTTATTCTCTATTTTAGGCTTTCCTATTTATTCTCTATTTTAGGTTTTTCTATTTATACTCTGTAACAAAAAATACTCTGATTTATTAATATAAATATACCTCACCGCCGTGGAAGTTTACTCACGGGGTTTTACCACGAAACATTGGGTTTTCTCTTTCTCTCTCTAAATCTCTCATCTCTTTCTCTTGAAAGTTCTTGTGTTCTTCACTCATGTAGTGTGTGCGCGTGAATTCGATCCTAACAGTTAAGATGATGCAAGAACCAATGATTGAAGTATTAGATTGATATACACAGAAATTCATGTAAGCAACTTTGAATAAATGGTGCAAAGATTCCTATTCGTTAGTGAATTGAATAATTAAAGAATTTAGTGAATTTGTAGTTTATCATTTGTTTTCGCACTATTAATACAAAACCGCATTAAATATTCCCAGAAAACAGGACCAAACTTTCTGCGCATGTTTTTTTGGATAATTTTAAGGAATAAATTTTGAAGCACAGTAAGATTTCACGGATATGATTTTCTTTTTTTACCACTATCGAAAATAGAAAGAGTTTGTCTAAAATTTCCACTAAAAACAACTTTATCACCAAATATTATGTTTTTTTTTTCATTAAATCTTTTAAAAGAATATCTCATGCTTCAATTAAATTTTTTGGCCATTAAAATTCCATCCTACAAACTACAACCTGCACAGAGATAAGCCTAATCTATCGGTTCACAATTTCAAGTAGCACATAGTTCAACAACAATACCTCAACAACTACAGATCAGCCTTAATTAAGTATCATGCTCATTAATCTATGTTCAAATAGATTCCAGTCCACATCACGAAGCACATAATGAGTAACTGGAGTTGCACCTCAATATATAATTAGTATATCATCATTGTGTTCCAAAATTAAGAGTCTCAAAAACATAAGTAAAGAAGACATAATTAATGAAGTGCGATGCAATGATGTGCAATTTCATATTGACTGATGCATGTGTGTCTTATAATACATGATAGCCGTTGAATCTCATACACCAATTCATGGGGGATGCACAAGGTCCCTGTTACAACCTAAAGAAACCTCGACATCAATCTCACTTGCTAGAATAAACCTTGACATCAATGTTACTCTCCAGAAGAAACATCCACATCACTATCACTAGTCGAAATCATTTGTCATTGACATCACCGGAAGAAACCTCGCCAGAATCACAATAGATCTCTTCACATGTTTTGATCCAATGCAAATAGGCCTGCTCACACAATAATGTTAAGATAACACTTCCATAACTACTCATTCATGTTATTTCATTAATAACACATCAATATCACCACTCATACCATTCGCAACATCACACTCATCAATTTATCATCGTTACTTATTTAGCATTTTTTTATCGTAGGACTAATCGGTATGAACAATTAAATCCATCACTAATGCTCATTACTCCTCAACACATACAAAGATGAATCTATAAGATTGTACACGTTTTATCAAAGATCTAGAAGTTTACTTGCCTTAAACAATCATCTCATCTCTTAAACACACAAACATCAGGCAACTCTTCTTCATTAAATATATATTCAGCCACTCTTAATTTCCTATTGTTATTTGCAAGCACAAAAAATATTCAAAATTCTTTTTTGGCTTTGTTGTGTTTGCGAACAACAGAAAAAGTAAAGTCAATCGTTTATATGTTTAACGAAGAAGAGTTATGTGATACAAGCATGTTGAATAGAGGATATGATTACTTGCAGGTTATATTGGGATACACCAATCCTCTTTAGGCAAATTTGGTGCTAATACTTAGGATTTTTTAGTATAGGTTTTTAACATAAATAAAATATATTCGTCAATTCATATTATTTCGATTTTGTGCCTTCATTTATATGTTTGTGTTAAATTTATGTCGTTGATTCAATTGTGTGCTTACAATGAAATTTTATTTTTATAATTTCCAAAATAAAATAAGATTTCATTTATTTTCGACATGCTTACTCAAGCATAAGATTCTATCTAAATAAGGTAAGTGTAATATTGGATAAATATTCACACAAATTTTGAGTTCACTCGAAGTTAAACCGTAAGTTTGACATCAAAATTAACAAAATGAGATTGATAAAAATAACCTCCAAGCAATTATCTCATCTCATAAACACACTTACATCAGGAAAATCTTCTTCATTAAATATATCTTCGACCACTATTACTTTCTCTCTGTTATTTGCAAACACAAAAAATATTCAAAAAAATTATGGGGCTTTGTTGTGTTTGTGAATAATAGAAAAAGTAAAGTCAATAGTGATTTTTTTAACGAAGAAAAGTTATGTAATATAAGTATGTGGAATAGAGGAAATGATTACTTTGTAATATGGGGCTACACCAATCCCCTTTAGGAAATTTGGAGTTGTACTTAGGCTTTGAAGGTTGTTAACATAAATACAGTATATTCGTCGATATAAATTATTTCATTTTTTGTGCCTTCATTTATATGTTTGTGTTAAATTTATGTTGTTGATCCGGTCATGTGCTTAAAATGGAATTCTATTTTTATAGTTTCCAAAAAAAAATAAGGTTTCATTTATTTTTGACATGCCTACTCAAAAATAGGATATATCACGAATAGTTTTTCCACCTAAACAGGGTAAGTGTGATGTTGGGTAAATATTCACAAAAAAGTTTTGAGTTCATCAAAAGTAAAAACCCTAAGTTTAACATTAAAATTGACAAAACGAGATTGGTACATATTACTTCGAAGCAATCATCTCATCTCTTAACCACACACTTACATCAGACAACTCTTCTTCATTAACATATCTCAGTCACTATTACTTTCTCTTTGTTATTTTCAAGCACAAAAAATTAACAAAAAATCAATCAGGGCTTTGTTGTGTTTGCAAAAAACAGGAAAAGTAAAGTCAACGATTGATATATTTGAAGAATAAGAGCTACGTGATACAAGTATGTTAAATAGAGGAGATGATTACATGGAGGTTATATGGGCTATACCAATTCTCTTTAGGCAAATTTGGTGCTCTACTTAGGGTTTTTACTTTTGGTGAACTCAAAATCATATGTGAACGTTTACCTGATTATCATGAAGGTCTTAAACATAAATAGAGTATATTCATCAATATAAATTATTTCATTTTTATGCCTTTATTTATATGTTTGTGTTAAATTTATGTTGTTGATTCGATTGTGTGCTTAGAATGGAATTTCATTTTTGTACTTTTCAAAAGAAAATAAGATTTCATCTATTTTTGACATGCTTATTCAAGCATAGGATATATCATGAATAGTGTTTCTACCTAAACAAGGTAAGTGTAATGTTGAATGTGTTGGGTAAATATTAACAAAAATCTTTAAGTTACCCAGAAATAAAAACCCTAAGTTTAGTATTAAAATTGACAAAACGAGATTGGTACATATAACCTCCAAGAAATTATCTCATCTCTTAAACACACTTACCTTAGGAAACTCTTCTTCATCAAACATATCTTCAGTCACCATTACTTTCTCTCGGTTATATTCAAGGACAAAAATATTCAAAAAGTATATAGGGCTTTGTTGTGTTTGGAAATAACAGGAAATTTAAAGCCAACGATTGATATGCTTAACGAAGAAGAGCTACGTGATATAAGTATGTTGAATAGACGAGATAATTAAGTGTCGGTTATATGGGGCTACACCAATCCACTTTACGCACATTTGGTGCTCAACATAGGGTTTTTACTTTTGGTGGACTAAAAATTATATGTGAATGTTTACCTGATTATCGTGAAGGTTTAAAACATAAATAGAGTATATTTGTCAATATATATTATTTCATATTTTGTGCCTTCATTTATATGCTTGTGTTAAATTTATTTTGTTTATTCGATTGTTTGCATATAATGGAATTTTGATTTTTGTATTTGTCAAAAGAAAATAAGATTTCATCTATTTTTGACATGCTTAATCAATCATATGATATGTAAGGAATAATTTTTCTACCTAGACAAGGTAAGTGTAATGTTGAATATATTGGGTAAATATTCACATAAATATTCACAGAAACTTTTGAGTTTACTAGCAGTAAAATTCCTATGTTTAGCATTAAAATTGACAATACGAGATTTGTATACATATAGCCTCCAATCAATCATCTCATCTCTTAAACACACTTATATCAGACAACTCTTCTTCATCAAATATATCTTCAATCACTATTACTTTCTCTCTGTCATTTGCAAGCACAAAACATATTCAAAAAAGTATCTAGGGATTTGTTGTGTTTGCAAATAACATGAAAAGTAAAGTCAACGGTGGATATGTTTAACGAATAAGAGCTACGCGATACAGGTATGTTTAATAAAGGATATGATTACATGGAGGTTATATGGGGCTATACCAATTTTCTTTAGGCAAATTTGATGCTCTACTTCAGTTTTTTTACTTTTGGTGAACTCAAAATCATATATGAACGTTTACCTGATTATTATGAAGGTTTTGAATATAAATAGAGTATATTCGTCAATATAAATTATTTCATTTTTTGCCTTTATTTATATGTTTCTGTAAATTTATGTTGTTGATTCAATTGTGTGCTTATAATGGAATTTCATTTTGTACTTTTCAAAAGAAAATAGGATTTCATCTATTTTTGACATGCTTACTCAATCATAGGGTATATCAGGAATAGTTTTTCTAACTAAACAAGTTTAATGTTGAATATGTTGGGTAAATACTCACAAAATTTTTTGAGTTCCTCAAAAGTCCCCAGGTTTAGCATTAAAATTGACAAAACGAGATGCGATACATATAACCTCCAAGCACTCATCTAATCTCTATAACACACTTAATTAGGCAACTCTTCTTCATCAAACATATCTTCAGTAACTTTTACTTTCTCTCAGTTATTTTCAAGCACAAAAAATATTAGACTAAGTATCTAGGGCTTTGTTGTGTTTATGAATAACAGGAAAAGTAAAGTCATTGATTGATATGTTTAACGAAGAAGAGCTACGTGATACAACTATGTTGAATAGAGGAGATAATTACGTCTCCATTATATGGGGCTACACCAATCCACTTTAGCGACATTTGTTGACCAACGGAGGGTTTTTTCTTTCGGTGTGTTAGTTTTTTTTGTAAAAATTTAGTTTAGTACTTAACATTCTGTTAGAAATAAAATGCCTATATGTTATGTTTGTCCTAGTCTTTTGGAAGTAATTTATACGTGGACAGCTTTCAAGTTTTATGATTGTAGTTCCTAATTTTTAGCTTGACGTTGTTTTAGCATATAAAGAATTGTATTGGCATCTATTTAAGTCATGCAGTCTAAAAAAAACTCCTTCACCAATATTGCATTTCTCTTCTATATCATTTTTTAACTTATAGATATACTTCTAGATTCTATTTTTTCTATCAGTGGTATCAGCACCAGGTTAGATTATAAAAAGAAAAACAGAGAAATATACAGTAAGTTAATGGCTTCAGAGAGAAATTACGTGCGAGCTGCTATTCCGCATTTTGATGGTCACTATTACCATTGGAGCATGCTGATGGAAAATTTTTTAAGGTCAAAGGAGCATTGGGCAATTGTGGAGGTTGGTATCAGTGCTCCGGTTGAAGGAAAAACCTTTACGAATGCTCAAACAATGGAGTTTGAAGCAAGAAAGCTGAAAGACTTGAAGGCGAAAAGTTACCTTTTTCAGTCTATCAAAACTTAGAAACTATTCTATGCAAAGAAACTTCTAAAGATATACGGGACTCAATGAAAAAGAAATATCAAGGCACTGCTAGAGTCAACCGTGCACAACTTCAAGCCTCAAGAAGGGATTTTTAGACCCTGCAGATGAAGAAAGGAGAGTCTGTAATGAGTAACTCCGCTAGAACAATGGAGATAAGCAACAAAATGCGATTCCATGGCGAGAAGATGAATGATATCACAATTGTTGAAAACATATTACGCTCTTTGACTCTGAAATATGATTATGTCGTTTGCTCCATTGAGGAGTCCAAATATATAGATGAGTTCTCACTTGATGACTTGCAAAGCTCTTTATGGGTGCACGAGCAGAAGATGAATCGAAATTCAACTTCTGATGAGCAAGCCTTGAAGGCGTCTAATTTTATTTCTTCCAATTGTAGAGGAATAGGTAGAGGTAGAGGTAGAGGGACAGGATATGAGGCAATAGAGATGGAGGCAACAAATATGGTGATGGAAATTTTAGAGCCAATGATGACTACGCTAAAGGTAAAGGGAGAGTTTTTGACAAACCCAAGAGAGAATGTTATTGTTTCCATAAATTTGGTCATTATCGTTATGAATGTCGTACAAGGCTGCCTAATGAGAAGGAAGAAAAAACAAATTGTGTTGAGAATAACGAAGGAGAAACCTTGTTAATGGCGGTTCATGCTGAAAACAAGCCCAAAGACTAAACTATTTGGTATGTGGATACTGGCTGCAGTAACCACATGGCTGGAAGCAAGTCTTCTTTTACTAATTTGAATGAAAACTTCCGGTCGACAGTTAGTTTTGGTAATATTTCAACAGTGAATGTGATGGGAAAGGGTAATGTCAAGATTAGAAGAAAAAATGGGTGTGTCAAAATCATATCTAATGTGTTGTTCTATGTTCCTGCTTTGAAAAGCAATTTGTTAAGTGCCGGTCAACTGTTAGAAAAGGGATATGTGATTATCTTAAGGAATGATACATGTGAAATTTCTGGTTCTTCCAAAGGAATTATTGCTATTGTGAAAATGAGTCAAAACAGGTTGTTCCCTTTAAAGATTGAAAATGTTCAATCTTGCTCTATGGCGGAAGTGAAAAACCCTCCATGGTTGTTGCATTTTCGATATGGTCACTTGAACTTTGGTGGGTTGAAGATCTTTCAAAGGAAGAGTATGGTGACGGGGCTACCTGAAATTGTTGTTCCCTCTCAAGTTTGTGAAGAATGTTTTGTTGGCAAACAACATCGTTCTCAGTTTCCCAAAAGTAAGTCTTGCAGAGCCAAAGAGGTATTGGGGCTGGTACACTCAGATATTTTTGGGCCAATAACACCAATCTCGAATGGAGTCAAAAGGTATTTTATTACCTTTACTGATGATTATTCCAGGAAGACTTGGGTGTATATACTGCAAGAAAAGTCGGAGGCTTTTAATATATTTAAAAGCTTCAAATCTCGTGTGGAGAATGAGACTGGAAGGACCATTAAAAACCTTCGGATAGATCGCGGAGGAGAATATTTCTCTAAGGTATTTGATGTTTTCTGTGAGACTCATGGCATTCGAAAAGATCTCATAACAGCCTATACACCACAACAAAACGGTGTGGTAGAGAGAAAGAATAGAACCATTCTCAATATGGTTCGTAGCTTGTTGTCTCAAGTAAGAGTTCAGAAGGAATTTTGGACGGAAGTATTAAATTATAGCATTCACGTCTTGAACAGAAGTCTCACTTTTGATCTTCAAGATATGGCACCTGAGGAGGCTTGGAGTGGAAGGAAACTGGAAATTAATCACTTTAATGTTTTTGGTTCCATCGCTTATGCACATGTTCCAGAAGCCAAAAGAAAGAAGCTTGATGATAGAGGTGAGAAATGTATTTTTCTTGGTGTTAGAGAGGCATCTAAGGTTTACGAGCTATTCAATCATTGACAAAGAAGGTTGTGACCAGAAGAGATGTAGCTTTTGATGAGGAGAAAACTTGGGATTGGAATATCCATCAATCTACTCCAATCTTAATTAAAAATGAAGTTGAAGAAGCAGTTGCAACACCCAAAATTTCTACTGAAGCAGCTGATGAAACGTCACCACCAGTTTTGGAAGAAAATGTTGCTACAAATCAACCTCTTCGTCGTGCTCGCAGAAGGCACGTGTGGACGATTGATTATGAGGTAAGAGTAATTAATGTTCATGAAAATATTTCCAACTTTGCATTTTTGCAGATTGTGATCCTACAATTTTTGAGAGTTCCGTCAAAGAGGGAAAATGGAGGAAAGCTACTGATGCTATTGAAAGAAACAACACCTGGGAGTTAACAAATCTTCCGAAGGGGAACAAAAACTCAAAGAAAATGGTGAAATAGACAAGTATAAGGCGCAATTAGTGGCTAAGGGATACAAGCAAGAACATGGTGTGGACTACACAGAAGTATTTGCTCCAGTTTCAAGGCATGACACAATCAGAATGATAATTGCCATGGCGACACAAAATTTGTGGCCTATCTTTCAATTGGATGTCAAATCAGCTTTCCTAAATGGATACTTGGAGGAAGAGGTATTTATCGAGCAACCTTCTGGTTACATAAAAGTTGGAGATGAGCATAAGGTATACAAGTTGAAAAAGACTCTTTATAGACTAAAATAAAATCCGCGAGCTTGGTATAGTCGCATTGAGGTTTACTTTCTAAAATTTGGTTTCCAGAAATGTCCATATGAACACTCTCTTTTTATTAAATGCTCATATTATTTTTATATGTTGATGATCTTATATTTACTGGGAATGATGGTGTCATGTTTTATGGTTTTAAGAGGTCTATGATGAATGAATTTGAGATGTCTGATCTTGGCAAGATGCATTTTTTTCTTGGTTTAGACGTAGTGGATGCAATTTGTTGATGGGATATTTGTTTCACAAAATAAATATGTGCGGGAAATTTTAGATAAATTCAAGATGAAATATTTGCAATCCCGTCGACACTCCGGTTGAGTTTGGTTCGAAGCTAAACATAGTTGGAAAAGGAGATATGGTAGACAACACACTCTATAGGCAAATTGTAGGTAGTTTGATGTATCTTACTGCTACAAGGCCTGACATCATGTATGCTGTAAGTCTTATAAGCATGTATATGGAGAGTCCGCCAGAAATTCACTTGCTAGCTGCCAAGAGAATCCTTAGCTACTCACAAGGAACTACGGATTTTGGTTATTTCTATAACAAAAGGTGAAAAATCGGATTTGTTGGTTTTGCTGATAGCTAATATGCAGGAGATCAAGACGATAGAAATAGCACTTCAGGCTGCTGTTTCATGGTCTTCTAGAAAGCAAAAAGTGTCACTTTATCGACTACTGAAGCGGAATTTGTTGCTGCTACAGCTTGTTCTTGTCAAGCTTTTTGGTTAAGGAGAATTCTGGAAGTACTACAATTCAAACAAGAAAGAGCAACTACAATTTTCTGCGATAATAATTCGGCCATTAAGCTGTCAAAAAATTGTGTTTTACATGGAAGAAGCAAACAAATTGATGTGAAGTATTATTTCATGTGAGATCTCAATAATCAAGGGACAATAGAGATGCAGTACTGCCGAAGTGAAGTCCAATAGGCAGACATATTTACTAAACCTCTCAGGTTTTTCCCTTTTCAAAAGCTGAGGAAGTTGATGGGAGTCAATACAATGGATGAGTTCAAGAAGCTGCAGTTAAACTGAAGCTTGACAACTTTCAGTTTAAGGGAGGGTGGTAGTTTTTTAAAAATTCAGTTTAGTAATTAACGTTCTGTTAGAAATAAAATGCATGTATGTTATGTTTCTCCTAGTCTTTAGGAAGTAATTTAAACGTGGACATCTTTCAAGTTTTAGGATCGTAGTTCCTAATTTTTAGCTTCAAGTTGTTTTAGCATATAAAGAATTGTATTGACAGCTCTTTTATGTCATTTATTCAAAAAACAACTCCTTCAATAATATTTCCTTTCTCTTCAATAACTTATAAATATACTTCTAGATTTTATTTTTTCTATCATGGTGGACTCAAAATCATATGTGAACGTTTACCTGATTATTATGAAGGTTTAAAACATAAATAGAGTATATTTGTCAATATAAATTATTTCTTTTTTTGTGCCTTCATTTATATGTTTGTGTTAAACTTAAGTTGTTTATTCAATTGTGTTTATATAATGGAATTTCATTTTTGTACTTTTCAAAAGAAAATAAGATTTCATCTATTTTTGACATGCTTACTCAATCATATGATATATAAGTAAAAAAAATTCTAATTAAACAAGGTAAGTGTAATGTTGAATATGTAGGGTAAATATTCACAAAATGTTTTGAGTTCCCAAGAAGTAAAAACCCTAAGTTTAGCATTAAAATTGACAAAATGAGATTAGTATACATATAACCTCCAAGCAATCATCTAATCTCTTAAACACACTTATATCAGGCAACTCTTGTTCATCAAACATATCTTCAGTCACTATTACTTTCTCTCTGTTATTTGCAAGCATAAAGAATATTCAAATAAGTATCTTGGGCTTTATTGTGTTTGCGAATAACAGGAAAAGTAAAGTCAACGATTGATATGTTTAACGAAATACAAGTATGTTGAATAGCGGAGATGATTATGTGCATGTTATATGGGGCTACATCAATCCTCTTTAGGCAATTTGATGCTCTACTTAGGGTTTTTACTCAAAATCATATGTTAATGTTTACCTGATTATTTTGAAGGTTTTAAACATAAATATTGTATACTCATCAATTTAAATTATTTCATTTTTTTGTGCCTTCATTTATTTGATTGAGTTAAACTTATGCTGTTGATTCAATTGTATGTTTATAATAGAAATTCATTTTTGTACTTTTCAAAAGAAAATAAGATTTTATATATTTTTTATACGCTTACTCAACCATAGGATATATAGGACTAGTTTCTACCTAAACAAGGTAAATGTAATGTTGGATTGGTTGGGTAAATATTCACAGAAATTTTTTAAGTTCACCAGAAGTGAAAACCATATGTTTAGCATTGAGTTTGCCAAAACCATATTGGTACATATAACCTCCAAGCAATCATCTCATCTTTTCAACACACTTACATCATGTAAATCTTCTTCATTATACATACTTAAGCCACTATTTACTTTCTCTGTTGCAAGCACAAAAAATATTCAAAAAGTGTATGAGGCTTTGTTGTGTTTGCAAATAACAGGAAATGTAAAGTCAATGGTTGATATGTTGAACGAAGAAGAGTTACTTGATACAAATATGTTGAATAGAAGAGATAATGACTTGCAGATTATATGGGGCTACACCAATCCTCATTAGGCAAATTTGACGCTATATTAGGGTTTTTAGTGAAGGTTAGAATATATTCATAAATATAAGTTATTTCATTTTTTGTGCCTTCATTCATATGTTTGTGTTAAATTTGTGTTGGTGATTCAATTGTGTGCTTACATCTTTAAACAAGTACTAAACGATTTTTATTCTTACCTATCTAGTCATGACCTGCAAAAGACCCTACACGTTTATGTTACGTACTGACTTGGTATCCGATCCATAATCGTATTGATGTTGTATTTAATTTCATACATATAATCGTTCATCCTTAAACTCACATCGGACTCGATCCACTTATCATAATAATAGTTAATGTGCTCTCATCAATTCAACATATCCTAATGTATTTAAGACTATTCAGTTATCTCTCAAAACAAAACGATAAGCACATAATAAATTACAAGTGAACATTACAAAAACCAATCATAATTCCAAATCAAATATCATTTATATTAGTTATTATGAAATTTATTTATATTTATCATCACTTTCAATATACACATATTCACTCTATGAGAAATACATAATTCTAAAGGTCAACCACCAGAACACCGTGCCCTTATGATTAATCAGGTTGTCTCTATCAATTTTGTAATGTAAATATATGACACTAACCAAGTATATACATACATTAAGATAAATCATAGCATACCTCAATTTCAAGTTTGTTCCCTAATGCCCATGTAGTCTCGCTTTTGTCGCGAACCATATTTTTGAAGATGAATCTGAGGGGAGAAATGGAGTTGTTTTTCATGGAAAGTATTTCCTCCCACCTTACTTGAGATATTTTCTCTCAAAATATGACCTGGAATATTTTTTTAGGATATAGCTCTAACTAAAGTAATAGTAAAACAAATCAAATAATTGAAATTCAAGTTCCACCTCGCAGCTCCCTACTGCAGCGACAGTCCTTTGCAAATAGATCAAAATAAATTCTTTTAACTTCTAACATTCCAAAATTCCAATCAAGTACTCAAAATATATCAAAACCCCTCATGTCTCAAATCAAAGGTCCTACATACATAAAATCACGTTTCAGAGTTGTGACACATGCAAACAAAATTATGGTACAAGCTCAACTTTTACGGATGTTGAAAAAAGTCAATCATTTAAACTTTTGAATCATTCAGAATGAAAGAAGCTTACATAATTATCAACTGAACACCTTAGAAACCAAACACACATCCCCTTACGACAAATACCATAAAACAATTATAAGAAGGGGTAAAATAGTAAAACAAACAATGTTTCAAAATAGCTATGAGATTTGTTACACAAATGATGATTTCTTTTATCATACTTCTTTTAAAATATTTTGAATTTTTAAGTTAATAATAATATTTGGTAATTTCTAAATCTATAAATTTAGATCAAAATATTTGAAAATATTCTTAAAAAGTGAACAAGAATAAATAATTCTGACTCTTGTACAACTATGAATTCGGTCACATTATAAATTGAAATGAAAAAAAAAATATAACCATCTCTCTATTAATCATACAACTAGCGCTCCCCATTTAATCTTATTTCATCCCTTGTTCTTCTTTTTATTATTTTCTTATATGAAAAAGATTTGATCTTTATTTAAAATTATTTTTGGGGCTTTCTTGTGTTTGCAAATAACAAAGAGAAAGTATTGTCAACATTTGATATGTTTAGCGAAGAAGAGTTATGTAATATAAGTGCATTGAATGAGGATATGATTACTTGCAAGTTATTGTAGCTGCACCAATCCCTTAAGCAAAATTTTGTACTACATTTAGGATTTTTACTTTTGACAAAATCAAAATCGTCTGTGAATTTAACCTAACTACGCTGAAGGTGCTTAACAAACATGCAGTACATTCGTCAATTTAAGTTATTTTTTCCTTCGTGCCTTCATATGTGTATTTGTGTTAATTGCATGTTGCTGATTCAATCTTGTGCTTACAATAGAATTTTGTTTTCGTAATTTCCAAAAGAAAACATGATTTATCTATTTGTGATATGCTTACTCAAGCCTAAATATCTAAATGACATAAGGGTAAGGCTGAATATGTTGGGTAGAGATTTAGGAAATTTTGAGTTCACCAGAAATGAAAATCTAATGTTTAGCACTAAAATTTTCAGAAGGAGATTGGTGCATCAACATATAACCTCCAAGTAATCTTCTCCTCTCTTAAACACTATTATATCGCACAATCCTTCATTGAACATATCTTCTTCCAGTGTTACTTTATCTCTATTATTCATAAGTACAACAAAGATTCAAAAAAAATATTTTTTTAAAGATCAAGCATATTTTTATATATGAAAACATAGAAGAAGAAGAGATCAATTAGGAGAAATATGTGAGTGTTTGTTGTGTCACAAAATATAGAGAAGATTATGTTTCCTTTGATTCAATTTGGTATGCATAAAAGTCAAATTAATTATTTCTTTTGTATAAATTTGAATTAGTATCTAGTATAAGAAAAGAAAGTCTTGCAATAATGTGATTTATCATATAGTTTTTTTTGGTAGAACGTGATTCATCTTTTTCAACTGGCCTTGAGCATATTTTTTCTTAGAACACTGACCTCATACCATGGTTGAAATGTTATACACCAAAAACAGACCTAAAAAAAGAAGAAAGAAGCATATAGTTGTATATTATATTTTAAACAAAATCTAGCAATTCTATAATTTTAATCCATTGTAATTGGTTCATTGACCAACAAGTATCAATTTTTTGCTAAGCTAAAATTCAATAGATGACTATAGATTTTAGATTTCACATTTAGTTAGAATTATATGGGAATTAAAAAGTCTAATATATTATTTTATTTCAAAACAGAGAAGAGCCTAATCAATTTTTTGACGAGGGAAAAATTATGCAACACACAAAAATCTTAAATAAATCACAAAAAAAAATTATCTGAAAACACACCTGAAAAAAGAAGAAAAAAATGTGGATGTACCAGACAAGAAGTAACGTGCTCAATTTCTTGATTTTGAGCACTCAAAAATTTGCTTTCTGTAGATGAATCTAATGACAAGCAAGCAGGATGTATCATTTGAACTGAAAATCAACAATTAGAATATCCAATTGAAATACAAGAGAGACACTATTAATTTCTTATGAATCTATCTAGAGCATCTACGAATATGAGGGATGAAGACATACCTTTTCGATGTTTTCTATGGGTATGAAGAACGTGAACTGATGGATAGAGGGGAGATCTTTTCGATGTTTTCTATGTGAGTGAAAGACTATAATTTGGGGGATAAAGGTCTTTAGGTTAGTATTTATAGATATAATAATATGAGATGTTTTTTAGGGAAGGGAAAAAATATTTATTGTTTCATTCCTCTTTAAATACTAGATAATGAAAGATCAGTGTGCATGCCCAATATTATAATTTTAAATTATATTTATTGTAATTTAGGGGAAATTAGCAATTAAGTTATAATGTATAACATATTTAGTTAAAATAACAACAATTTAGAATATTTTTTTAAAATGTCAAGATGACAATATTTTAGAAATAATATGTATTCAGATTTTAACATTTAAAATTAATTTTATTTATGAAAACAATTCTATAGTAGGACAAATTATAAACAAATCGATTATGACTACCATTAACCTTTCTTCACCTTTCACGTTTCTACCCCCCACCATTCACGGTTCCATCCCTTTTTCACATTTTCAGATTCTTTCTTGAAGGTGCTCACAAATTGTTCATCAAAATATATATTTTAATTGAAGAAATTTTCTCGTTGTTTTGAAAAAATTCCCTTTGAAAAAATCCCAAATTTATGCCACCATTAAGATTTATAAAAGCCTTACATCGCCCTTTACCTTCTTCCATCGCCAGCTTTGCTGGTACCTAACTCTGCAATTTTTTCTGATTTTTCCAAGGTAATTTGTTGAGTTGTTTTTGCTCAGTCATGTATATTTTGTTCTTGGAGTCGAGTTTTTATCGAGAATAGTCCATTGAAGTAAGGTCCACAGACTATTACCTGGTGATTCACTTAAGAATTTGGGGCGAGTTTGATCTACTAGCTGCATAACCCAGAATGTGAAAAATCATCAGAAGTTAAGCCATTTTTGTTGATTTTTTTAGCAGTTTGAGTCTTTCTTTCGAAATAATCATATTGCTTTATTATCTGAAAATGATATACTCATATCCTACAACCTTCAGCAGAATCTCTGCAATTACTATTTGAGAATTGCCATAAGAACTACATTTTTTAAAATTAAATTCATACTTTTTGTTATTGTTGTAAGTATTTTATTCGTCAAATTTTTTATTCTCATGCAAGTTTGTTTACATATTCATCTAATATTTATGTATTTCAGATTTTTATTCGATTAAACATATTTTTCAATTTTTTCCGATCTCGTTCTAATATTTCAGATTTGTTAAAATCTACAAATTCATTCATATGTTTATTTTGTTTTATTTTTAATACATTTACATTTTTTTAGGGTTTAAATTTTTGGAAAACATATGTCTATCTACAAAGATCTGTCGTCGTAACCTACAAAAAATTAGAGAACCAAGGAATGAGTACTAAACCAAACGGTACCCAAGCTCTTAGGGTTTTGCCTTGATTTTCTTACCATAAGTTAAGATTTATTTTTCCTTAATGAAAAAACAAAACATTACCATAAATATTTGTACTCTTTTTGAAAGAAAAATGTAATATTGTTTTATACTTGTTTATTCTTTCCTGTAAGAAAAAGGATTTGGCGTAACTAGTCCTTTTCTAGTAAGAAGAGGTTTTAGGACTCTATAAATATATGTTTGTTTTTTCTAATACAATAACATCTAGAATGTAGTCGTTTAGGAGTCTTGTTTATGGGGAGATTCATTCTCTACAAAGTTTCAATATTTTTCTTTATATTAGTTTGATAAAATAATATTTTGATTTTTTTATAAGTTTTTGTAATCTGATATCAACCATATAATTTGTAAATTATAAGCTTCCACATGACGCGCTAATAACCCTTCCTAACTCAACAAGTGGTATAAGAGAACATGGTCCGATGGTTCAATGAAGCTTAAGACAGAATGAAGCGCTTTCAAATCAATTTGCAAACAATTTACTGATAAAGAAGAGTTTTTGTCAAACAACATGTGGAAAAACCACATTTTCAACATTTCTGTTGCTTTAATTTTTTAGAATAAAAATAAAAATATATTTAACCCATATATTTTAAACTTTATTTTTAACCATGGCAAGCAACAATGATGAAGATTTTGTGAAGAACAAGATCATCATGCAATGACGAAGCATATAAAGTCTTGTGAAGAAAATCCAACCCAAAGGGGAGATTTATTAGGGTTTTGCCCTGATTTTCTTACAATAAGTTAAGATTTATTTTCCTTAAACAAAACACAAACATTAGCATAAATGTTTTTACTTTTTGTAAAAGGAAAATATAATATTCTTTTATATTTGGTTTATTCTTTCCTTTTAGAAAAAAGTTTTGGTGTAGCTATTGTTTTTCTAGTTAGAAAAGGTTTTAAGACTCTATAAATATAGGTTTGTTTCTTCAAAGACAATAACAATAACATCCACAATGTAGTCGTTTAAGATTTTGTTTATGGGAGATCCATTCTCTCTAAAGTTTCAATATTTTTCTTTATATTAGTTTTGATATAATAATATTTTGAGTTTTAGTATAAGATTTTGTTATGTAATTTATCAATCATATAATTTGCTAATTATAACTTTCTGCATAACGCACTAATCATCGTTCATAACGAATACAATCAAATCTCTAAACAGAATACGAGTTACAAAAATTATTGAATCAATGTGTAATTTACAGAAAGTAAATAGTAGTAACCTTCCTCTTATTGTCATTTATTACCATGCGTTAATCATTTGCAATTTGATTAGCCAATGATTGAATGACAATTTTTCTACCAAAAATCCATCACGTCGAATAGTTTGTCAATTCAGTGATTCACAATACAATACCCACAAAATAATACTTTAATTCCTCTAAAATTCAATTCCTGATTTGTTAATGATTAATCCTAAAAAGGTCACTATTGCCAAATCATTATTTTACTAATAGTCATCAATGGTAAAGAATTTAAGGTACACAAAACAATACTTTGCGCCTATCATACCTAAACTTTTAAGGGGCAATTCATTTTTCTTCCTACCTAATATAATATTAATATATATACATATATGCAACAATCATCTTAAACATACAGAATTGAAGTTTCACTGAAGGTTACTTGAAGTGATTTCGTAGTCTTTCGTTCGATGCCGCTTCTGTTATTCTCCATTTTCTTTTATGTTTTCTGACTCTTCTTTTTTTTTTTTTCTAAATTAATTGTTTATTAAAATTGACAAAATCCACTAACTTAGTTTTAATACATGTCCCTAATGGTATAGGGTCTTAAACAAATGATAACTTTAACCCACTAACTATCGTTTAATTCAATTAACTACAATTTCCCATTAATTAATTAACTCAAGTTAAACGAATAATTTAAAATTTTCAAAAATGACATACCGGGTCACTACAAACATATAGTTCATGATCGATTAGTTACATAAACTTAATGGGATACAAATCATTGTATGCATTCAAACAGAAAAAAAAACAGCTACTAAACTTCGTTATACATCATACTTTAGATACAAAATACCCGGAAAAAGCTACAAATCCCAATACATATAAAGGTTTCACTGATTCAATCAGGAAAAAAAACACTCTTTTATTCGGAATATATGAATATCTTATCCAAATAAATGAAAAAGTTGAAAAAATGCCTGACTGTTTTTCGATTGTTCACTGAATGCGACAAATTTATTGTCGTCAATTTTAAAAAATTCTGTTTATAAAATATGTCATATTCAACTTGAAGAAGCTTTGAAAGTTATCAAATGAATGGTTCGAAAGACAAACTAAATTATTGTAATTTTTTTATGTTCTTAAAATGAAAGCAAAAAAACGCTCGACAAAAAGATGGCTATATATTTATGCTCTTTTCAAAACGTAACTAATTTGTATTTAGCATCTCTTTTACCTTTTTTGATTTTTTTCCCATGATTTTCTGTTCTGTTATTAATTATTTGTATTCTTTCAAAATAATCAAAATAAAAATATACATAATTAATCCCTTAACAAATTAAAATAATGACATTTTTAATAAATAATGTGACTATTTCTAAAGAGTCCCACTAAAATCTAAAATATTGTTATTTTAAAATTTTCTTTTTAACTAATGTCTTGAAAATAAAATAATTTTTATTATTTTTAACTACAGATGAAAGAAAATCATATAAGAGTCACAATTTGTAATAATCTGTTTATTTTATTTTTATAACATTTTAAAAAAACTTCTAATTTGTTTAAGTTGCGCTAATTACCATCAAAATATTAATTATATGTTTGAATACTTGAATTAACACCATACAAATACAAACTATTGAATTGGATACCTAAAAGTTATTCAAGGGAAAAGTATCTTCTACCTCCAATAGTAAGGTCGCAAGCTCAAGTTACGAAAAGATCCCAAGGAAAGAGTTAATTCTTTTAAAATATATAATATATAATGGTATTTTTTAAAGCTGCATGTGATAATTTTATAAGAGATAATTCAATAAAAATACAAGTATCATATTAACACTAGATGGACAAGGTCCGTGCTAAACATGGTTCCAATATTTATATTTTCTAACGTAATAAATTTTAAGATATTTTTCACAGTTACATAATGAAGGATTGCTGTACAAAATCGAAGGAGGAATGGAAGTGTAATTTGTAACACATGGAGAAACATAAACGTTAAAACTGTTTAGCTTATGTATATCTTAACAAATATGATTGATTCTAGCATATTCTAAATATATATGTACAATACTTGATGTGTACTTCAAGTTACACCTTAGTAGCATTCATTCTTCAATTCAAATGGCTCCCTCAACTCGGATTCTTCAAAAATACACTAATTTGACAAATCTAATAGGTACCAGTTAACATTTCCATTGACATTTTTAAAGAATCCAAACAACATAAATTTACACTAGAGAAAACCATTTAGGCATTTTTAATATCAATGCAAAATAACAGTAAGTACATACATATCTATCTCAGTAATATAAAGTTTTAGAGGTTAAATGAAACTAGAAAAGAGACATATGGCAATACAACTCCAAACATGATATCATAATCCTCTTGGTCAAGTAGTTTACAAGAATAACATATTTTACTTTAACCTATATAATGCAAAAATAAGTAGGGTGAGCCTTTCAAATCAAATTTTGCTCATATATAAGAATATCAAACTATTGAGCAAATATATAGACCTCAAAGATTTTCCCGACCATGTATAAATTAGTCTTAGAGTTATTTATTTCACATACTTTCAATCATGTATAATGAAAATTTTAGACTTCAACATATCAATCAATTATTTTTGTTCTTTGAGGAAAAAATTTATGAAACAATGAGGCAAAACTATGAGAATGATATAATTGAACTTGATAGTCAAACATCACTAAGAAAATTCATTTACAATAATCATCTTATGTATCAACATGGGTACAGCATATCACTTTCATTTGTATGTATGAAGTAGTCATAATCATCAATAATACGCTTGTATATACATCTTTTATAGTACAATACTTTTTAACTACAATATGAAAAAAATGTGAATATATTACTGGGGACAAAATACTCAAATTCATTGATACTATTCATCTTACGCTCTGGTAAACCAAGTCTTGAAGCAATAACCATCTTGAATATATCTCCCACACTAGCACCATCAACTCCCTTACGCCTTTTTCTTTGACCTGTATTAGTAGGTAAGCTGATAGATTGAATAATTATTTGCTCATTGTAGTCAGGACCTTCTTCAGATACTGAAAAAGTCAACTCTTCCTGAGACACTATGGAAGGATCAGGGAGTTAAATGTGGATTTTATATGGTAAAAAATGTCTAAATTACTCAACCTCTTTAACTAGAACATTATATATCTGGACGTAGGAGTCGTCCATTCTTATGGCAATTACATGTTTATCTTGAGGATAAAATTCCAAAAAGGTTGTTACGGGTGGGGCGGGCATAAATATTGTCATAGTCTGCATTTGCCACAGAAAAAATATCTAGATTAGTGGAAAGAAAAATAATGTACAACTTCATTCAGCTAACTCCTGATTTATAGCTTCTGAGCTGAACTGTTAGGCTAAAGATAATGAAATGTCAAATTCGAATAGTTGTAAAGTATCTATTAAGATCAACTAATATCATGTGGTTAAAGCTATGGTTATTTCTGGTAAACTAACACAAAGTACATATTATTTACTTTGTAAATATGGAACGTTAAGGCAACGAAAGACCTCTAATAACTAACATACTATCTTTGCTGTTTATTTCCCTAGCAACATACTGTATAGTATCATTTCCAACAATATGTTGGGCTTTGTGGAGGCTTGTGAGCCGGCCCGACCCATTACTGAAACCCAAGGTTAACCATTTGGTTTTCATATAAATATGATCCTTGTATTTGTAATTCTGAAGTAGCACAAGTGAAATAAAATCCTCCTGTTACAGTCGTGGAGTAGGGAAACCGAACCACGTTAAATTCTTGTGTGTCCCGTTTGTGTTCCGTTTCTCTTTTCTCTAGATTATTTGTGTGTGTTGTGTGTTTAATTCCCAACAATTGGTATCAAAGCGAGGTTTCAACAACACTGTAACACAAACTGTGAGAAATTGTCACCTAGGGTTCTTGTGTGAAGAACTGTGTGCAGGCTAGGAGAACCGCGCAGGGTGCGAACAGCCGTCGTCCGTGTGTTGTCCGTCGCGCCGTTCCGTTGGCCGCCGCATCGGGAAGGAGTGTGTCGCCGCCGTTCGCAAGCTACAGCCGTGCAAGACGCCGAGGATCTGGAACCGCTATTCGCGAGCAGCCGCCGCCGCGAACCAGGCAGCCCAGATCGAAGGAGATCTGCCGCAGATCGTAGCCCAGCGAGGGAGAAAGCCGCGCAGCAGTAGCGAGGCAGAGAACGCCGCTGCCGTCCAGTGGCCGCCGCGTCGAGGAGCCTCAGATCCAGCCGCGAGCGTCCAGATCGTGAGCATCATCCAAATCGCCGCCCGCTGTCTGTAGACGCCGTTAAGGGAATTGCCGAAGTCCTTTGAGATGACAGAAGATGGAAAGTTCCGAATTGAGAAGTTCGATGGTACAGATTTCAGTTGGTGGAAGATGCAGATTGAAGATTTGCTGGTTCAGAAAGATTTGGACGTAGTGTTGGGTGACAAGCAAGGAAAATTGTCTGATGCAGAGTGGGCAGTTTTGGATCGGAAAGCTATGTCAGTTATCCGACTCTCGTTGACCAAAAATGTTGCGTTCAACATTCTTAAGGAGAAGACAGCGAAAGGCATCTTGGAAGCCTTGTCTAACATGTACGAGAAGCCATCTGCAGCAAACAAAATTTTTCTGATTAGAGAGTTGGTGAACACAAAGATGAAGGAAGATAGTTCAGTTACCGAGCACATCAACTCATTGAATTCGATCTTAGCCAGACTTTTGTCAGTTGGCATTAAGTTCGATGATGAAGTTCAAGCTTTACTACTGTTATCATCATTGCCTGACAGTTGGTCCGGAACGGTTACAGCAGTTGCCAGTTCAGTGGGACCTAATGGATTCATCTTTGAGAAGATTCGTGATCTCGTTCTTGGCGAGGATGTCAGAAGAAGGAGTTCTGGAGAATCATCAGGTGATATGCTAAACATCGTCAGAGACAGAGGAAATAACAGAGGTAGTGGGAGCAGGAACCGAAGAAGGAGTCAGTCGAAGGCTCGGGATGGCTCAGGTGTAAAATGTTGGAACTGCAAGGAGGTGGGGCATTTCAGGAATCAATGCCAGAAAGACAAACAAGTCAACATTGCAGAAGACAGCGCCAACGAGGATTTGTTTATCTGTTGCGCGGAGAGCAATGTGGATTCCTGGGTCATGGATTCTGGTGCTTCTTTTCACGCTACCCACAGCAGTGAAGCATTGCAGAATCTGGTTATTGGAGACTTTGGAAAGGTAAGGCTTGCAGACGATAGAGCTCTTGATGTTACGGGCATGGGTGACATGGTGCTGAAGACGCCAGTCAGTTTCTGAACCTTGAAGGATGTCAGAGTTGTTCCAAGCTTGACGAAAAGTTTGATTTCTGTTAGGCAGTTGGATGAACAGGGACATCATGTGAAGTTCGGAAATGGGCAGTGGAAGGTCGTGAGGGGAAATCTTGTCATGGCTCGTGGAACAAAAAGAGGATCGTTGTATATTGTCGGATTACCGTCTGAGGGAGTGACCGTCCCAGTTCAGAAGAAAAACAAAGTCCGGTTCACAGAATCTCGTGGGCAGAAGAAGGTTGTCTTTGCAAGAAAGAAACCCAGAGCCACAGGTCAGATTCAGGATGAACGAGCAAGGAAGGTTCAGGAAGACCAGTCAGAGGCGTTTGTGGCAGTGGGAGCACCGGCCGTGCTTCAGCCAAGGCTCCTAGAAGACAGTGGGTCAAGAGAATCAGTATTCCAGCTGTTGATACGTCTCCAGAAAATTTCTTGCTGAGTATGGAGAGTGTTTGTTCTCAGGGAGTTCTAGGATCCGGCAGTTCGTGTCTCAAATGGGAGCCGGTAGGGACCGAGGACGAGTCAAGGGCAGTTTCAGCCGTGACTGATGTGTTGAAGCTTCGGGGAGCTTCAACGGGCCTTTCAGTTGACTGATGAGAAGGCCGCTGTGGCAGGAGAGAGTTGAAAAAGATTACTAGACATACAAGTGTTCTAAGTGGATGACAGTTGAAATTTTTCAAGCCTCCAAGTGGGAGATTGTTGGGCTTTGTGGAGGCTTGTGAGCCGGCCCGACCCATTACTGAAACCCAAGGTTAACCATTTGGTTTTCATATAAATATGATCCTTGTATTTGTAATTCTGAAGTAGCACAAGTGAAATAAAATCCTCCTGTTACAGTCGTGGAGTAGGGAAACCGAACCACGTTAAATTCTTGTGTGTTCCGTTTGTGTTCCGTTTCTCTTTTCTCTAGATTATTTGTGTGTGTTGTGTGTTTAATTCCCAACACAATACTCCAAGCTTTTTTGAAAAAATCACAACCATACTCATATGGTCCAGGACTTTTATTCTTGTCAATGTTGTTTACTGCCCACTTCACATCCTTTGAGCTATAATTTCCCAAATATTATTTGGGTGAAAATTTGAAGAATAGTGTTTGTTCATTCAAGTTGTTATTATTTGGCAAATATTTTTGGTAAATATCCCAAATTCTCAAATACTAGTTTTTTCTAGTATTTGGGTCAAATCTTATTATTTGGGATATTTTTAAAATAAAATTTTTATACCAAACTTTAACTTTTCGCAAAAACACCGTCTTAGTGTTTGCATTGTATTGTATAATTTTTTACGTGAACACCAAAATAGTGATGAAATATTCGATGAATATATAAATGATGATATGATTGTTGATGAAAATGATAATTTTATTTATATAGTTTTTAAAACATATAGGTATAAATCATATTTTTCTAAAAAAGTGAAATATATTTCCCAAATGTTATGGTCAAACACATGGTGAAATTTCACTACTTCAATATCTTCAATTTCAAATACCTCCCCAACCTCTGCTAATCTCAGAGACACTTATACTATACTAAGATCCTATTACCCCCTTGAACATATTTTATAAATAATTTTTTATCTCTTTTGGCATACGTAACACTATATTGTGAGCTCAGCGCGTGTTATTTTTTTTTCAAACTAATGCCACGTAGGCCGGAAAGGGTTAGAAAATTATTTATAAAATAAGTTCAGGGGGGTACTAGGACCTTAGTATAGTATAAGTGTGTCTGTGGTATTTTGGGCATACGTTGGGGTGGTACTTAAGCATTTTACCAAAATAGGCTAGACCATGTTATCATATTGCTAACATAACTATGTTAAGTTAAGCTAACCATTTTGGAAGACACACTAACATGCAAGTCCAAGCTACTCTAGGAAAGGTACAAGTGTTCTATCCTAGCTACCGTGAAATTGTCTTAGACCAACTAAGGCATGCTATCCTTACAAGTATATTATGATACAAATGCAAGCTATCCTTAAGAGATTACGAATTTCAATCCTAAGTTATCTTTGGGAGACTATGAGACCTCAATCCCAAGCTACCATGACTGAGCTAACTCAAGTTATCCTTGAAGTGCATCTTCCAATGCAAATTCAAGATACCCTTAGGAGAGTATGGATCCTCAATCCTATCTACCATCAGTAGAGTATGAGAACTCAATCCCAAGCTACCATGACTAACCTAACTCAAGGTACCCTTGAAGTGCATCTTACAATGCAAAGTCAAGATACCTTTAAGAGAGTATGGATCCTCAAACCTAAGCTACCATTATGAGAGTATGAGTCCTCAAACCTAAAGCTACAATGAATTTGTCTTTGCCAAAATAAGTAGTGCTATCTAGAAGGCATATTAATGATGCTAGCTCATGCTACCCATAGGAGAGTATAAATCCTCAACCCAAGGGTACCATGACTACTTCTAACTCATCCTACAATGAAATGCATTAGACAATGCCAAATCAAGAAATCCCTCAGGAGAGTATTGATTGTCCATCCTAATCTAACAACCTTATCCTTATACTTATAAGCCAAGATATACATGAAAGGAACATAGGTCAAAACTTCAAGATATTTTAGACTAACAAGCCTTGATTCATTTTAGGTTATTAAGCCAACCTAGAGTCCTTCTATGTGAGAGAATCTTGGATATCCTAGCATTTCACGCCTAAGCATACAAAAGATAATCAATAGACCACAAGATCAAATCATATTCACTTTACTCCCAAAGCCCTAATATTGATGGCTACAAGTCCTACTTTCAAGCGTTACTTCATTCATGTCTAAATTACAAGCTTATTCAATTTCATTTTTACAAGTCAAGATCCTTCATATTCAATCAACTCTATTTATTAATGCTTATATGATCCTAACTTTGATAAATTACTATATATGACTTTGATTTAGTAAAAATACCTTTGAACCATCAAATTCACCTCTACTGGCATAAAACCACAAACATCATATTCATTAATTTAGATTAGGGTTTACTGTAGAAATCACATGAAATCATCATAATATCAGCAATAATTTCTTATACAATCATAATTATGTATTATTCACTAGTTTGGAATCATACCTAAACTCTACCCACAATGCTCGCACAACCCTAGTTGTAATCGGGTTTCTTACAATTTGGAAAAATTAAGGGGGATCTATGGGGGTAAGAACCCATATATGAACAAGCTAAACAAACCTTTCTTCAAATCTCTAGATAAATATTTAATCCATGGAGAAAACTCGAGTTAGGTGTTGCCCTCTCCCCTTCTCTTCTTCTTTTTCTTCTTGCTTCTAGAGAGAGAGAGAGAGAGGGTTTCTTGACAATATTTGGGGTCTTAGATGAATGAGTTAATGAATTAGTTTAGGATATTATTAATATTATATAGGTTGTAAATTAACTAATTCACTGACCTTCCTTAACCCCTACTTAATTACTAATTAATTTCCAAACAACTAACTTAAAATTAAACTAACCAAAACTAGCAGGACCTACGCCCCTAACCCATGACCGTGGGTTGACCTACTGAGCGTGGATCACCTGTGCAATTGAGGTCTACAGCTCTAAATTTTCTTGTCACTGCAGCCATTGATTCACGACCCCAACCTACGTGACGTGGGTCACCTATGGCAAATAGATGGCATCCGTAGGTCACCAAAAATTGCAGCTTTGGTGACTGTTTTTGGGGTCCCCCTTCAAGGACCCCTTGAGTGGTCTTGTGGGGGTCGTACCTTGAAGATTAGTCCCTAAAACATTCCTTCAAACTTCGGAAATTATTTTTATGAGTTTCTAACCTCATAACACACTCCAAACCTCTTACCAAAGGCTTTAGAACGCACTAGTTGAACTTGCTATATTTTTGGGGTGTTAAACTTTCTCAAGCATAGGATATATCCAAAATAGTTTTGAATTCACCAAAAGTAACAACCCTAAGCTTAGCATCAAAATTTTCAAAATGAGATTGGTACATATAACCTCCAAGCGATCATCTCATCTCTTAAGCACACTTAAATCGGAAAATCTTCTTCATTAAACATATCTTCAGCCGCTATTACTTTCTCTCTATTTTTTGCAAGAAAAAAAATATTCAAATAATTTAAGGGGATTTGTGGTATTTGCGAATAACAGGAAAAGTGAAGTCAACGGTTGATATATTTAACGAAGAAGATTTACGTGATACAAGTATGTTGAATAGAGGATATAATTACTTGAAGGTTATATTAGGCTACACCAATCCTCTTTAGGTAAATTTGGTGCTATACGTAGGGTTTCTACTATAAGTGAACTCAAGATCATATATATGTGAATGTTTACCTGATTATCGTGAAGGTTTTAAACATAAATTGATATATTTGTCCATTTAAATTATTCGTTTTCTTGTGCCTTCATGTATATGTTTGTGGCAAATGTATTTGTTAGTTCGATCGTCTGCTTATAATATAATTTTATTTTTGTAATTTCCAAAAGAAAATAAGATTTCATCTAATCTTGAAATGCTTACTCAAGGAAAGTTTTTCTAACTAAACAAGGTAAGTGTAATGTTAAATATGTTAGTCAACTATTCACATAAAGTTTTGAGTTCACCATAAGTAAAAACCCTAAGTTTCGCACTAAAATTGCCAAATTGCAATTGGTACATATAACCTCCAAACAATCATATCATCTCTTAAACACACTTACATCCGGCAACTCTTCTTTATTAAACATATCTTCAACCAGTATTACTTTCTCTATATTCTTTTCAAGCACAAAAGATATTAAAAAGATTTCTGAGACTTTGTTTTGTTTGAAAAAAAAATTGGAAAATTAAAGTCAATCGTAGATATGTTTAATGAAGAAGAGCTTAGTGATACATTTATATTGAATAGAGCAGATGATTACTTGCAGATTATATATAAGGCTACACAAATCCTATTTAGAAAAATTTGGTGCTAGTACTTAGGGTTTTTATGTGAAGGTTTTAAACATAAATAGAGTATATTTGTCCATTTAAGTTATTTCATTTTTTTTGCCTTCATTTAATGTTTGTGTTAAATATATTTTGTTGATTCGATCGCATGCTTAGAATGAAATTTCATTTTTTTACTTCCCATAAGAAAATACGATTTTGATTTATTTCTGACATGCTTACTCAAGCATAGGATATATCAGGTATATTTTTTTTTACCAAAACAAGGTAAGTGTAATGTTGGGTAAATATTGACATAAATTTTGAGTTCATCCGATGTAAAAACCCTAAGTTTAGCATCAAAATTGACAAAACGAGATTTGTACATTTAACTCCAAGCAATCATATCATCTCTTAAGTACACTTATATAACAAAACTCTTCTTCATTTACTTTCTCATTGTTATTTCCAAGCACAAAAATATTCCAAAAAATTCTAGGGCTTTGTTATGTTTGCAAATAATAGGAAAAGTAAAGTCAAAGGTTGATATGTTTAACAAAGAAGAGTTACGTGATACAAGTATGTTAAATAGAGGAGATGATTACGTCCAGGTTATCTGGGGCTACACCAATCCTCTTTTGGAATATTTGGTACAATACTTAGGGTTTTTACTTTATGTGAACTCAAAATTATATGTGAACATTTACCTGATTATCGTGAAGGTTTTAAACATAAATAGAGTAAATTCATCAATTTAAATCATTTCATATATTGTGCCTTCATTTAAATGTTTGGGTTAAATTTATGTTGTTGATTCGATCGTGTGCTTATAATGAAATTTTGTTTTTCTACTTTTCAAAAGAAAATAAGATTAATCTATTTTTTACATGCTTACTCAAACAGAGGATATATCAAGAATAGTTTATTAACTTAAACAAGGTAAGTGTAATGTTGAATATGTCGGGTAAATATTCACAAAAAGTTTTGAGTTCACCAAAAGTAAAGATCCTAAGTTTATCATAGAAATTGCCAATACAATATTGGTACACATAACCTCAAAGAAATCATCTCATCTCTAAAACACTTTTGTATCAGACAATTCTTCTTCATTTAACATATCTTTAGCAACTATTACTTTCTCTATGTTATTTGCTAGCAAAAAAAATATTCACAAAGTTTATGGGGCTTTATTTTTTTTTGCGAATTATAGGAAAGGTAAAGTCAATGATTGATATGTTTAAGGAAGAAGAGCCACGTGATACAAGTATGTTGAATAGAGCTGATGATTACTTGCAGGTTAAATATGGGGCTACACCCATCCTCTTTAGGCAAATTTGGTGCTATACTTAAGGTTTTAAATATAAATAGAGTATATTCGTCAATTAAAATTATTTCATTATTTGTGCCTTTATTTATATGTTTGTGTGAAATTTATGTTGTTGTTTTGATCGTGTGCTTACAAGTTTTTTTTGTACTTTCCAAAAGAAAATAGGATTTCATTTATTTTTTACATGATTACTTTAGCATATGATATATCAGGGATATTTTTGTACCTGAACATGGTAAGTTTATTGTTGGGTAAATTTTCACTGAAAAATTTGAGTTCACCAAAAGTAAAAATCCTAAGTTTAGCATCAAAATTGACAAAACGAGAGTAGTAAATATAATCTTAAAGCAATCATGTCATATATTAAACACACGTACATCAGGAAACTCTTCTTCATTAAACATATCTTCAGCCACTACTACTTTCTTTATTATTTGTGAGCACAAATAATATTCAAAAACTTTCTGGGCTTTGTTGTGTTTCCGAATTACATTATAACACCCCGTATCCAAAAAAATACTAAAAGATGCAGATTTTCAAAAGTTGCAGGTGCCAGCGACGGGGCAAACTATGGACCGTTAATCGACTTACGGTCAGTCAATCGACTCCGTTAATGGTTCAACTGACTCTCAGTTCCAAGTCACAAATTACGGTCGACTAGTACGGACTGTCAGTCTACTTACGGTCCGTCAGTCGACTTTGTCGATTGATCAACTTACTTACGGTTCTCAATCGCAAACGACGGTTGAGCAGTACGAACCGTCAGTCGACTTACGATCCGTCAGTTGACTCCGTCGATTCCCTAGAAACTCTCGGTCACAAATGACAGTCGACCAATATGGTCCGTGAGTTGACTCAGTCGATTTGCCAGCTGACTTTCAATTCTCAGTCACAAACGACAGTCGACCAGTACGGACCGTCATTAGACTTACGATCCATCAGTCGACTCCGTCAACTTTTAAGTTAGGGGTCTTTTGGTATTTTCCCACTTCATCAAATCCTAAGATACGTCGTTTTGACCCTAAATCATCAGATTATAGTCAGTTTAAGCCTAGAAATATAACTAAAGCTTACTTAAGTAAAGTTATTAAATAAAAATTTAGAAAATTTGAAGCAAGAATGGAGAAAAAGGTCGAGAAGTCTAGTTCAAGAACCCAGTAAGGTTCCATCAATTCCAACACTAAAATCTAAATATTTCTTTGTTAATTTCATCACCAGGTATGTGAAATTTCACTAGTGGGTTCTTTCTCCCATTGGGTCCTAGTTTTCAGTCAGATTCTTGATTCCCGTATAATGATTAGACCTAGGGTTTCTATAACTTCAACAGAACTTCATGAATTTATTAGTTATATGTTCTAAATCACATGATCATGTTATTACTCAGATTATTGCATGAATTTAATAATCCTAGCTATGCATTTCTTTAGTTCTTGAATTACACATGCAAGGTCAAATATTTTAGTTACTTCAGATATACATGATTAGTTATAAATGCATAATTACTAGATTAATTGTTGCATTTCTTTAGTATTTACAGAAATTCAGTCATAATCAGTTAATTACATAATTCATTTAGAGTAGCATAATACCGAGTTGGACTAAGATTCAACATACCTAATTAGTCCCAGAACTACTATCCAAGTAGGTTATAAGTCCCATATGTGGGAAATCAATTTAGTGATCATGCCAGCATGCCTTTATACCTCTAGCAGGGTATATTGGGTCATCTCAATGGAACATATACCTTGGACTCCACATTTAGCTCATGTGGTTTTATTATCGGTTGTTAGTAGATCTCAAAGCTCAGTCAGACTCAATTGCAATGACTATTTATTAGTATATTCAATATTAAGTTCGAACATGTTATAAATTGGTCATTGCATTCAGTTACCTCAGCATTCAGTATATCATGTTCACATTATTATACTTTCTTTTGTGCTTGGTCAGTTATGTTGTTTTATCTTTACTCTATCTACATGCTTAGTACCTTCAAGTACTGACGCATACGTGCACTATATTTTCTCATTATGTAGGTTCAGATTCTAAGCATTCAGATCACACTTAGATCGATTTCCAATCTCCAGTTCAACAAATTCAGTGGTGAGTCATCATTCTCCGAGGACAATAGTCATGAGTTTCTTTTAAGTATTTAGTCCTTTAGTTTATGTTTTTTCTAGGCTTAGTTGGGTCCTGTCCCAACATTTCTAGTCAATGTAAAGACTATTTTCACACATAGTTAGTTTCAACTTAATGTTAAGGTAATAGTTTCTTTATATTAAACTTATCATTATTTCATTTATCTCAGTTATAGAATATGAGTATTCCCCATCCTTTCAGTTTAAATTATGACTTAGCTTCCGCGCTCAGTTTATTATCTTTAGTATTCTCATGATCTTGCCAGTATGGTTAGCTTTGGATAACTTGTGGTCCTAGGTTTCGTGTCCGCATCTTAGTGGTAGCTCGGGGCATGACAATAATGAAAAGTAAAGTCAATAGTTGATATGTTTAACAAAAAGAGTTACATGATACAAGTATGTTGAGTAGAGAAGATTATTACGTGCAGGTTATATGGGGCTACACTAATCCTTTTTAAGCATATTTGGTGCTATACTAAGGGTTTTCACTTTTGGTAAACTCAAAATCATATGTGAGTGTTTATCTGATTATCGTGAAGGTTTTAAACATAAATAGAGAATGTTCATCAATTTAAATTATTCCATTTATTTGTGCCTTCATTTATATGTTTGTGTTAAATTTATGTTGTTGATTCAATCGCGTGCTTATAATGGGATTTTATTTTTATACTTTTCACAAGATAATAAGATTATATCTATTTTTTACATGCTTACTCAATCATAGGATATATCATGAATAGTCTTTTCTACGTAAACAAGGTAAGTGTAATGTTGAATATTTTTGGTAAATATTCATAGAAAGTTTTGAGTTCACCAAAAGTAAAAACCCTAAGTTTAGCATCAAAATTTCCTAACGAGATTGGTAGATATAACCTGCAAGCAATCATACCATCTCTTAAACACAGTTACATCAGGCAACTCTTCTTCATTAAACATATCTTCAACCACTATTACTTTCTCTCTATTATTTGCATGCAGAAAAAGTATTCAAATCTTTTTTGACTTCATAGTGCTTTCAAATAATAGAAAAACTAAAGTAAATGGTTGATATGTTTAACGAAAAATAGGTACGTGATACAAGTATATTGAAGAGAGAAGATGATTACTTGCGGGTTATATGATGCTACACCAATCCTCTTTAAGCAAATTTGATGCTATACTAGCAGGTATATTCGCCAATTTAATTTACTTAATTTTTTGTATCTTCATTTATATGTTTGTGTTAAATTATGTTGTTGACTCGATTGTGTGCTTACAATGGAATCTATTTTTGTAGTTTCCAAAATAAAATAACATTTCATTTATGTTTGACATGCTTACCTAAGCATATAATATATCAGAATAATTCTTCTACCTAAACTAGGTGAGTGTGATGTTGAATATGTCGGGTAAGTCATCACAGAAAATTTGATTCACCAGAAGTAAAAATCTTAAGTTTAACATCAAAATTTCCAATAGGAGATTTGTACGTATAACCTCGAAGTAATCATTTTCTACACACTTATATCATGCAATTCTTCTCCACTAAATATATCTTCTGCCACTATGACTTTCTCTCCGTTATTTGCAAGCACAAAAAATATTCAAAAAGTATTTTGTATAAATATCAAGCATATTGTTATAGGTGGAGGAGGAGGAGGCGAAGAAGAAGAATAAACAAGGAATTCTTGTTTGTGTGACCAAATATAGAGAAAATTATGTTTCCTTTGATGCAATTTAGTATGCTAATTGATTTAGAAATTTACAAAAGTCAAATCAATTAGTTCTTATGCAAATTTCAATTAGCGTCTAAGATAGGCGAAGAAAGTCTTACAATAATGAGATATATCATATAGTTTTTGGTAGAATGTGATTTTACATTTTCAATTGTCCTTGAGCATATTTTACTATAGATACTTACCTAATATTACGTTTGAAAATGTTATGCATAAAAATAGTCCTAAAAGAAGAAAGAAACATATAGTTGTTTAGAAATCACCTATGTAAGTGTGAAGTATAAGCCGCTTCAAGGAGAATCCGGTAAGGCCAGTTCTTTAAGCACTTACTATCCAAGATGTGTTCATAGCTGAAACGAAAAAAACAATGAGAACTAAGAACAGTTCAAGGGTTGATTGTGTGACATTTATTGTCTAGGTATACACCAAAGCTCGACGGTTCAAAGATATAAAATCTACCGATTAATCGAGTGTATCCAATATATGTTCACTATGGAAAGTTTAAAGGGAAACCTACTTATCCAGATACGATTAACCTTTACCTACAAGACACACAAGTTTTTTCATGCATATGTTTTAACAATAGTCTTCCCCATTCATGTGGGGGATTGTTGGGATTTAGCAAGTGTGAATGGGAAAAGAAAAGAGAGATTATGAAAAGTGAGGGAACTACTTTGGATGGAAAATGAAAAAGTCATTTGCAAAGTGCAAATGAAAAGTTATTTCTCCCATATCGGCATAAGAAAAGGAAATTGTTGTCCTTATAGAAGAAACACTTCCATTACTTCTTAAGAGCTAAGAAGAAGATGCCCCCTCGCGCCGTGGCCGTAGTCGCTCGCTCGGGCTCGGATTAATTCTTGTATTTTATATTTTTTCTGCGTCATCTTATTTCTGTTTCTGTTTATTAACCTTATAAATACAGGTTATTGTAAGAGTAACAATCTTAAGAAATTTATAACAGTTTCTGTATTTGAGGTTTCTGGAGATTAAAACCTTTATGGTTTTCTACTCTGCTTGAATTTTTAAAATTCATTCGATTAACGATTAAAAAAACATAAAAACTTTATCGTTAAATAAAAAACAGTTTGTGTAAAGATTTGTTCTTTACTGTTAGTATTTCAAATACTTATTTTATCTGCCATTTGTGACAGAAAAAAATGACTAATTCAAGTCAAACAATTGCTGGAACAGTAAGTGCTGCAACAATAACGGTTGCACATAATCGTTCAATTGCATCCTTAGCATCGGCCGAGAAACCTGCAATATTTTTTGGAGTCGACTTTAAGAGATGGCAGCAAAAGATGTTCTTCTATTTCACCACATTGAGTCTGCAGAAGTTCATTAATGATAATGTTCTTGTTATGTCAGATGAAAGTCCGACTGATGAACAATTCTTGGTAACAGAAGCATGGACACACTCAGATTTTTTGTGTAAAAATTATATTTTGAGTGGTCTGCAAGATGATCTGTACAATGTGTACAACAATGCCAAAACCTCAAAAGAACTCTGAGATTCATTAGAAAAGAAGTACAAAATAGAAGATGCCAGAATGATGAAATTCATTGTGGCAAAATTTCTGGACTATAAGATGATAGACAGTAAGACTGTCATCACCCAAGTTCAAGAATTGCAGGTCATAATCCATGATCTCCTTGCTGAAGGATTGATTGTGAATGATGCTTTTCAAGTGGCTACAATTATTGAAAAATTACCTCCATTGTGGAAGGACATTAAAAACTACTTGAAACACAAAAGCAAGGAGATGACTGTTGAAGATCTTATAGTAAGGTTGAGAATCGAAGAGGATAATAAGGTTGCAGAAAAAAGGTCACGTGGTAATTCAGCAATATCTGGAGTAAATTTTGTTGATGAAGATTCCACAAAATTAAAGAAAAGAAAGAAAGCATCGGGTCCAAAAAGCAATCCTCCTAAGAAGAAATTCAATGGAAACTGCTTTAATTGTGGTAAACATAGTCATAGGGCTAATGAATGCCGGGGTCCAAAGAAGGACAAGAAAAAGAAGGATCAAGCAAACTTGGCTGAATCCAAAGGAGAAATGGACGATCTCTGTGCAATGCTTTCAGAATGTAACTTGGTTGGAAATCCAAGGGAATGGTGGATAGATTCTAGTGCCTCATGCCATTTTTGTTCCAACAAAGAATTATTTTCATCATATACTCCAACACTTACAGATGAAAAATTGTTTATTGCAAACTCCATTGTTGCAAAGGTGGAAGGAACTGACAAAGTCCTATTAAAGATGACATCAGGCAAGGTGGTGACTTTGAATATCGTGAAGGTTTTAAACATAAATAAAGTATATTCGTCAATTCAAATTATTTCATTTTTTGTGCCTTCATTTATATGTTTGTGTTATATTTATGTTGTTTATTCGATGATGTGCATATATGGAATTTTATTTTTGTAATTTTCAAAAGAAAATAAGATTTCATTTATTTTTGACATGCTTACTCAATCATAGGATATATCATGAATAGTTTTCCTACCTAGACAAGGTAAGTGTAATGTTGAATATATTGGGTAAATATTCACATAAACTTTTGAGTTCACCAGGAGTAAAAACCCTACGTTTAGCACTAAAATTGAAAAAATGAGATTGGTATACATATATCCTCCAAGCGATCATCTCATATCTTAAAGACACTTATATCAGGCAACTCTTCTTCATCAAACATATCTGCAGTCATTATTACTTTCTCTCTGTTATTTCAAGCACAAAAATATTCAAAAAAGTATTTAGGGCTTCATTGTGTTTGCGAATAACATGAAAAGTAATGTCAATGATTGATATGTTTAACGAAGAAGAGATACGCTATACAAGTATGTTGAATAGAGGAGATGATTACATGCAGGTTATATTGTGCTACATCAATCCTCTTTAGGAAATTTTGATGCTCAACGTAGGGTTTTCACTTTTGGTGGACTCTAAATCATATGTGAACGTTTACCTAATTATTGTGCAGGTTTTAATCATAATAGAGTATATTTGTCAATTTAAATTATTTCATTTTTGTGCCTTCATTTTTATGTTTGTGTTAAATTTTATGTTGTTAATTCGTTTGTGTGCTTATAATAGAATTTCACTTTTGTATTTTTCAAAACAAACTATGATTTTATCTATTTTTGAAATGCTTACACAACCATAGGATATATAGGATAGTTTTTTCCCTAAACAAGGTAAATGTAATGTTGAATGTGTTGGGAAACATTCACAGAAACTTTTGGGTTCACTAGAAGTAAAAACCCCAAGTTTAGCATTGAGATTACCTAAATGAGATTGGTACATATAACCTCCAAGCAATCCTATCATCTCCTAAACACACTTATATCAGGAAACTTTTCTTCATCAAACATAGTTTCAATCACTATTACTTTTTCTCTGTTACTTGCAAGCACAAAAAATAATCAAAAAAGTATCTAGGGCTTTGTTGTGTTTGCGAATAACAGAAAAAGTAAAGTCAACATTTGATATGTTTAATGAAAAAGATCTACGATACAAGTATGTTGAATAGAGGAGATGATTATGTGCATATTATATGGGGCGACACCAATACTCTTTAGGAAAATTTGATGCTCAATGTAGGATTTTTACTTTTTGTGAACTCAAAATCACATTTGAATGATTACTTGATTATCGTGAAGGTCTTAAACATAGATATAGTATAATTAACTTATTTCATTTTTTGTGCCTTTCATTTATATGTTTGTGTTAAATTTATGTTGTTGATTCGATTGTGTGCTTATAATGGAATTTCAGTTTTTTAATTCTCAAAAGAAAATATGATTTTATCTATTTTTTACATGCTTACTCAACCATAGGATATATAAGATAATTTTATCCCTAAACAAGGTAAATGTTATGTAAAATGTGTTGGGTAAACATTCATAAAATTTTTGAGTTCAGTAGAAGTAAAACCTTAAGTTTAGCATTGAGATTGCTTAAACGAGATTGGTATATTTAACCTCCAAGCACTCATATCATCTCGTAAACACACTTAAATCAGGCAACTCTTCTTCACTAAACATAATTCAGCCACAATTACTCTCTCTATTGCAAGCACAAAAAACATTCAAAAAGTTTGCGGGGCTTTGTTGTGCTTGCGAATAATAGGAAAAGTAAAGACAATAGTTGATATGTTTAACGAAGAAGAATTATGTGATGAAAGTATGGTTAATAGAGGAGATGCTTACTTTAAGATTATATGGGGCTACACCAATCCTATTTAGGAAAATTAGATGGTAGCTTTAGGGGTGTTAAGTGATGGTTTTTAACTTAAATAGAATATATTCATCAATATAAGTTATTTAATTTTTGTGCCTTCATTTATATGTTTGGGTTAAATTTATGTTGGTGATTTGATCGTGTGCTTACATCTTTAAACACGTACTAAACGATTTTTAATCTTACCCATCTATTCATGACCTGCAAAAGACCCTACATGTTTATATTACGTCCTAACCTGGTATCCGATCCATAATCGTATTGATGTGGTATTTAATTTCATACACATAATTGTAAATCCTTAAACTCACATCAGAATCGATCCACTTATTACCATAATAGTTAATGTTCTCTCTGTAACATCCCTTAATCCGAAATAGCTAGGATTAAACGAAGAAACCAAGAATACTTATTTTTGGAAAGAATAGAAAAGATCTGGAATATTTCCCAATTTTGAAAAATGAGTTTTAATCATTTTTAAATTGTCATAATTTCTGGATCAAGAGAATTTAGGGACAGTTCTTTAAATGGATGAAAATCCCTTGGAAAATCTTCCCAACAGAGCCGAGATTGGTCATTTTCGATATCGTATGAGGGAGATATGCCATTAGAAAGTTGAGTTGTATGACTGAGGAAAGTCCAATCAAAATTTTAGTAACGGTAAAATTGTCTTGTCAATCTATTAATTCATAACTCGTTTTAAGGGTCTAATTGGTGTAAAACCAAGTTTTAGTTCAGATTAGAAAAAGGATTTTACGCTCATTGTTTAGGAGAAAAGACAAGAGAATAAGACGAGGGGAGAAAGAGCAAGATTTTTCCAAGAATACCAAGAGATTCTTGTGGAATTCCTCGGGGTTGATCCCTATTCAGTTATGTGGGATCTCTCGTGTTGGTCTAATTCACACACAAACACATTTGTTACAATTCAGCGAATTTATGAATTGGTTTCATGTTAGAAGTTAAGTTCTTGGAGGAAAGTTTTAGTTTCTTGTTGATTTGATTGTTGACTGCTATTGTTGGTTAGATTCTTATTTCTCCTAATTATTTTGAGTTGAATTCAATAGTATTGATAGTACCAATAGTCCAAGACGACTAGTGAAAGAAATAGGAAGGTTTGAAGAGTTTTAAGATGAAAAAGGAGTTGAAAAATTCGTCAGATGAACTTGGGAAGGGGCAGGCACGGCGCTCCAGAAATTGGCCGCAGTCAACCAAGGCCTCGCGCGGCCCGCCATGAGTGTGCTTGAATCAGGCCACAGCCACCTAAGGCTACCGGGGGGCGCCACCAGTACACCCAACCCGATGTTTTTCTTCTAGATTTTGTAATTTAGCCCTTTTAAGTCCTTCCAAAGTACATTAATATCTTTATATTATTCTAATTACTTCAAATGATTTATAAATACCTAGAAATCATCAAAGAACTCAAATTGAACCTTGAATACATTCAAGTAAAGTTAAGATCAAACTTAAGGAAGTTAAGAAGTTAATTCTAAAACTATGAAGTAAGTTAAAGTAAAGTTTCTTAAAGCTTCCAAGAGTCTTGTTAAATGTATTAACTTCGTTTACAGTCTCAAGTTTTGAATTAAATAAAGAGTAAAGGTTGATGTATTTCCTTCAAGGAAGTATAAGGGAATTTAGTATTCCCTAAAGAGCTGATTAAGATCAAAAGTTTTCAAGTTAAGCAAAGAGTCAAGAGTCGAGGTAATTTCTCAAAAGGTATAACTGAACTAAGTATTTGCTAGGAAGTTTATAACTGATTTTAAATTTAAGTTGAGAGGAAACTAATATTTTCCCAAAAGAATTTGAACAAGAAAAGGAAACATTGTTCCAAGAGATCTTTTTAAACCTAAAAAGCGTTCAGCGAATTATCTCAACCCAGAGAAGAGAGGTTAATTTAAAAGCATGAGCTAAAGTATGTTTTGGGAATAGTATTGAGCACCGACGTGGGGATGATAGTTCATATTAACTCAAGTATCAATGTAAACCATGTAGCCATCATGGGTATTAACGGATCATAATTTTGAGATGATCACGTACCTTTAGCCAGTGGATCCACTAGGTTGAGGATGTTCTATTCAACGAAAAAATATAGGACATTTCTTGCAGCTTGGGCGAGACGTTATATCACTACATAGGCTCAAAATGGTGGTTGCCGGTAAGAGAAACTCCCAAAGAACTATATCACTTTCATATATAAATAAAGTTGAGCTTGCTTATTGCATTTTCGTTTATGAACAAAGTTGCCTTACTGTTTTGCAAACATCATGTATATAACAATGTTTCAAATTATGAAGTTTGATACATAAATGATGATTTCTTTGATCATACTTCTTTTAAAATATTTTGAATTTTAAAATTTATAGTAATATTTGGTAATTTCTAAATCTATAAATTTACGTTAAAATATTACAAGTTATTCTTAAAACTTGCACCAAAATAAATATTTTTTACTCTTGTACAACTATGAAATCGGTCACATAGTAAATTGAAACAAAAAAATACAACCATCTCTCTTTTAATAATACAACTAGCACTCCCCATTTAGTCTTATTCAATTCCTTTTTCTTCTTTTTATTGTTTCCTTATATGAAAAAGATTTTATCTTTATTTAAAATTATTTTTGGGGCTTTATTGTGTTTGCAAATTAATGTCAACATTTGATATGTTCAGCGAAGAAGATTTATGTAATATAAGTGCATTGAATGAGGATATGATTACTTGCAAGTTATATGTAACTGCACCAATACCTTAAGGCAAATTTGGAACTACATTTAGGATTTTTACTTTTGGGAAACTCAAAAAATCGTCTGTGAATGTTAACCTAACTATCCTGAAGGTTGTTAACAAACATGGAGTATATTCGTTAATTTAAGTTATATTCTTATTTGTTCCTTCATATATGTGTTTGTTTTAAATGCATGTTGTTGATTAAATCTTGTGCTTACAATAGAATTTTGTTTCTGTACTTTCCTAAAGAAAAACATGATTTATCTATCTGTGATATGCTTACTGAGCCTAGATATCTAAACGACATAAGGGTAAGGCTGGATATGTTGGGTAGAGATTCATAGGAAATTTAGAGTTCACCATAAGTGAAAATCCTATGTTAAGCACTAAAATTGACAAAAGGAGATTGGTACATCAACATATAACCTCCAAGTAATTTTCTCCTCTCTTAAACACTATTATATTGCACAACTTTCCTTCATTGAACATATTTTCTTCCAATGTTACTTTCTCTCTATTATTCATAAGAACAATAAAAATTCAAAAACATATTCTTTTAAAGATCAAGCATATTTTTATATACGAAAACATAGAAGAAGAAGAAATCAATTAGGAGAAATATATGAGTGTTGGTTGTGTAATAAAATAAAGAGAAGATTATGTTTCCTTTGATTCAATTTGGTATGAACAAAAGTCAAATTAATTATTTCTTTTGTATAAATTTGAATTAGCATCTAGTATAGGCAAAGAAAGTCTTACAATAATGTGATTTAGTTTTTTTTTTTTTAGAACGTGATTCATCATTTTCAATTGGCCTTTGACATATTTTTTCTTAGACACTGACCTAATACCACGGTTGAAATGTTATGCATAAAAAATAGTCCTAAAAAAAGAAGAAAGAAGCATACAGTTGTATTATATTATAAAGAATTCTAGCAATTCTATAATTTTAATTCGTTGTAATTGGTTCATTGACCAACAAGTATCAAATTTTTGCTAATCTAAAATTCAGTAGATGACTATAGATTTTAGATTGCACATTTAGTTAGAATTATATGGGAATTACAGACTCTAATATATTATTTTATTTCAAAATAGAGAAAAACCCAAACAATTTTTTGACAAGGGAAAACTTATGCAAAACACAGAAATCTTAAATAAATCAACAAAACAAAAAATTGTCTCAAAACACACATGAAAAAAGAAGAAGAAAATGTGGATGTACCAGACAAGAAGTAACGTGCTCAATTTCTTGATTTTGATCACTCAAAAGTTTGTTTTATGTAGATGAATTTAATGACAAGCAAGAAGGATGTAACATTTGAACTGAAAATAAACTATTAGAATCTAATTGAAATAGAAGAGAGACGATATTAATTTCTTATGAATCTATCTAGAGCATCTATGAATTTGAGGGATGAAGACATACTTTTTCGATGTTTTCTATGTGTATGAAGAACGTGAACTGATGGATAGAGTAGATATCTTTTCGATGTTTTCTATGTGGGTGAAGGACTATAATTTGGGGGATAAAAGTCTTTAGGTTACTATTTATAGATGTAACTAGTTCTTGATACGTGCTTTGCACGTGAATATATATATATATATATATATAATCATTATTATTTCCCCAAACATCACTATTATATATTTATTTAAATTACATCAATTTAAACAAAAACATATTTTGCATAAACTATTCAAGTATTATCAAACTCATCATGTATTAATAGAAATTTTGTCAATTAAATAACACTTAAAATTATAATAACACGAAATCAAGAATTTTTCTTTTTTTAACACTGCAAAATAATACATAAATACATGAAAATATGGGTTGCACACCAATTAATTTTGGACAACCATACTGTAACTCCAAATGAAAAAGAAAAACATTAAATCATAATCTAACATAAAAAATATCTAAAGAAATATGATCTTTTACTGTTAAGTTTAACACTTGAACTATATCTAAGAAAACTTCTCTTTTATTTTCAGAACGAAGCTATTTGTTCTTCTCCTTAGTTAGCTTCTTAACGACTTGTATTCATATCATAAATGTAAGAAGAAGAAAAGAGAATAGTAGATGATAAAAAGAAAAGAATGTGATGACCTAGGAGGCAATTAATTGGTATTCACGGTAATATTTGATTGTCTTTTCACCTACAAAAATGTTTTAATGGTGCACATTGACTCATGATAGATAAATTTATTTTAGTTTCAAAATTCAAAGAATGAAAAAATTTGAAGAGTTTCATACATTATTGTTTCATGATAGCTAAATTTATGTTAATTTCAAAACTAAAAGAATCACAAAATTCGAAGAGTTTCATACATTATTGTTTTCTATTCTAATTTAATTAACCTAATTAATTATAATTATAATGTCATAACTAAAAAACAAAGTGTAGTTGTTGGACTTCATACTCCATCATTATGTAATTAAATATTAGTATTTAAAAGATAAATCAATTTATTTATTAAGTGGACGGGCAAACTGATAATTCAACTTTTAAGGTTGGAGCTTCCCACTTATAATAATATATGATATAATAACGTGAGATGTTTTTTAGGGAAGGAAAACATATTTATTGCTTCAACCCTTTTTAAATACTATATAATGAAAGGCTCGTGCAGGCCCAATATTACAATTTTTAATTATATTTATTGTAATTTAGGGACAATTTGCAATTAAATCATAATATCTAACATATTTAGTGAAAATAACAACACTTTTAAATTTTTTATTTAAAATGTCAAAATAAAAAAAATTTAGAAAATAATATGTATTCGGATTTCATTATTTAAAATTAATTTTATTTATGAAAACAATTCTATAGTAGACCAAATTTTGGACTAATCGATTATGATACCCATTAACCTTTCTTTTCACCTTTCATGTTTCTATCCCCCCCCCCCCGCCCACCCACCAATAAAGGTTCGGTCAATTTTTCACGTTTTCAAATTCTTTCTTGAAGGCGCTCACAAATAGATCATCAAAATATATTTTTTAATTGAAGAAATTTTCTCTTTGGTTTGAAAATTTTCCCTTTGAAAAAATTCCAAATTTACGACGCCATCCAGATCTGTAAAAGCAATGCATCGCCCCTTACCTTCTTCCATCGCCAGCATTGCTGGTACCTAACTCTTCCATTTTTTTTGATTTTTCTAAGGTTATTTGTTGAGTTGTGTTTGCTTAGTTATGTATATTTTGTTCTTGGTTGAGTTTTATCGAAAATTGTCCATTGAAGTAAGGTCCGCTGACTATTACCTGATGATTCACTTGAGAATTTGGGGCGAGTTTGATCTAATAGCCGCATAACCCAATATGTGAAAAAATCATCAGAAATTAAGCCATTTTTGTTGATTTTTTAGCAGTTTGAGTCTTTATTTCGAAAGAATCATATTGCTTTATATCCACAAATTATATTCTCATATCTTACAACCTTGAGCAGAGTCTTTGCTATTACAATTTGATTTATATGATATTTATGTATTTCAGATTTTTTATCTATTAAACAAAAAAAATAATTTTTGTCTGATTTCGTTTTAATATTTCAGATTTGTTAGAATCTACAAATTCATTCATACGTTTATTTTGTTTGATTTTTAATACTTTTATATTTTTTTAGGGCTTTAAATTTTGAGAAAACATATGTCTATCTACAATGTCTGAATCAATAGTTTATTTGTGTATTCCTTCCATCCATATATAAAAAAGTGAACATTTTTTATTTTTACATTGTATTTCAATCCCTATTAGTATACCAAAATGTTTGTATTTCCTTCTTAATTTATATTCATCCTAACTCCATGCCAACAATTTTGTATTTTATTGAGCATTCGTTCTGTATTTCAATCTCAATTTATATGTGAACAAGTTTGTATTTCTCTTATATTTTGTATTCAACCTAATTTTGTACCAACAAGCTTTTGTTATTTATGTGTCTACTTTACCTTTCAAATTCACTTTTTACTTTAAATGAAGAGAGTATTTCTTTTTTATTCACAACTTTATATTCAATCTCACTTTGTATTTTCATGCCACTTCTATATTCATATATTGTTGTATTCAACATATAATTCATGATCTTTTAATTTGTATTTTATCTTTCAAAGTAACTTTGTATTTCAAATGAAGAAAGTATTTCTTTAGTATTCACAACTTTATATTCAAACTCACTTTGTGTTTATAACTTTGTATTTTCATTTCATTTTTATATTCATATATTTTTGTATTCAATATTTTGAAAACCCAAAAATGGATGTGATGACACTTGTCTTATCCCACCAAGACAAGTCAACTTAAACCCAATCATTTCGATAAAAGTGCGGAAATAAAACAAAAGTTCAATAACAAATACTAATACGAATAACAAGTCAACTTAATTAAATCTCCAAAACTTGGTTGTCACGTGGACAAGCATCTAAGGTAAACTCTAGAATGAAATAGAATACACAAGTCTAGAATGATGTTGTCTTTCAAGTAAAAACAAAATCATAAAACTGAGTAAAAAAGTCCACTGAGATGACAAACAATCTACCTCATAAATCTTCACAAAAAGCCTCGAAAATGAAGAGAATATAAGGTATCACAAAGATTTGGCCTCATAACTTAAAAAAATTTAGAGAAGCAAGTGGTGAGTATCAAACTACACGTTACCAACAAGCTATTAAGGTTGTGCCCTAATTTTCTTACCATAATTTAAGATTTTTTTTCCTTAATAAAAAGACAAAACATTACCATAATATTTTTACTTTTTTTGAAAGGAAAATATAATTGTCAACCCCGAGCTATCCCTGAGACGCGGACAAAGAACCTAGGACCACAAGTGATCCCAAGCTAACCCTGTTGGCAAGATCATGAGCATACTAATGATAATAAACTATTGTGGAAGCTAAATCATACTTAAAATGAAAAGATGGGGAATACCCATATTCTATAACTAAGATATTTGAAAACAATGAGTTTACTACAAAAGAAATATTAACTCAATACTAAGCTGAATCTAACTATGTCTGAAAATAGCCTCTAAACTAGACTAGAAATACTGGGACAAGCCCCAGCTAAATCTAGCAAAAACTGAAACTAAATGACTAAAGACTGAAATGAAACTCATGACTGTTGTCCTCGGAGAATGAGGACTCACCACTGAATCTACTGAACTGGAGATCGGGAAATCCATTTATGCGTGATCTGGATGCTGAGAACCTTAACCTACATCATGAGAAGATGTAGCGCACGTATGCATCAGTAATTGAAAGGTACTAAGCATGTATGATAGAGTAAAGCTGGAAAAAAAACATAACTGAACAAGCACAAAAACAAGTATAATAATCTGAACGTGATGTGCTGATTGCTGAGCTAATTTGATGCAATGGCCAATTTATAACATGCTGAAACTGAATACTGAATATACTTATAAATGGTCAATGCAGAGAGTATGACTGAACTGTGGGAGCTACTAATAACCGATAATAAAACCACATGAGGTAATTGTGGAGTGTGATGTGTACGCCCCATCGAGAGGACCCAATATACCCTGCCAAAGGTAAGAAGGCATGATGGCGTGATCACTAAACTGATTTCCCACAGAGGGGACTTACAACCTACTTGGCTAGTAGTTCTGGGACTATTGGGTACGCTAAACCCTAGTCCAACTCGGTATTATGCTACTCCCAATGAATTCTGTAAATTAACTAATTATATCTTGATTTCTGTAAATACTGGATAGCTCGAAACTGAACATGCAAACTTAGAATGCAACAACTAATCTGGTAATTATGCATTTATAAGTGAGGCATGTGTATCTGAAGTGTCGGAAATATATGACCTAGCATCTCTAATTCAAGAACTAAAGAGGTACAGAAACACGGTTCTGAAATTTATGTGATAATCTGAGCAATAACATGATAATATTATTGGGAACATATATTTAATAAATTCAAAAATTTATATCAAAGTTCTAGAAACCCTAGGTTTAATCATGATAAGAGAATCAAGAACTGACTGAAACTAAGGACCCAATGGGTGAAAGGAACCCACTAGTGAAATCCCACATTCCTGGTGATGTTTTCCACGGAAAAATACTTAAGTTTCAAGGCTAGAAGTGATGTAGCTTGTGGAGTTCTTGAACTAGGGTTCTTGAACTTTTTTTTCCTCTCTTGCTTCTAATTTTCTAAGTTTTGATTTAACTATTTGACTTTGATATGTTTTAATTATGTTTCTACGCTTAAACTGACTAAAATATGATGGTTTAGGGTCAAAACGACGTAATAGGGTTTAAACGGAGTGGGAAAGGTCAAAAAACCCCTGGGAAGGTTGGTGTCAGGACACGACGGTCAGGACTAACATTCCGTCGTGCGCCCGACACCCTGTCGTTGGTTCCGTCGTGAGGGCATGTTCGCTAGGCCATTACTAAAATGAGCATAACTTTTTACTTGGAGGTTTTATTTTAACAAGGTCGGTGGATACGGAAAGATAATTCAATTATCTATTTGTGGGTAAGTCATGGGAGACCTAAGTAATTTTATGCTAAGAGTTATGATCATTTTAAGTTGAGCCAACTGCATTTCCCCTTAACTGGCTGCGAATTTTCCACCTACGAAACCATGCTGGTCATCCATAGCTCTTGTCAGAGAGTGGTTGTAGGGAGTCTTGATCGACCGTCACGGACTACGGACCGTCGTTTGACCTACGGACCGTAAGTCCGTGCGTCGTCCAAGACTTCGCCAATTTTTATAGGCTGAAATTTTTGGGAGTTTTCTGATCCCATCGACGGTTGTGCAGGACGGACCGTGGTTCAGGCTACGGTCCATCAATGCCACTGTGAGTAGCACCTGCAGATTTTTCTAAAACACTAATTTTTGGTCTGTTTTGGCTACGGGGTGTTACAATAATATTGTTTTATATTTGTTTATTGTTTCCTTTGAGAAAAAAGTTTTGGCTTAGCTAGTTCTTTTCTAGTAAGAAGAGGTTTTCGAACTCTGTAAATATAGATTTGTTTTTTCTAATATAATAACATTCACAATGTTGTCGTTGTAGATTATTTTTTATTGGGAGATTCATTTTATCTAAAGTTTCAATGTTTTCTTTATATTAGTTTTGATAAAATAATAATTTGTTTTTTATTATAAGTTTTTGTTATCTGATTTATCAACCATATGATTTGCAAATTATAAGCTTCAGCATGACGCGGTAATCACCGTTCATAACAAACAGAAGCAAACCTCTAAACAAATACTGGTTACAAAAATTATTGAATCGAAGCCACTGGCTACAAAAACTAGTGGCAACGATAACATGATCCAAATGTGTAGCTTACAGAACGTAATTATTAGTAACCTTCCTCTTATTGTCATTTATTACCATACATCAATAATTCGCAATGTGATTAGCCAATGATTGAATGACAATTTTCCTACAAAAATCCATCATGTTGAACAGTTTGCCAATTCATTGATTCACAATACAATACCCACAAAATAATACGCCCTCTGTCCCTATTTACTTGTCCATATTTCCTTTTATATTTGTCCCTATTTACTTGTCCATATTTCCTTTTATATCTGTCCCTATTTACTTGTTTATTTTAACAATCAAGCAACGACAAAAATTTTTTTCCTATAATGCCCCTTATTTAATTTTAGAAAATTTATAGTACTACTAAGTTGTAATGCATGCTTTTTGGAACCAAAAAATAGATTTATTATACTATGGGAGTTGCATAATATTTTAAGTTAAGGGTTAAATTGTAACTAACCTATGATAATAATTGGTGTCTTAATATGTGTGTCACTTCTAAAGTGGACAACTAAATAGGGACAGAGGGAGCACTTTATTTCCTCTAAAAATCATTTCCTGATTTGTTAATGGTTAATCCTAAGAAGGTCACTCATTTCCAAATCATTATTTTAATGATAGTCATCAATGGTAAAGAATTTAGGGTACACAAAATATAACTCTGCACCTATCATACCTAAAATTTTAAGGGGGAAAGTCATTATTCTTCCTACCTAAGATAATATTAAACAGAAAGAATTGAAGTTTCACCAAAAGGTTACTTGAAGCGATTTCATAGTCTTTCATTCGATGTCACTTCCGTTATTCTCCATTTTCTTGTATGTTTTCTGACTCATTTTTTTCTAAATTAATTGTTTATTAAAACTGACAAAATCCACTAACTTATTATTAGTACATGTCACTAATGGTATAGGGTCTTAAACAAATGATAACCCACTAACTATCGATTAATTCAATTATCTACAATTACCCATCAATTAATTAACTCAAGTTAAACGAATAGTTTAAAATTTTAAAAAATGACATACCGAGTCATTAGAAACCTATAGTTCATGATTTATTAGTTACATAAAATTAATGGGATACAAATCATTGTATGCATTCAAACAGAAAAAACAGGTACCAAACTTCGTTATACATCATAATTTGAATATAAAATATCCGGAAAAAACTATAAATCCAAATACATATAAAGGTTTCACTGATTCATCAGAAAAAAACAACACTCTTGTACTTGACATACACAAATATCTTATCCAAATAAATGAAAAAGTTGAAAAAATACCTCACTGTTTTTCGATTGTTCACTGAATGCGATAAATTTATTGTTGTCAATTTAGAAAAATTTCGTTTAAATAATATGTTATATTCAGCTATAAGAAGATTTGAAAGTTATCAGATGAATGGTTCGAAAGACAAACTATATTGTATTTTTTTTTTATGTTCTTAAGAAGAAAGCAAGAAAAATTGCTCGACAAAAACATGGCTATATATTTGTGCTCTTTTCAAAATGTAAATAATTTGTATTTAACATCTCTTTTACCTTTTTTGAATTTTTTTGTTCCATGATTCTCTCTGTTATTAATTATTTGTATTTTTTCAAAATAATCAAAATAAAAAGATACATAATTAATCCCTTAACAAACTAAAATAATGACATTTTTAATAAATAATGTAACTATTGCTAAGGAATTCCACTAAAATCTAAAATATTATTATTTAAAAAAATTTCTTTTTAACTAATGTCTTGAAAATAAAATAATTTTTATTATTTTTAACTACAGACGAAAGAAAATCATATAAGAGTCACAATTTGTAATAATCTGTTTATTTTATTTTTATAACTTTTTCAAAAAACTTCTAATTTGGTTAAGTTGCGCTAATTACCATCAAAATATTAACTTTACATTTGAATACTTGTATTAACACTATACAAATATAAAATATTGAATTGGGTACCTGAAAGTTGCTCAAGGGGTAAGTATCTTCTACCTCCAATAGTAAGGTTGCAAGTTCAAGTTACGAAAAGATTCCAAGAAAAGAGTTAATTTATTTAAAATATATTATATTGAATGGTAATTTTTAAAACTGCATGTGATAATTTTATAAGAGATAGTTAATAAAATTACAAGTATCATTTGCATTAACACTAGATGGACAAAGCCCGTGCTAAACATAGGCCCAATATTTATATTTTCGATCGTAATAAATTTTAAGATATTTTCACGATTATATAGTAATGAAGTATCGCGGTACAAAATGAAAGGACGAATGGAAGTGTAAGTTGTAACACATGGAGAAACATAAACGTTAAAATTATTTAGGTTATGTATATCTTAACAAACATGGTAGATTCAAGAAGATTCTCAATATATATGTAAAATACTTGATATGTACTTCAAGTTACACCTTAGTAGCATGGATTCCTCAATTCATATGGCTCACTTAAGTCGGATTCTTCAAGAATACACTATTTTTGACAAATCTAAAATGTACCTGTTAACATTTCCATCGATATTTTTAAAGAATCCAAACAACATTAATATACACAAAAGAAAACCATTTAGGCATTTTGAATATCAATACAAAATAATAGTACGTATATATGTGTGTGTATACACACACACCAATCCATCCAAAATCTTTAAAGCTATGTAGTTGACCTATTTCTATTTCCTCAAAACATACATATCTATCTCAGTTATATAATGTTTTAGAGGTCCTGTGGAACTAGAAAAGAGAGATATGACAATACAACTCCAAACATGATATCATAATCCTCTTGGTCAAGTAGTTTTCAAGAACAACATATTTTACTATAACCTACATAATGCGGAAATAAGTAGGGTGAGCCTTGTAAATCAAATTTCGCTCATATATAAGTAGATCAAACTTTTGAGCAAATATATAGACCTCAAAGGTTTTCTAGACCATGTATAAATCAGTTTTAGAGTTATTTGTTTCACATACTTTCAGTCATGTATAATGAAAATTTTAGACTTCAGCATATCAAGCAGTTAGTTTATGATACAATGAGGCAAAACTATGAGAATGATATAATTGAACTTGATAGTCAAACATCACTTGAGCTATTATAACTTGATCTGTTTGCACTATTCCATGTTTATCCTGTATTTGAATTATAGCATGCTGTAAGCTTTTATGCTTGATCACAGAGAAAAAGTATTTGGTGTTATCATCTCCAAAGTCTCAGCCACATAGCCTTGCTCCTTTTCTGAGGAAACACCTCCACCAGATATGAGCTCTTCTTAAAAAATTTATTTTTAGGATTCGTTTGGCCATAGATTTTTAAAATATTATTTGGGTGAAAATTTGGCAAATAGTGTTTGTTCATACAATTTGTCATTATTTGGCAAATATTTTTGGATAATATCCCAATTCCCATATACTACTCCATCCGTCCCATTTTATGTGACAACATTTGACAGGGCACAAAGTTTAAGAAATAGTAAATACTTTGAAGTATTTATCAAGTAGCCCTTTTGAAAAGTAGACTCATTTTTCTCTCTCCTCGTATATGTATTGAGTACTATATTTAAGATTAAGTGGGACCAACAAGGCTAAAAAAGTAATTGTACCTTTAAATATTTACCATATAAGGAAATGTGACATTATTTTTGAAACTTACCAAAGAGAAAATGATGCCACATAAAATGGGACAGAGGGAGTAGTTTTTTCTAGTATTTGGGTCAAATTTCATTATTTAGAATATTTTGAAACTAGAAATTTTACACCAAACTTTTACTTTTCACAAAAACTACCTCTATATTAGTGTTTGCGGTGTATTGTATAATTGTTTACGTGAACATCAAAGTAGTGATGAAATATTCGATGAATATGAAAATGATGATATGCTTGTTGATGAAAGTGATGATATTGTTTTGATAGTTTTGAAAATGTATAGGTATAAATCCTATTTTCTAGTTCAGACATTGCTTCAATATCTTCAGTTTACTCACTAGTTGATACATTATATGACCACTTATCTGTTGTTTCCATACCTCTTCAATCTTTCTTTAAAATGCGGTTGGCGAGACCAAGTTTTGCAACACTTATTTACTTTCCTTCCTTTTATCTTGGTATTGATTTGCTTGATTCTTACTGGGCAATGATCACTGAACCCTTCTGACAGAAACATTGTTTTGTATGACGACATGTTATCTAGCCATAGTCCATTAATAATCACCCAGTCAATTTCTGAGTTTATCTCTATAACCCCTCTATCATTCCAAATGTATGTACTTCCATTTTTCAGTACCTACATGAAGTTACAATGCTCAATACAGTCCTTGAAATCAGCAACCTCTCCATATAATATTGTGTTTCCTTTTATTCTATCATATTCCTTCAAAACTGAATTAAAGTCCCTAATTATGTAGGGCAACTGACATCCCCCACTTATGTCTTTTAGATATCTCCACAATTCTCTTCTACCTCCTCTTGTGTTGAATGCATACACCATACTTGACAAGAACATTTTCTAACTAGCTATATGTCTAACCTCACATGTAATAGCTTGTTTTGTCATACTTTTGAGCTTCACTTAGAATAAATTAGGTCTCCAAGTCATCCATATCCTCCCATGTAATGAGTCTCCAAATTGGTTACATACTTTCATCCACAACACATCTTTTGTGTTGTCCTTTCTATTCTGTCACTTTTATGTTATTTTCTAATAACCCCATCAATCCAGTTGACTGATTATTCCAAAGGCGTTTCATATCCTTTTGCTTATTTGGTATATTGAGGCCCCACACATTCAGACATAGATTATTATCCATTCCCAATGATAGCAATGTTAGTTTCCCTCCTTTGTCCATTATTTGAAGTCTGAGTCTGTTGTTATGTCACATCATCTCTTAACACTTGAAAAGCACTAGGTGTTGTCATTGGAGAGTTTGAACTGTGAGTCTAATTCCTCCTTGGGCTTGTTTTCCTCTTCTACACATTTGTATCAATCTTCCTCTAACATTCCCCTTCATTATGCCCGTAATTTTTGCAGTGTATACAAAAGGAAGGCTTCCAGCATATTCAATCGATTTACCTTTTTCATTTATGAACCATGTTTCCACATCCATCTCTACCTCAATCAGCGGCCTTGCAAAGTTTAACCCAACTTTCTTCTCAGTGTGTTGGTCCACCATCAAAGGTTTTCCCACTAGACAATCAATTTTACTTTTTCCTTTTGAACTCCAATATTTAAAATCAAGACCAGGTAGTTTTACCAATATAGGTAGTGTAAGTTCATGTCTTGTGAACTCCATGCCTGTTGTCCAAGCTTTAACAATAAATGGCTTATTATCAAAATGATAGAATCCCCCTTGTATGACTTTATTTTTCCGATTTCTGTATCAAACTGACCAACACTATCCCATTCTTCAACATCAATATCTTATTCATGCCATGTTTCCCCCATTATCTTTGTATGTATCCGCTCATCACTGAGAAAAGAGGATGAGCCCAGTACATAGAACACCACTACATTTCTCCAATACTCAATTTACGAGCTAATATCTTCCAATCCAATCTTACAAACGGTTGCCTCACCCTATCATAGTCCAACTTAAACCATGCATTTCTTATCTTCTCATATATCAAAATTATCCCACATTGATGTCCTAGATTTCTCCTCCTCCATTTATTCAACCTCATCAACCTATGAAATAGAAGATTTATCACCTCATACAGTTGTTGTTCCAGTCACAGTTCCATTGGTAATCGTACATTCTCCTTCCTCAATAGTTTTCCCCTCCATCATCTTTCTTCCCCTTGCACTTGATCCCTCTATTTTCTTCCTCTCTTGCGTTTCTATCCCCGGTGGAGATGAATCATTCCCCGCACCTTCACATTCCCTAGTTTCATCTTCCTTTGTTGTTGTCGCCTCAATTTCTTAGTTTTTTGTGTTCCTTTCCTTTTGTATTGTGTTATACCCTTAGTTTGTGCTTCCTATGCCATTATCACCTTCTGAGTTTGTACCCGAGCTCACTTTCCCATGGATGGTGCATGTTAAGCTAATTTGCACCTACAGAGCACCGTGACCTAGACCCTTTGGGAATTATGAATGATTAAAGATTGTTAATTCAAAATTTTAAGAAAATTATGTTCAACATCAAATATATGTTAATAAATTTTGTTTTATAAGAAATGTATGCAAGAGGAGGGAAGAATTTGATGCAGAAAAATGAGAGAAAACCTCTCTATTTACAACCAACAGAGGGTAATGTAGCAACTCTTTGAAAAAAAAAAACCTTTCAGAAAGGTCACAACCCTTTGGAAAAGACAAACTTTTCAAACGGTCACAACCCTTAAAAAAAGATGCAACTTTTTATGAAGGTCACAACCTTTCGACAAAGTCACAACCCTTCAGGAGAGTCAAAACCTTTCACTTTCTATTCACACCTTTAAAAAATCAACAAATATATGTCACTAACCAAGTCTGTACATAAAAGTAAACCACAGCATATCTCAATGCCAAATTTCTGCCTAAGTGCCCAAACAGTCTTACTTTTGCTGCGAAGCATATTTTTAAAAAAAATGATAAATATAGGAGAAATAAAATTGTTTTCCATGGAAATTCTTTCCTCCTACCATGAAATCTTTTCTCTTCAAATATGACCTATAATTTTTTTGGGTTACATCCTTACAACAAAACCATTTGACCTGTCGGCGTGGATGTTTTTGATAATTTAGTAAGAACGAAATAGGACTTTTATTCAGAATTTTAATTTTCCTAGTTACATCATAAAATTTCTAATAATGATGGAATGATTCATTTAACAAATCAATTATGCTACTAACTTGAAAACAATATTTGAAATTATTGGAAATATCAAAAACCTAAACAAGGTCCCCTTGACTAGCTAAATGTTGACCAAAATTAACTCTTTAACTTTTAACTTATTTCCAACCAACTGTTCTAAACACACGAAAAAGCCTATCGTCCCAAATCAAAGGTCCTAGTTACTTAAAATCTTGTTTCAAGAGTTAATGACACATGGAAAATTTTGGTACGAGCTCAACTTCTATGTTGATCAAAGCCAATCATATCAACTTCCAAAACTATAAGAATGAAAAGGCTTACATAATTCGCAACCAAATACATTAGAAATTAAACCACCAACCCAGTAGACCACAAATACTATGAAACAATTATTGAAAGGAGTAAAACAAGCAATATTTTCAAAATATCTTTGAGGTTTATTATATAAATTATGATTTCTTTGATCATATTTTTCTAAAAACTTTTTTGTAGTTTCAACTTTATAGTAGATCTAAATAATTTCTAAATCTATAAATTTATATAAAAATATTTGAAATTATTTATTAAAAACATTTGTGGGACTATGAATCCGGTCACATAGTAAATTGAAACAAAACAAATATAATTACCTCTCTATCTCATCATACAATCAACATTCTCCTCTTTGTCTTATTCAATCCCTTCTTCTATGAAAGCTAACACGACATCATAAGAGCATCTCAAATGGTTAGTCAACATAAGAGATAATACATGTTCATAAGCATAATTATCATAGTCATAGCATAATCTCCAACATAAGCATCATATAAACATAAGTCAATATAATAGTAAATAAGAATAGGAGATACATCATGTTTGTGGAATGGTATTTACTTAGACTTTCATAATTACATACATCAACCTTAACTCTTCAATATTACAAGAGAACTATTTCACAAGTCACCTCCAAGTATTCTTGTGCATTGCCATGATGGCATCTCATACTACCATCCAAACTAAGTACCTCTATTTGGTCATTCTTGGGCATAGTCCATATTCAAAAGACTTAGGTTCATGTCATAAGGGTACCATTCTCATAAATAATCTCAAGGCACGCTTGTACAATGCATGTATGGCATATCATCCTACCACGCACTAAGCATATCCTCGAAGTCACTCTATTCATACTTAATATTCATAAGTTTCATTTTAGACATACATCATATTGACAAGTAACTGTCATATTAAGTCAATCATATCTTAGTAAGGAACTATAGCAACAACCCAAGTCGAGTCTATACTATGTGTGAGAAGCCTTCATATCTAGCCTTAAGTCATACTTGTGTCATATATGGATAGCATCCCATACTACTACCCACAATAAGTACTCCTTTAGGCTATCATGAATGTTCACTAGTGGAGGACTAATCTCCTTTGACATTTGCCTCTACTCAACTAAGGTAATTCTCTATGTAGTACTAGGCAAGTCAGAACACATGAATCAATTTTATTTCCCAATTCTAGGCTACCAAGGAATAACCCATTAATAGGCTAGACCAGGTTATCATATTGCTAGCATAACTATATTATGCTAAATTAACCACCTTGGAAGACACACTAACATGCAAGTCCAAGCTACTCTAGGAAAGGTAAAAGTGCTCTATCCTAGACCAACTAAGTCATGCTACCATACAAGTATACTATGATACAAATGTAAACTATCCTTAAGAGAGTGTGAATCTCAATCCTAAGTTATCCTTAGGAGAGTATGAGACCTCAATCCCAAGCTGCCATGACTGACCTAACTTAAGCTACCCTTGAAGTGCATCTTCTAATGATAATTCAAGCTACCCTTACGAGAGTATGTATCCTCAATCCTAAGCTACCATTAGGAGAGTATGAGAACTCAATCCCAAGATACCCTGACTAACCTAACTCAAGATACCCTCGAAGTGCATCTTACAATGCAAAGTCAAGCTACCTTTAGGAGAGTATGGATCCTCAATCCTAAGATACCATTAGGAGAGTATGAGTCCTCAAACCTAAAGCTACCACGAATTGTCTTGGACAAACTAAGTAATGTTATCAAGAAGTCATCTTAATGATACTAGTTCACGCTACCCATAGGATAGTATAAATCCTCAACCCTAGGGTACCATTACTACTTCTAACTCATGCTACCATGAAATACATTAGACAATGCCAAATCAAGCTAGCTATCCCTAAGGAGAGTATAGATTCTCCATCCTAATCTAACAACCTTATCCTTGTACTTCTAAGCAAACATATATATATATATATATATATATATATATATATATATATATATATATATATATATATATATATATATATGTGAAAGGAACATATGTAACAACTTCAAGATATTCTAGACTAACAAGCTTTGATTCATTTTAGGTTATTAAGCCAACCTAGAGTCCTTTTATGTGAGCGAATCTTGGATATCCTTGCATTTAATGCCTAAGCATGTAAAAGACAATCAATAGACCACAAGATCACATCATATTGACTTTACTCCCAAATCTCTAACGTTGATGTCTACAAGTCCTACTTTCAAGTGTTACTTCATTCATACTGAAATTACAAGCTTATTCAATCACATTCTTTACTACTAAGTGATTCTAGGCATATTTATCATAGAGGTTCAGTTTCATCTTTACAAGTCAATATTCTTCATATTCAATCACATCTTTTCTATTAATGCTTATATGGTCCTAACTTTCATCAATTACTATATATGACTTTGATTTAGGAATATTACCTTTGAACCTTCAAATTCATCTCTAATGGCATAAACTCACAAACATCACATTCATTAATTAAGATTAGGGTTTACCCTAGAAATAAAATGAAATTATTATAATATCATCAATAATTTCTAATACAATCATAATTATGTATTAATCACTAGTTTGGAATCATGCCTAAACTCTACCCACAATGCAAGCACAACCCTAGCTAGAATTGGGGAAAAAATTAAGGGGGATCTATGGGGGAAGAACCCATAGATGAATAACCTAAACAAACCTTGATTCAAATCCCTAAATAAATATTAAATCCATGCATGGATAAAACTCGACCTAGGTGTTGCCCTCTTCTCTTCTCTTATTCTTTTTCTTCATGCTTATACAGAGCGAGCGAGATATAGTTTCTTGAGAGTATTCGGGGTCTTAGATAAATGAGTTAATGACTTAGTTTAGGGTCTAATTAAGCTTATATAAATTTTAAATTAAATAACTAATTGACCTTCCTTAACCCCTAATTAATTAACTAATCTATTTCAAACGCCTAACGTAAAACTAAACTAACCGAACCATAGGCTGATAAACTGAGAGTGGCTCACCTGTGTAGTTGAGGTCTGCAGCACTAAATTTTCTTGTCGCTGCATCCATTGAACCATGAACCTAACCTACGGGACATGGGTCCACCTATGGCCAGTAGATGGCATACGTAGGTCACAAAAAATTGCAGCTTTGGCAATTGTTTTTGTGATCCCCCCCCCTCAAGGAGTCCTTGGGTGGTCCTGTGGGGGTCGTACCTTGAAAAAAAACCCTAAAACATTCCTTCCATGTACGGGAATTATTTTTATGAGTTTTAAAACACATACAACACACAAAATCTCTTTTGAAAATCTCTAGAACTCAATAGTTAAACTTGCTATTTTTTCAGGGTGTTAGACTTTCTCAAGCGTTGAATATATCCAAAATAGTTTTGAGTTCACCAAAAGTAAAAACCCTAAGTTTAGCATCAAAATTTCCAAAACGAGTTTGGTACATATAACCTCCAAGCAATCATCTCATCTATTTAACAAACTTAAATCCGAAACTCTTCTTCATTAAACATATCTTCTCCCACTATAAGTTTCTCTGTATTATTTTCAAAACACAAAAAATATTCAAATAATTTTAGGGGCTTTGTTGTATTTGCGAATAATAGGAAAAGTAAAGACAACGGTGGATATATGTAACAAAGAAGAGTTACGTGATACAAGTATGTCGAATTGAGGAGATGATTACTTGCGGGATATATTAGGCTATACCAATCCTCTTTAGGAAAATTTGGTGATATACTCAGGCTTTTTACTTTAGGTGAACTCCCTCCATATATACGTGAATGTTTAACTGATTATCTTGAAGTTTTTTTAACATTAATAGAGTATATTTGTCAATTTAATTTATTTGTTTTTTCTGCCTTCATTTATATGTTTGTCGTAAATATATGTTGTTAATTCTATCGTGTGCATATAATGAAATTTTATTTTTGTACCTTCCAAAAGAAAAAAAGATTTCATCTAATTTTTACATTCTTACTCAAGAAAATTTTTCTACCTAAACAAAGTGAGTGTAATGTTGAATGTGGATCAAATTTTCACATAAAATTTTGAGTTCACCATAAGTAAAAACCATAAGTATAACATAAAAATTGCCCAAGCGAGGTTAATACATATAACCTCCAAGCAATCATATCATCTCTTAAACACACTTACATTAGGCAACTCTTCTTTATTAAACATATCTTCAACCACTATTACTTTCTCTCTGTTATTTGCAAGCACAAAAAATATTTAAAAGATTTCCGGGGCTTTGTTGTGTTTACGAAAAATAGGAAAAGTGAAGTCAATGGTAGACATGTTTAACGAAGAAGAGTTTAGTGATAAAATTATTTTGAATAGAGGAGATGATTACGTGTAGGTTAGATATGAGGCTACACCAATCCTTTTTATGCAAATTTGGTGCTAATACTTATGGCTTTTATGTGAAGGTTTTAAACATAAATAGATTATATTAGTCCATTTAAATTAGTTCATGTTTCGTGTCCTCATTTATATATTTGTGTTAAATCTATGTTGTTTATTCGATCGTATGCTTACAATGAAACTTTATTTTTGTACTTCTCATAAGAAAATAAGATTTTTATTTATTTCTGACATACTTACACAAGCATAGGATATATCAATAATAGTTTTTTACCAAAACAAGGTAAGTGTAATGTTGGGTAAATATTCACACAAATTTTGAGTTCACCAGAAGTAAAAACCTTAAGTTTAGCATCAAAATTGACAAAACGAGATTGTTACATTCAACTCCAAGAAATCATTTCATCTCTTAAATTCACTTATATCAGGCAACTCTTCTTCATTAAACATATCTTCAACATCTATTACTTTCTCTATATTATTTTCAAGCAAAAAAATATTCTAAAAATTAGTGGGGCTTTGTTATGTTTGCGAATAACAAGAAAAGTAAAGTCAACTATTGATATGTTTAAAGAAGAAGAGTGACGTGATACAAGTATGTTAAATAGATGAGATGATTACGTGCAGGTTATATTTGGCTACACCAATCCTCTTCAGGCAAATTTCGCGATATACTTAGGGTTTTTACTTTTCGTGAAATCAAAATCATATGTGAATGTTGACCTAATTATCGTGAAGGTTTTAAACATAAATAGGGTAAATTCGTCAATTTAAATTATTTCATATTTTGTGCCTTCATTTAAATGTTTGTGTTAAATTTATGTTGTTGATTTGATCGTATGCTTTTAATGAAATTTTATTTTTGTACTTTTCAAAAGAAAATAAGATTTAATCTATTTTTTACATGCTTACTTAAGCATTGGATATATCAGGAATAATTTTTCTACTTAAACAAGGTAAGTGTAATATTGAATATGTTGGGTAAATATTCACATAATGTTTTGAATTCACCTGAAGTAAACATCCTAAGTTTAGCATCAAAATTTCTAATACAAGATTTGTACATATAACCTCAAACAAATCATCTCATCTCTTAAACACGTTTACATCAAACAATTCTTCTTCATTAAACATGCCTTCCGCCACCATTAGTTTTTCTATGTTATTTGCTAGCACAAATAATATTCACAAAGTTTATGGGGCTTTATTTTGTTAGCGAATAATAGAAAAAGTAAAGTCAATGGTTGATATGTTTAAGAAGAAAAGTCACGTGATACAAGTATAATGAATAGAGAAGATGATTACTTCCAAGTTATATATGGGGTAACACCAATTCTCTTTAGGCAAATTTGTGGATATACTAAAGGTTTTACTGAAGGTTTTTAACATAAATAGAGTATACTCGTCAATTAAAATTATTTCATTATTTTTGCCTTCATTTATATATTTGTGTTAAATTTATGTTGTTTATTCGATCATGTGCTTACAATGGAATTTTATATTCGAGCTTTCCAAAAGAAGATAGGATTTCATTTATTTTTGACATGCTTATTTAAGCATAGAATTATCAGGGATAGTTTTTCTGCCTTAACAAGGTAAGTTTATTGAGGGATAAGTTTTCACAGAAAGTTTAGAGTTCATCAGAAGTAAAAATCCTAAGTTTAGCATCAAAATATCCAAAACGAGTATATATAACCTGCAATCAATCATCCTATCACTTAAACATAGTTACATCAGACAATTCTTCTTCATTAAAAATTCCTTCGGCCACTATTACTTTCTCTCTATTATTTGCAAGAACAAAAATTATTCAAAAAGTTTTTGACTTTGTTGTGTTTGCGAAGAATACAAAAAGTAAAATAAATGGTTATTATGCTTAACGAAAAAGAGGTATATGATACAAGTATATTGAAGAGAGGAGATGATTGCTTGCAGGTTATATGGGGATACACCAATCTTCTTTATGCAAATTTGGTGCTACGTTTATGTTAAATTGTGTTGTTGCTTTTGTCGTGTTCTTACAATGAAATCTATTTGTGTACTTTCCAAAATAAATAACATTTGATTTATGTTTGACAAGCTTACTAAAGCATATAATATATAAGGAATAGTTCTTTTACCTAAACAAGGTAATTGTGATGTTGAATATGTCGGGTAAATCTTCACAGAAAATTTGATTTCGCCATAAGTAAAAATCTTCAGTTTAACCTCGAAGTAATCATCTTCTAGACACTTATATCATGTAACTCTTCATAACTAAACATATCTTCCGCCACTAGGACTTATTCTCCATTATTTGCAAGGACAACAAATATTCCAAAAATATTTTATATAAATATCAAGCATACTGTTATAGGAGGAGGAGGAGGAGGAGGATAATAAACATGGAAGTGTTGTTTGTTTGATCAATAGAGAAGATTATATTTCTGTCACGCCTCGAGCAACCCCCGAGACACGGACACGGAACCTAGGACCACAAGTGATCCCAAACTAACCCTGCTGGCATTATTATGAGCATACTAAAGATAACAAACTGTTGCATAAGCAAAATCATACTTAAAATGAAAAGATGGGGAATACCCATATTCTATAACTGAGATATTTGAAAACAATAAGTTTAATACAAAACAAATATTAACTCAATACTACGCCGAATCTAACTATGTCTTAAAATAGCCTCTAAACTAGACTAGAAATACTGGGACTTTTTGAAACTAAATGACTAAAGAATGAAATGAAACTCATGACTATTGTCCTAAGAATGAGGACTCACCACTGAATCATTTGAAATAGAGATCGGGAAATTGATCTATGCCTGATCTAGATGCTTAAAACCTGAACCTACATCACGAGAAGATGTATCGCACATATGGGTCAATACTTAAGAGGTACTGTGCATGTAGGATAGAGTAAAGCTGAAATAAAACATAAATGAACAAGCACAAAAACAAGTACAATAATTTGAGCATGATGTGCTGATTTCTGAGCTAACTGGATGCAATGACCAATTTATAACATGCTGAAACTGAATACTGAATATACTGATAAATGGTCAATGTATAAAGTCTGACTGAACTCTGGGAGCTACTAATAACCAATAATAAATATACATGAGCTAAATGTGGAGTTCGATGTATACGCCCCATCGAGAGGACCCAATATACCATGCCAAAGATATAAAGGCATGTTGGCGTGATCACTAAACTGATTGCCCAAAGAGGGGAATTACAAACTACTCGGCTAGTAGTTTAGGGACTATTGGGAACACTAAACCCTAGTGCAACTCGGTATTATGCTACTCCCAATGAATATTGTAAATTAACTGATTATATCTAAATTTCGGTGAATATAGCATAGCTCGAAACTGTGAATGCAACAATTAATCTGGTAATTATGCATTTATAACTAAGACACGTATATCATAAGTGTCTGAAATATATGACCTAGCATGTGTAAATCAAGAACTAAAGAAATACAAAGTTAGGGTTCTGAAATTCATAAGATAATCTGAGTAATAACATGATAATCTGATTTGGAACATATAATTAATAAATTCATGAAGTTATTTCAATGTTCTAGAAACCCTAGGTTTAATCATGATATGAGAATCAAGATATGACTGAAAATAAGGACCCAATGGGTGAAAGGAACCTACTAGAGTAATACCACATACCTGGTGATGAAATCCACGGAAAAATACTTAAGTTTAAGGGCTGGAACTGCTGGATCTTGTGGAGTTCTTGAACTAGGGTTCTTGAGCTTTTTTCTCCTCTCTTGCTTCTATTTTTTTAAGTTTTGATTTAATGATTTGACTTGGATGTGTTTTAATTATGTTTCTAAGCTTAAACTGACTAAAATATGATGATTTAGGTTAAAAATGAAGTAACTTAGGGTTTAAACGGAGTGGGAAAGGTAAGAAAGACCCCTGGGAAGGTTGCTATTGGGCTTGACGACGCCCAGGTATGACGATCCATCGTGCTCCCGACGCCGCGTCATTCGTTATGTCGTGAGGGACTGTTAGACAGGCCATTACTAAAATGGGCATAACTCTTTACGCGGAGGTCTGAGTTTAGCAAGGTTGGTTGGTATGGAAAGATAATTCAATTATGTATTTGTGAGTAGGTTATGGAAGACCTAGTTCATTTTGTGCTAAGAGTTATGATCATTTTAAGTTGACCCAACTGCATTTCTCCTTAACTGGCTGCAAATTTTCCACCTACGGACCGTAGGTCCACCTACGAACCAAGCTGGTCATCCATAGCTCTTGTCAGAGAGTAGTTGAAGGGAGTTTTGATCGACGGTCACGGACTACGGACTTTCGTTTGACCTACAGACAGGAACTCCGTCCGTCGTCAAAGACTTAACCAATTTTTCTAGGTTAAAATGTTTTGGAGTTTATGTTCCCATCGATGGTTGTGAAAGACGAACCGTGGTTCAGGCTACGGTCCATCGATGCCACCATTTTTAGCACCTGCAGATTTTTCTGAAAAACTAATTTTTGGTCTATTTTGGCTACAGGTTGTTACATTATCTCCCCACTACTAAACACTGAGAACTGAGTTCTGAATGAATTGAGTTATGAGTACATGTAATTACGCTAAAAATGAAAGCACAAACTGAGGGAACATGATTCTAAAACTTAATTTACGCATGAATGACTGTGAAACTAAAGAGGAACTATTACCTCAAGCTGAGTGGAATCGTAAGAAAAAAATGTAGGGATACCTAGCTTTCATGGATGCTTCTGTTTCCCAAGTAGCTCCCTCTACGGACTGACTCCTCCGCAAAACCTTGACTAAAGCGACTTCTTTCTTTCTCAACCTTCTAACCTGACGGCCAAGAATATAAACTGGTACATCCTCATAAGAAAGACTATCTTTCACCACCACACTCTATAATAGCACTATAGAGGCTGGGTCACCCACTTACTTCTTCAAGAGTGAGATGTGGAAGACCGGATGCACTGCTGCTAATTTGACTTGCAACTCTAACTCATATTCCACCTTGCCAATACTTTTCAAGATCTTGTAAGGGCCTACATATCTAGGACTGAGCTTCCCTTTCTTCCCAAATCTAATCACCCCTTTCATAGGTGAGACTTTCAGAAAAACCCAATCATCAACTTGGAACTCTAGTTCCCTTCTCCTTACATTTGCGTAAGATTTCTCATGACTTTTGGCTGTCTTAAGTCTATCTATAATGAGTTGCACTTTTTCCATAGCATAAAGAACTGAATCTATCCCTATCAAAGCAGCTTCACCTACTTCAAACCAACCAACTAGGGATCTAGATCTACGTCCATATAAAACCTCATAATGGGCCGCCTGCATGTTGCAATGGTAGCTATAATTGTAGGCAAACTCAATAAGAGAAAGGTTATCATCCCAACTACCTTCAAAATTGATCACACAAGCTCTCAACATATCCTCTAAGGTGTGAATGGTACGCTCTGCCTACCCATCTGTCTGTGGATGAAATGTTGTACTAAGGTTAACTTGAGTACCAAGACCTTTCTGAAATGACTTCCAGAAATGAGAGGTTAACTGAGGACCTCTATATGAGATGATAGACAAAGGAACCTCATGCAACCTCACAATTTCTGTAAGGTAAAGCTTGGCATAGTCCTCTGCCAATTATGCAGTCTTGACCACCAAAAAGCGAGAAGACTTACTCATCCTATCAACTATCATGCAAATTGAGTCATGTTGTCTGCGAGTAAGAGGTAACCCCTGTGATGAAATCCATATTGATCAAATCCCACTTACAAGAACGAATATCGATCTCTTGAGTCATACCTCCTGGTTTCTGATGTTCTACCTTGACTTGCTGGCAATTTGGGCACTTACTCACAAAGTCTGCTATATCCCTATTCATGCCATTGCACCAATAGACTTCCTGCAGATCGCAGCACATCTTAGTGGAACCTAGATGAATAGAATACCTGGAGTTATCAGCTTCAGCAAGAATATGCTGCCTCAACTCTCCCACATCAGGAACACACAATCTACCTTGGTAGCGAAGTACACTATCTCCCCCTTAGGAGAAAACCTCCACTCTCTGACTGTTGACTACACACTTTAGTTCAAGCAAGATCGGATCAGTCTCTCACTTTTCCTTAACCTCCACTACCAAAGATGATTTTGCCCCATTCTGAACTGTTACACCGCTGTCTTATATGCTCATAAGGCGAACTCTGAAGCGAGCAATCCTGTCAACATCCTTCACTAGATCATTTCTTTTTTTCCTCAACATGACCTACACTACCCATAGATAATCTACTTAGAGCATCGAACACTACATTAGCCTTTCCAGGATGATAATGCATACTCATATCATAATCCTTAAGGAACTCAAGCCAACTCTTTCTGGGTGAACACATACTAAAGGATCTTATGATCGGTGAACACATCTAAATGAACACCATAGTAGTGTATCCATATCTTGAGAGCAAAAACCACTGCTTCAAGCTCGAGGTCATGAGTTGCATAGTTCTTCTCATGAACCTTAAGCTTTCTGGAGGCATAAGATATAACATTATCTCTTTGCATCAGCACACAACCAAGTCCAACTCTGGATGCATCGCAATAGATCACATAACAATCTGAACCCTCTAGTAAAGTCAAGACAAGAGCTGTAGTCAATCTAGTTTTCAATTCTGTGAAGCTTTTCTCACAATTATTTGAACATTGGAACTTGACCATCTTCTGAGTCAACCTAGTCAATGGTGAGGCTATGGATGAAAATCCTTCCAGGAACCTTCTGTAATAACCTACTAGGCCTAAGAACCTTCTGATATCTGTAGCAGAGGTAGGTCTTGACCATTGTTTCACTGCTTCTATATTTTGTGAATCTATGACAGATCCCTTCGGTAGGTACAATGTGACCAAGGAAAGCAACGGTTTGCAACCAAAATCCACATTTACTAAACTTAGTGAATAACTTGCGGTCTTTGAGAGTCTGTAGAACAACTCTCAATGACTTGAATGTTCTTCCTCCCTCCTAGAGTAAATGAGGATATCATCAATGAAGACGATAACAAAAAAGTCTAAGTACTGTTTGAACACTCTATTCATCAAATCCATGAAAGTTGCAGCAGCATTGGTTAGTCCAAAAGACATAACTACTAATTCATAATGACCATACCGAGTTCTGAAGGCTGTTTTCGGAATGTCACTATCTCTGACTCTGAGCTGATGATAACCCTATCTGAGGTCTATCTTTGAGAAATGACTACCACTCTGAAGTTCGTCAAATAGGTCATCAATACTGGGGATGGGATACTTATTCTTGATTGTGACCTTGTTCAGCTATCTATAGTCAATGCACATTTTGAGACAACCATCTTTCTTATTTATGAACAATACTAGTGCACCCCGCGGTGAAATACTAAGTCTGATGAAACCCTTATCTAGAAGGTCTTTCAACTGCTCTTTCAATTCCTTAAGCTCTAATGGAGTCATTCTGTAAGGAGGAATAGAAATAGGTTGGGTATCTGGAAGGAGATCAATTCCAAAGTTGATTTCCCTTTCGGGAGGAACCCAAGTAAGATCTTTTGGAAATACTTCTGGAAATTCACAGACTACGGGAACGACTCAAGAGATGGGGTTTCAAGGCTACAATTCTTAACCCGAACTAGATGATAGAGATACCCCATATATATCATCTTTCAAGCCTTAAGGTAAGAAATAAATCGACCCATAGGCGGTAGGCTACTTCCCTTCCATTCAAATATTGGTTCATCTGGAAACTGAAAACAAATAATACTAGTTCTATAATCGACTGAGGCATAACATGAGTGTAACCAATCCATGCCTAGAATGGCATCGAAGTCTACCATTTCTAACTCTACTAGATCTACTGAGGTGACTCTCTGAGAGACTGTGATAGGGCAATTTCTGTATAACCATCTAGCTATAACAAGGTCACCGACTGGAGTAGAGACTGAGAAGGGTTCTAAGAGAGTTTCAGGATTCACATTGAATTGGACTGCTATATAAGGAGCTACGAAAGACAAAGTCATCTCTGTTGTCTTTACACTGAGTGAACAATATGTAAGTCACATCCTTGAGTTTGTAGGATGTCAATTTCACATGTCACTACCAGTTACTGACATCACAACAAACATTTTCTTAGCCTCATCAATGAACTTCTATGGGTCCTTACCAACTTGCGAACCTAAAAACATCAGCAGAATCATCCTAACAAAATCACAAACTCTGGATGCCATTGATCGATCAATTCTATTAGTAGGAACTAGAACCTGCTGATTGTTCTGGTTGGTCATACTCTTGATCAAAAGCTAAATTCGCTTTTTGAAATTCTGCATTTGAACTTCCTTATCTGGTATTAGAGGAACTTTGTTAGCATTACGTGCATTAGCATTCCATGCCTAAGATCTACGAGAAGGCATGACCTTAAGCGCTTAACGTCGAGTTAGAATGGAATTAGATCATACCTTAAGCACGATAAGAGTAACAAGAAGGTGAAGTTTTTCCTAAAACACTTCATAGCCTCTCTTTCATCAGATGTGGTTCACTTCACACCAATGAAAAGGACTCTACTTAGTGCCGCTTTTTCAGACATCCTAGGACTCTTCAACCTAGTGCTCTGATACAATGTTTTGTCACGCCCCGAGCTACCCCCGAGACGCGGACACAGAACCTAGGACCACAGTGATCCTAAACTAACCCTGCTGGCATGATCATGAGCATACTAAAGATAATAAACTGTTGCGAAAGCTAAATCATACTTAAAATGAAAATATGGGGAATACTCATATTCTATAACGGAGATATTTGAAAACAACGAGTTTAATACAAAAGAAATATTAACTCAATACTAACATGAATCTAACTATGTCTTAAAATAGCCTCTAAACTAGACTAGAAATACTGGGACAAGCCCCAGCTAAATCTAGCAAAGTCTGAAACTAAATGACTAAAGACTGAAATAAAACTCATGACTATTGTCCTGGGAGAATGAGGACTCACCACTGAATCTACTGAACTGGAGATCAGGAAATTGATCTATGCGTGATCTGGATGCTGAGAACCTGAAACATACATCACGAGAAGATGTAACCCACGTATGCGTCAGTACTTGGAAGGTACTGAGCATGTAGTATAGAGTAAAGCTGAAATAAAACATAACTGAACAAGCACAAAAACAAGTATAATAATCTGAATGTCATGTGCTGATTTCTGAGCTAACTGGATGGAATGACCAATTTATAACATGCTGAAACTGAATACTGAATATACTGATAAATGGTCAATGCAGAGAGTCTGACAGAACAGTGGGAGGTACTAATAACCGATAATAAAACCACATGAGCTAAATGTGAAGTCCGATGTATACACCCCATCGACAGGACCCAATATACCCTGCCAACGGTATAAAGGCATGCTGACGTGATCACTAAATTGATTGCCCACAGAGGGGGCTTACAACCTACTCGGCTAGTAGTTTTGGGACTATTAGGTACGCTAAATCCTAGTCCAACTCGGTATTATGCTACTCCCAATGAATTCTGTAATAAACTGATTATATTTGAATTTCTGTAAATACTGGATAGCACGAAGCTGAACATGCAAACTAAGAATGTAACAATTAATCTGGTAATTATGCATTTATAACTGAGGCGTGTATATCTGAATTGTCTAAATTATATGACCTAGCATGTGTAATTCAAGAACTAAAGAAATACAAATGTAGGGTTCTGAAATACATGCGATAATCTGAGTAATAACATGATAAACCGATTTGGAACATCTATTTAATAAATTCATTAAGTTAGAAACCCTAGGTTTAATCATGATAAGAGAATCAAGAACTGACTTGAAATAAGGACCCACTGGGTGAAAAGAACCCACTAGTGAAATCCCACATACCTAGTGATGAAATCCACGGAAAAATACTATAGTTTTGGGGCTCGAACAGCTAGAGGTTGTGGCGTTCTTGAACTAGAGTTCTTGAGGTTTTTTCTCCATTCTTATTCTAATTTTTAAAGTTTTGATTTAATGATTTGACTTGGATTTGTTTTAATTATGTTTCTAGGCTTAAACTGACTAAAATATGATGATTTAGGATCAAAACGACATAACTTAGGGTTTAAACGGAGTGGGAAATGTCAAAAAGACCCCTGGAAAGGTTGTTGTCGGGCCTAATGATGGCCATGACTAACGGTCCGTTATGCTCCCGACGCCCCGTCGTTGGGTCCGTCGTGAGGGCCTGTTAAACAGGCCTTTACTAAAATGGGCATAACTTTTTACTCCGAAATCCGATTTTAGCAAGGTGTGTGTCTATTGAAAGATAATTCAGTTATATATCATTGAGTAGGTCATGGGAGACCTAATTCATTTTGTGCTAATAGTTATGATTATATTAAGTTGACTCGACTACATCTCCCCTTAACTGGCTGCAAATTTTCCACCTACGGACCGTAGGTCCACCTAAGAACGATGATGGTCATCCATAGCTCTTTCAGAGAGTGGTTGAAGGGAGTCTTGATCGACGGTCACGGATTACGGACCGTCGTTTTACCTACGGACCGTAAGTCCATCCGTCATCCAAGACTTAACCAATTTTTCTAGGCTGAAATTTTTGGGAGTTTCTGATACCATCGACGGTTGTGCAGGACGGACCGTGGTTTAGGCTACGGTCCGTCGATGCCACCGTAGGTAGCACCTGCAGATTTTTCTGAAAAACTAATTTTTGGTCTATTTTTGCTACAGGGTGTTACAGTTTCCTTTGATTCAATTTTGTATGTTACTCGATTTAGAAATGTACAAAAGTAAAATTAATTAGTTTTTTTTAATGTAAATTTGAATTAGCATCTAATATAGGCAAAGAAAATCTTATGATTATGGGATTTATCATATAGTTTTTGGTAGAACGTGATTTTTCATTTTCCATTATCCTTCAGCATATTTTTTCTTAGACACTGACCTAATACCACGGTTGAAATGTTATGCATAAAAAATAGTCCTAAAAGAAGAAAGAAGCATATAGTTGTGTTATCTTTTAAAGAAATGTAGTAATTCTATAATTTTAATCCGTTGTAATTTGTTCATTAACCATCAAATATCAATTTTTTGCTAAACTAAATTCAGTAGCTGACTAAAGATTTTACATTGCCTATTAAATTATATTTATATGGAAATTACACTGTGTAATCTATTATTTTAATTTTAAAATAGAGAAGAACCCAATCAATTTTTAGAAAAGAGAAAAATTACGCAACACACAAAAATCTTAAATAAATCACCAAAAAAAATTATTTCAAAACACACCTTAAAAACAAAAAGAAAAAATGTGAATGTACCAGACGGAAGTAACATGCTCAATTACCTGATTTTGATTGCTCAAAAATTTGCTTTATGCAGATCAATCTGATTACAAGCAAGAAGGATGTATCATTTGAACTGAAAATCAACTATTAGAATGTCCAATTGAAATAGAACATAGACACTATTAATTTCTTATAAATCTATCTAGAGCATTTATGTAATTGAGGGATAATGACGTAGCTTTTCGATGTGTTCTGTGTGTATGAAGAACATGAATTGATGGATAGAGTAGATATCTTTTCGACGTTTTCTATGTAATGAAGGACTATAATTTGGGGATAAAAGTCTTTATATGTTTGTATTTATGGATCTAATAATGTGAGGGATTTTGAGAATTTATAAACTAATAGGGGATAGTGGTAAAAATAGAATTTAAAGGTGAGATTTCAGTCACTTATCCTAATTTTAAATAGAAAACTTGTATAAGTATATTATATTTAGAAAATATTTACCATTTATAGGAATAACATTTTTCTTCACTTAATCACTCCTAATACATTTATAATCATATCATATATTTATATAAAAGAGAATCCTAGGTCCGCCTATGTGGCACCACCACAAGCTAGAATTTTGTTTAAAATCTATTTATTTCTGGAAAAAAAAACCTTATTTTTCATGAAAAAATGTGAATTTTATGAAAAGTTGTGACTTTTATGAAAATGTGACTTTTATAAAAAGTTGCGAGTTTTCTAAAAAAAAATTGACTTTTATGAAAGGATGTGCCCTTTCTGAAGGGTTATAACTTTTTCAAAGAGTCGTGACCTTCACCATAAGCTACAATAAATATTTGTTCTCACTATTCTTTGTTTTCTATAAATAAAGGGATTTTATCTCATTGTAAAGCGACTAAAATTCTGAATTTCTTTTTATGTAAAATTAAATATTATTTTTATTTCAACACACTATTGAATAGCATCGTTCTATCATGAGAAGATTTATTCATTTAAACCTCAAGTACTAGAGGAGAATAATATCCTTAAAGGGACACTCTGCATTCAATTGACTTCCTTTTTCTTTTTCATTATATTACAGATCCTGATATGTTTGTTTTCTATTTTGTTGTTTATTTTTCAACAAAATTTTGTTATAAGTATTTGTTAGTACATATTAAATAATACGCGTTACTTGAGTATTCACACAAGTTTTCTCTACTGAAATTATAATTTCAAATTGAACTTCATCATTCTGGTATGTTGATTTAAAAAAAAAAACACCCAAATAAACTTAATAGTTTTATGTAATGTTTTCCCTTTCGCATATATATAATAAGTTGTATTATCGTCCTATATGAGACATTCTAACCTTAGTTTTTTATTTTAATGATTACTTATGATATAATTAAATGGAGAAATTTAAAATAATATATGTCAAGCAAACAATATATTTGAACATTCTACAGGTTGGAATTAAAATGTTTGTTCACTTTGATCAATCTTTTAAAATTTATCATCCCTTCACCAACGATTATTTATTTATTATAAAATTTTATACTGTCGGTTGATGATCATTTAATTCCCCAAAAATATCAAGTAGTAACACTTCTTGGCAGCATAAGGATAAACTATAAAATATTATTTAAGATGATTGATTTGAAGGATAAATGATAAGATGTTATAATTATCATCTTGTTAAAGGAGCATATATTATGTCTCAATATCATAAATTTGTAAACAAAAGATTCATTACTATTATCAAAATGCTAGATTCTCTAGTAAGAGAAGAAATAAAAACCATAAGACTGTCAAGAAAATTGATAATAGGAAAAGGAAATAAATTAAGCCAACATCTAATTTCATTGTATGTGTATTTAACTCAAGAAAGCATACTATTTTTCCTTGATTTGGCGAGGAAAACAGAACATCCACCATTCGACCACTGTGTATTTTCTTGGACAATTTCAATAGAAGTGAAGGCAATGAAACGTTTTCATCTCCTTGCTCCTGCTCTTTCAAACATAGGAATTCCGTACTTCAATTTTTTTTTCATCTACTCCCATATTTTCCACTATTGAGTTTATGTGATTACCATTAGTCGACTCTAAGTTAAAGCCATTTCATTGACAAAAAGAGGCCGTCTGAGTGAAGCAAAAACCAAAATTTCCAACATATTACAAAACATTGCAGATTGGTAACATTCTAGCGTCTCAAAATAACATTCATATGCAGTAAGACATTAAGAAATTATTTCACCATTTTCTAGATTCAAGAAAAGCAATATGGACATAATGTCCCTATAGTTTGGCCTCAAAAGCAACAACAATTGGTTTTTGGTTATGAAATATTAATATGGATGTCCCCGAATTTTCTCTATGATGTATAGCTAATCCTTCTCTAAATACATCATAATGAATATAATGTTCACACCCTCTAACTTTTTCCCGTAATCTTCCACGTTAATGCGATGTTATAAGACCCACCTACGTGGCTACACCCTAAACCAAGATTCCCTTCTTATTTTCCAAAACTAGCCTCCTTTCATGAAAATTTGTGAATTTTATGAAAGGTTTTGACTTTTATGAAAAAGTTGTGAATTTTATGAAAATTTGCAACTTTTATGAAAAGTTGTGACCTTTTTAAAGAGTTTTACTTATTCGAAAGAGTTGTGACATTTATAATAAGACACAATAATAATTTATTCACACTACCTTTTGTTGTCTATGAATAGAGGAATTTCTTCTCATTTTAAAACAACAAAAATTTTGAATTTCTTCTTCTGGACAGTTAAAGTATTGTGTACTTTTCTCCTGTTAAATGACTCACTTATTACATTGTTTTTGTACAATACACTGGTAAATATAATAATTCTATCCTAATAGGTTATATCCTTAAATCTCGAATACTAGAGGTGAATAATTTCTCAAGAGGACATTGTGTATTCAGTGGACTAGATTTTTCCATTCTATTTCATTGTATTTGTTATAGATCTTGATATATTCTTTTACGGTTATTAATTTATGCCTATATTACTAATTGTTATTTTTATTACATGCTTTAGATTTTTATTTTTTTATGTTTCTAAAAAATTATTGTTATGAGTATTTGTTTATACAAATTATATAACAAACGTTAATTGAGTATTTAAGCAAGTTTTTTCTACTGGAATTGTTGAAGGTACAATAAAAAATCCCTTACAAATCTTTAATTTCTTCATCAACAATATCATTTCCTTACATACAAGGATGACATTTTGTGTTCTTTAGAAAATCCCCTAAGAGTAAATAACTTTGCATGTCCATATTATTTTATTTTTATGTTATCGATTTTCACTAAATTTTATCGGTGGATTATGAGTACTTAAAGAATTGGAAATTGATTGAAGTGATAGTAATTTTTTTAATGTACGTTGTTTTAAAACATGAGAACTTTTTTTATCAGAATGATTTGTTATCGTCAAAAGACATCTCGTAGTTTATTCCCTTTAATGTATACTTTTTCTCGCTGTTTTGTTGTCTCCTTGAAATTGTATTGATCATTTTTCATTTTTTATGTATATGATCTCACTTGGACAAAGTTTTCATTCTTTTGATGTTTTTTTTTTCCTTTTCATTCATCTCTTTTAAATATTTTTGGTGTGAGTTATGACTATTTTCGGTAAGCTTAATTTAAAGAATATGAAACAAAATCTACTCTAAATACAAGTAATATTTGCAAGGTTTTGACTTTTTTTAAGACTTAAGAGTTGAATTCAGCAAAGAGTAAAGTTGAAGTTCTTTCTTCAAAATACTATATGGAAACTCTGTACTCCCAAAGAGGTTTAAAATAAATGTTTTCACATTTAATTAAGAACAGAAGCTGGGATTTTCAAAGAGCGTTCGGGCTAATTTTAATAAAAGAGTTATAGCTTCCTGAAATGAAACAAGTAGGGAAACTAAGATTTCCAAGATAGACTTTGAGCTAAATTTTTAGAACTAATCTCAATTAACAAAAGAGTATCGTTTAAATTATAAGAGCTAGTACATTTTGGGAGTAATACTGAGCATCGAATTGGGGACGAGCATGAGTTCAGATGACTCACATCTCCATACAACGATATAGCCACCATGGGTACAAAAGGTTCATACTTTTTAGATGAACCCTTTTCACAATAGACTAGTGGATCCATTAGGTAGTTAAGGTCTTATGCCTTTGGCCGGGTATAGAATGCGCTGGCAGCGTGAGGTAGATCGTTGTATCATCACTATATCTCTTATGTGATGGTTGTCGGTTAGAGAAACTCTCATACAAGTCATTGTATTTTATAGACACAGTTTATTTGTATTTTTACAAACATCTAAGAGTTAATTGTATCTTTGCATACACACAGAGCTTACAACATGTTCTCAAACAGTTTTTATTTGTATTGCACTTGCTTTAAAAAAATTTAATATTAAAGTGAGTCCAGTATGTTGAGTTGAGCAAGGTAAGTTCTTCTGAGTTCCCTATCAAGCCTATGTTGTTTAGAGTTCCAACTTGGATACTCGTATATTAAATGTACTGATACCAGTTGACCTTCATCATATCATGATGCATACGCAAGTAATGAGAATCGACATCTAGCACACCGTTTATCCAGTTGGGCACTCTAGAGTTAGGGGTGAACCTCCTTACAATCTAGAGGACTCTTTTACTTACTTTCTAATTTATTTATTAGGATGTTGTGGTGGTTTGTCCCAACATCCATCTCAATTTTAGAGGCTTCATAAATTGACAGTCATATGTTAGTCCTTTGACTCTTAGTATTATTCCTTATTGATAAAACATGGGTTGCCAGTTTTGGCCAAGTTTGAAGTTTCAGTATTAAAAACATTCTCAGTATTTACATTTTCTTCAGTTCAGTAAAGTTTATGATTATTTTCTTCCATTGAGTTAAGTGAGCTAGGCCAAGTGTTCGCTCGAGGCCAACAATGGTCATCGAGTGTCGGCCACGCCCAGGGTGTAGGCTCAAGACATGACAAACTTGGTATCAAAGCTTAAGTTTCAAGAGTACTAGGGAGTCTATGAATTTGGGTTTGTATAGTCCTAGTTAGTTATCGGTGTGAAGCGTGTCACATCTATACTGCAACATCTAGGAATTCCTTCACTTCTTTCATTCTTTTTTTATGCGTTAAAGTTTCATCTCTACAAAGTTTCCCTCTAATTCGTGCTTGCACGTGGTTCAGATAACAATGATAGTGAATGTTAGGGGTGACAAATCGTTGGATTGGATCGGATTATGATGGGTTGAATATAAATTGAGAAAAAAGGTTCAAATTACAACTCATTCAAATATAATATGGGCAAATATAGATTTGGTCAAATATTGTTTGGGCAAAATGGTTCTAACCCATTTAAATAAACATATTTTTTTAAAAAAAAATTACCCCTCCCACCCAACTTATCCCTAAATTTTTTCGTCAAAGAAAAAAATTAAAAAAAAAAATCTACCCCCTCCTTCCTCTAACTGGCCCCTAATTTTTTTGTTTTCCATAAACAAAATTTTTTTTTTTAAAAAAAAATTAACCCACACCAAGCACAATCCCCCCCCCTGCCCCCTCACCTTCCACCAATGTACCCCTCATTCTTTCTTTTTTTTTTTCCAAAAAAATATATATATGTTCTAGAAAAAAAATTATCCCGTCCCCCCAAGCCCCCACCTTCCACCAATCGATCCCTTATTTTTTTTGTTTTTCAAAAACAAATATATATATATATATATATATATATATATATATATATATATATATATATATATATATATATATATATATTTCATTTAACTTATATGGTTTGAATATGAATTCTCATGTTAGCCTATTTTATCTATATTTGTACGAGCTTAAAAGGTTGAACACTATATTAACCCATTTAAAAAAAGAAAAGAAAATATGAATGATCCATTTAATTTAATATGGACAAAATCGTTTCATTTTACTTATATGGGCTGAAATTGTTACCCTAGTTAAGGTACAAGATAAATAAAAGAGAGCATTGTTTCTCCTGCATAAATAACACTGTTGTGATAATCAAAATGTAAGTTGGTAAAAGCAGATAAAAATGATATATTTAAGGACTTAAAAGAAGCTTTTTACTCCTACACGAGTAATAGAAAGTCAATCTTTAATTACTTTCTACATTACTTCATCATCATGACTTCCTCGATGAAGAAAGGGGAGTACAACAAAGGAAGAGTAAACAAGGAGATGAGACAAAGAAAGAAATACAATATTCGACGGTACTGTTCTAATTTATGTGACTTATTTTTCTTTTGTAGGCAGTCCCAAAACATGATAACATTCTATATTAAGTAATTATTGAACTATAAATTGTCTATTTTACCGTTAATAAAAATGATTTAAAATTACATAAATTTCTATATTCCTAAAAAGAATGATAGTCTTCCTTTTTTCTTAAAAATTCGTCTCGAATCAAACTACCTCACATAAAATATGACAGAGGGAGCATGAAAAAGACATGAAATTCCACAAATAATGCATTCATCATAGTTATGAAATATTATACGAAGTATTAGTTAAGAGGGAAAGTGTGGACTTCATCCGTATCCATGATGATACATTATTGTATTCTCTTTCTGTTGGTTGCGTAACTTTGAGAGGGGCGTTGTTAATCAGTAGAGCAACAAAATTTTCATGCACATGGAGATTTTTCATTAATAAGTTGAACGCTATTCTACAAATATAGGTGATGGAGACTTTCAATTGCCAAATCTGAGCCTTTGACTTTTTGGACAAAAGGATCAAAAGTTGTGTAGAACGGATCTATTAGGACGAGGCAATAAATTCTTTGGGGAAGGGGAGATGCCTTTTGTCAATTGGTTCAGCATCTATTTTCAATCGAATCTGTTGAATAGAGTAACATATTTGTATCTCGATTTATAATGTGTGCTACTGATATCAGGTACATTTGAAAGGGCTTAAAATATACGTAATGTGTTATATCAGCATTCTACATGGTTGCCTGAATTTGATTTTCCTGTCGTTGAGCCGCAAGAAGAATTATTTGATCGATATGATATAAAAGTTATAATTTAGTAAATTCTTCTGTATGTATAGATCATACCCAAAAATATTTTGAAAAAGGCAGAATCTACTGAGAAAGCAAAAACTCACTAAATGAATATTTCATCTTTTAAGAGAAACATCATACAATTAAAAACAAAGAGGTGAAATATTTTGTAGCAAGCGCAGTAACATATATAAAGGTTTTTATAAGTGTAAAAGTCACATAATACTCTACTTATTTTGTAAAAGGGAGACTAACCTCTTCATCCTGTAAGACAAGTGTTCTATATTTCTTGACTTTATTTTGGTATCTTAGGGCGGATACTTGTCTATAGCCTACATTTTGCATATCCAATCTAGTATTTTAGGAGTGACAAAGTTAATAATAAGTCCATGTGCCATATGGGGCTAACCTGCAATAACTTTAAAAATGCACATGAACATGATACTATGTATTTAGTGATGGAAAGAAGAATAACATTTAAAATTAAAAATATAGACAATGCTCAATACTATAAATTAGGCCTACGGCAACTGATTTTTAGCAACACTTTAGAAACCGTTACTATAGAGGGTCTATTGCAACGGTTTGAGCCGTTGCCAAAAGGATTGGTTATTATTGCTACGACTAGTAATAAATACGTTGCCATTGTGTGAAAATTGTTGGAATAGATCTACATATTGTGACGGTTACGGTTATCGTTGCCATAAAGGTATCTATGCCAACATTTAATGTGAATATTTTTCTATTGGAACGGTTATTGAATTCCTCCATAGTTTCCCACTCTTATTTTGGCTAAACCTGCCAAAAACTTTTCATACTGTTTTTTTAAAAAAATTACTTATGTAAATACGATTTCCTTTTCTCTTTATCAGATATACATAAAACGAGGGAAACAACACTCATTTCTTCTCTCTTCGACAAGGAGAATACAAAAGTTGTCACTCTTCTTCTCTTTGACCTATTTTTTCATCTATTTGTGGAGCTTAGATGAAGTAGAAAACAATTTAGATAGATGGAAGACAAAAGTTGTTGAGTTTTGCAGGGATATTAATTTTATGGTAAGTTTTTCATATCTGTCATTTTAGGGCAAACCTAAATTTCTTCGGATCTAAACCTATTTCTCTCTTCAAACCTCTTGTGGGATCTAATGAAATGGAGGTTGTATGTTTTCTTGTAAAATCTAATGAAATGGAGCTTTTCTTCTTCAATTGTTGGAGAGACTGTTCTTCGAACTTTGATGTTATAGCTGGAAAAATTACAAGTTTGAGATTTTGAGGTTTTCTTCTTGAATATCTTTTTTGTATTTAATCATTGGGTGTGATTAGTGTATTTGATGTATTCTCTGATTGTGGTTTTTTCTTTTCATTAAGTTGTAGCTGTTGTGGGTTTAATGTTTTGTTGGAGTTATGGTGAAATTAACTGCTCTAAACCATAGTTAACTTGACATTTATGTTGTATTTCTTGTCCATGAGTTATTCAATAGGGTTTGAATACCGTTGTATAATTGATTTCACCTCTCACTTGAGTCGATTGTCAAAAGTTTACTTTTGTTATTGTTAAAGATTTATGTTAAAGCAACAAAAAACAATAGATAAATAAACATGAAAATAGAATAAATTAAAATTTATATTGGTTCGAAAAGTGATTGTCTCGGCCAATCATCACCATCTAGAGCATTGCACCATCTACGTCGGCCAACACTTTCTGCCTCTGACCGAGTCTACCATGGTCGCTTGATCTATAGCCATGGATGTAATTTGTAAATGCTCCCCTTTTTATCATTTCTCAGTTGGATTCTTTCTGGTTTATCGATGTATATAAGTTGTTATGAAGTTCCATGTGTGGATAATTTATTGGATATCATCATCATACTTCTTATTTTCCTCTTTTCTCCTTTACTAATTTTTTTCTAATTATTGATGTACGTCATCTTTTTGCTCCATTTAATTGTAAAATGTGTTATTGTTTGACATTATTATAGGTCTATTTCCTGTTATAATAGCATGTAGCCTGTGTTGTGACTTTCCTATAGTTGATCCTTCATTGATTTCTTCTTGAAATGTACTTTTATCTGCATATGAAATATAAAATAATTATTCACCTTGTTATCTTTCTCTTGATTCTAAAATTTGGTACTTCCTGTTAGTTCAAATTGTGAAAATTCCTCCCTTGTGATGGTAACTCTCGAAGTGTATTATATTGTTGTCATCCTTCCACCTAAAAATATGCATAACTAGCTACATAGCTAATGAGTCCTTCCCTTTATATGTGCTCAATGTTAATTGTCGCATCTTTCAGGAGAGCTAGAGTGTCTTCCACAATAACTGTAATATTCAAGGGTATCTCTCATTTTGCTTGTAGTATATTATTTAGATATCTCTTGTTCTTGTGCATAGATAAGTTACATTCTTGATCTCTTGGGAACTAAGTATAATAACTTTTGCCTTGACTACCTTTACTTGCACCATCTGTGTTACACTTGATGTTATTTGCATTTGGGGGCTTCCAATGATCCTCTTATAATAAATCCGTGTCTTGTAATCCTCTAAGAATTATACCATGTGTTATCAGTTGGTGGGGAAATGTTTTAAACTTGGAAAAATTTTAATTACAAATTCCCATACATTTAGAGTAACCTGAAACACAACGTTGTTATATGTCATGTTTCCCCATGTCTAATGATATTTCTTCTACTCCAAATTATCATAGTATTGTTGCAGGCATAACCTTCATAATTTGTTGAAGCTTATGACCTATCACTGTTTCCCACCATGTTACTAACACTTGATTTAGATTCTGTTACACTGTGTTATTAGCACTTCACTTAGATTCTGTTCTTTTGAAGCTTAAACCTGCAAATTGACCAACATAAACCCATGATTTCCTTAATTTTTATGATTGTTGTAGGCTTGTATCATAGTTTAAAGAAAAAAGGAATCTAAAATCACTTTTGAAGACTATGCAACCGTTGAATCTTCCATCTTCTAGCAAAAATCATCAAGGTATGTCGTTTATTTTTTTTCTTCTACTTGACTTAATTATTCCATCCATTTTTAATTATAGCTTTTCCATTTGAATGTTGCGTTCTCTACTCACTTTTTATATACAACTCTATCTCATTTGTGTGACATCATAAATTGTGAAAAGTATTGTGGTTCTTATTTGTTAGTGAAATTTTTCACAGTTGAACACTATAAATATATAGCACTAAAGGGTTGGCCTATTGCTGAGATAGATGAATTGTTGTTGTAAAGGCTACTTTGTAGACAATCTGTGTGTGTATCTACATTGATGTTGGTCCTTACAAAAGTTTACTAACTTTTTGTTAGTTCAAATTAAGGATCATCCTCGCTTGACTTGACGGATCTGAAAGACCATGAATTGCAAACCTACCTGAAGTGTCAAATGCTATGTTGGCTAAATAATTTGCAAGCATATTTCCTTCTATGTAACTTTTGTGCATGTGATTTTATTATGTGATCTATAATAAAATATGCTCAAGGATAACTGAAAATGAAAAATCACGTTCTACCAAAAACTATATGAAAAATCTCATTATTGTAAGACTTTCTTTCCCTATATTAGACGCTAATTGAAATTTACATAAAAACTAAATTATTTGACTTTTGTACATTTCTAAATCCATTAGCATACTAAATTGAATCCAAGGAAACATAATCTTCTCTATATTTATCCACACAAACAACACTTCCATGTTTATTCTTCTTATTCTCCTCCTTTTCCTCCTCCTCCTCCTATAAAAATATGCTTGATATTTATATAAAATACTTTTTGAATATTTGTTGTGCTTGCAAATAACAGAGAGAAAGTCATAGTGGCAGAAGATATATTTAGTGAAGAAGAGTTGCATCATATAAGTGTGTAGAAAATGATTACTTCGAGGTTATATGTACCAATCTCCTTTTGGCAATTTTGATGTTAAACTTAAGAGTTTTACTTTTGGTGAACTCAAATTTTCTGTGAATATATACCTGACATATTCAACATCACACTTACCTTGTTTAGGAAGAAGAATTATTCTGATATATTATATGCTTAGGTAAGCATGCCAAACATAAATGAAATCTTATTTATTTTGGAAAGTACAAAAATAGATTCCATTGTAAGCACAAAATCGAGTCAACAACATAATTTAACACAAACATATAAATGAAGACACAAAAAAAAGAAGTAAATTAAATTGGTGAATATACCTGCAAGTATAGCACCAAATTTGCATAAAGAGGATTGGTGTAGCCCCATATAACCTGCAAGCAATCATCTTCTCTCTTCAATATACTTATATCACATACCTTTCTTCGTTAAACATATCAACCATTTACTTTACTTTTCCTATTATTTGCAAACACAATAAGGTCAGAAAAAATTTTGAATATTTTTTCTACTTGCAAATAATAGGGAGAAAGTAATAGTAGTTGAAGGTATGTTTAATGAAGAAGAGTTGGCTGATGTAACTGTGTTTAAGAGATGAGATGACTGTTTACAGGTTATATCTACCAATTTCGTTTGGAAATTTTGATGCTAAACTAAAGGTTTTTACTTTGGGTGAACTGAAAACTTTCTGTGAATATTTACCAAACATATTCAACATTACACTTACCTTGTTTAGTAGAAAAGACTATTCGTGATATATCTTATGATTGAGTAACCATGTCAAAAATAGATAAAATCTTCTTATCTTGTGAAAAGTATAAAAATAAAATTCCATTATAAGCACGTGATCGAATCAACAACATAAATTTAACACAAACATTAATAAATGAAATTGACAAACATTCTCTACTTATGTTTAGAACCGTCATGATAATCAGGTAAACATTCACATGTGATTATGAGTTTACCAAAAGTGAAAACCCGTAGTATAGCACAATATTTGCTTAAAAAGGATAAGTGTAACCCCATATAACTTGCACACAATCATCTTCTCTATTCAACATACTTGTATCATGCAACTCTTCTTGTAAAACACATGAACCGTTGACTTTAATTTTAATTATTGTCACGCCCCGAGCTACAACCAAGATGCGAACATGGAACCTAGGACCACAAGTGATCCTAAGCTAACCCTACTGTCATGGTCATGAGCATAAAAAAGATAATAAACTGAACGCAGAAGCTAAATCGTAATTTAAACTTAATGGATGGGGAATACCCATATTCTATAACTGAGATAAATGAAATAATGATAAGTTTAATACAAAGAAACTATTAACTTAACACTAAGCTGAAACTAACTACGTCTGAAAATAGTCTCTAAACAGACTAGAAATGGTGAGATAGGCCCCAACTAAATGTAGAAAAAAACTTAAACTAAAGGAATAAATACTGAAAAGAAACTCATGACTATTTTCCTAGGAGAATGATGACTCACCATTGAATATGCTAAACTGGAGATTAGAAATCGATCTATGCGTGATCTGGATGCTGAGAACCTGAACCTACATCACGGAAGATGAAGTGCACGTCAGTACTTGAAGGTACTGAGCATGTAGGATAGACTAAAGCTAAAATAAAACAAAACTTAACAAGCATAATAATCTGAATATGATATACTGAATGCTGAGGTAACTGAATGCAATGACCAATTTATAACATGATGGAACTGAATATTGAATAAACTGATAAATGATCAACTCAATATAGTCTGACTGAACTGTGGGAGCTACTAATACGCGTTAAAACCACATGAGCAAAATTTGGAGTCCGATTTATAAGCTATACGCCAAATTGGGAGGACCCAATATACCTTTCCAGATTTATAAAGGCATGCTGGCATGATCACTAAAATGATTTTCCACATAGGGGACTTACAACCTACTTGGCTAGTAGTTCTGGGACTAATTTGGTACGTCGAACCCTAGTTCAACTCGGAATTACGCTACTCCCAATGAATTATATAATTAAGTGATTATGACTGAGTTTTGGGAAATACTGGATAGCTCAAAACTGAACATGCAAATTGAGAATATGATATACCGTGGTTTCATAGTATAATTAATACTTTTTCATTAGGTTTAGTGTGTCCGAAAGTCTTTTTGTGCTAATTTTTATATAAGTTTCTCTTTGTTTTGCAAGAAATCTGTCCAACGCTGAACGCGGAGATTTTGAGCGAAGAAATTCAGAAGAGACCACCTACAGAGCTTATGATGGTCCGTCGTGCTTGTGACAGTGCGTAGGTGGCAGCATAGTGAAGTTGCTGAAGGAAGATGGGGAAATCTTACCAAGTGTGGGGTTACGAAGCTTGGGACGGTCCGTCGTGGCTGTGACGGTCCGTCCTGCAGGTTCGTCATGAAGTTCAGAGAAGTGATCCCAGTACCCAGATTCCGAGAGATGAAGGGTTTTTAAACGAAGACCCTAGACGGACCGTTGTGCCTATGACGGTCCATCATACTTGCCGTCGAGGGAAATGAAAAGAGTAGCAGAAGAAATTGCACAAGTATGGGATGACGGAGGCCATGACGGTCCGTCGTGACCACGATGATCCGTCGCGTGGTCCGTCGACCCAGCCACGTTTTGGCAGATTTCCAGCAAACAGAGTCCTTGTTTAATTAGGTTTTTTTATAAATAGTTCGAAAAAACCTCGTTTTTGAGGTTAGACTCTGTTAGATTAGACATCATATTATTAGACTGTGTGTATTAGTGTTAGATTTTGAGATTCTTGCAATTGATTGTTGGTGATTAATCAAGCAAACTTTTGGATTTTACTCTTTCTCATTGAAGTAAGTACATGAATTCTTATCTACTATATTTGAATATTGCGTTTATGGCTATGAGTAACTAAACTCCATAACTAGGCTTGTGGGAACCATAGGCAAATAATGAGATAAACCCTAACTAAAACAACAATTCTAGAATTGTGTCTTGCATGTATTAATAATTCATTCGCTTAGAAGTCCTTTTAACGGATGGCTAACGTTAGAACTCGCCTTAATGCTACTTGCCGGACCAAGGAGGTAGATAATAGGAAAAGAATTATTAACATAGATTTAGTGTATACTATCTAATAGGCTAGTATTGATTGGTACGAGGTAATAACTTAGTCAAATATAGAATACGATGCTTAATATGAGGTAATGATAAGGGTTAGGATAGCAACACACGTAGCCGAACCAAGGTGCGGAGTGAGATTTTGTAGATGCCGGACCAAGGATTTAGAAATGCATAACTTATCACTTTGCATGTAAAATACTAGGAAAGAATTTTTATAGTTGGAATTATCAAGTTATGAACCTGTGGGGAGCACGTAAACCCTAATTACCTTGATTAATTGATTAAAATCCAACTGTCAAAGCTGTTAAGTTTCTCTTTCAAGTTTGGTATTTATTTCCACTCATTAAGAAATAGAAACCCCCCTTTTTATGTTTTTACTTTCCAAGGATGTCATTGACAAAACAATAGTAATAACAGGTTGAAGTTAAGTCTAGACAAATTTTCCTCGTGGGAATGATCCCAACCTCACTAGTTGGGTTATTTACTTGACACGACCGCTTTACTTCTTATTCAAGAAGTAAGTTTGAGCGTATAAACTTTTGGCGCCGCTGCCGGGGAAATTTGCTTTTAGATTAACTTGAACTTAGTACTATAGTTTAGTTGATATTTTCTTGATTTTACTTTGTTTTATTGTTTTTGATTTCTCTTCAGAACTATCCTCATTGTATGCTAAATACACGGAGAGGAAGAGAACCCTTGTTTCCCTACGATCACGAGCTAGAGCGTACACTGCGCAATATGAATCGAAACTTGGGAATAAATGATGATTATCCGAACAAGAACATCCCAGCTCCGGTTGATGTTCATGGTCAAATGTTACCCGATGCTCCGGGTGAACATCAACAGAGGGGAAAAAATCCCGTTCCACGGCCCTAAGCATACTACAGAGGGTATGATAACATAGCAGACTCGGATGGGCCACTTGTCTTGCACCCTCTACCCACATGCCACACCTTTGTGGTAACTAGTAGCCTGATGCAAATGCTCACTGCCAGAGGTTTGTTCTCAGGGCTACCTTCTGAGGATCCACAAGCCCATATAGGTAAGGTAAGGGCAGTGTGTAAATGTTGTGTGAGGAGTCCTGATTTGGATCTAGATGTAATAGGTCTCAGAGTGTTTCCTCTCTCACTGACGGGAGAGGCTGCTATATGGTTCAGTGAGCTCCCATACAACTCAATCTTCAGTTGGAACCAATTAAGGGATGTTTTCTTGGCAAGCTACTATCCGGTCTCTAAGAAACTAAACCACAAAGACAGAGTGAACAACTTTGTGGCACTACAAGGAGAGTCAGTTAGTAGTTCTTGGGATAGATTCACCTCATTCTTGAGAAGTGTTCCAAATCACCGTATAGATGATGAGTCACTGAAGGAATACTTCTATCGGGGACAGGATGATAACAACAAAGTGGTGTTGGACACTATAGCAGGTGGATCTTATGGAGAATGCCCTTATGCTGAGATTGCTGAAAAATTAGAGAAAATCTCCCGAAATAACAAAGCTTGGAGTACTAGGAAGTCCGATATAGGGAGAAACACCTTCGCAGTGCAGTCCACTCACAACCCAGCCACAGATGAGATTCGTGAAGAAATGGCTCAGATGAGAACTGAGCTTGGGTTGGTACTAAAACATGTCACTGGGGGTGCAGAAAAGATAAATGCAGTCAACTACTTGGCTAAACCACCACCTCCAAACGATGAGTGTTATTAAGAGGAAGATTCTTATGCAGTAAATGAACAGATGGGGGGTTTCTGACCAAGTTCCCAAGGCTCTAATCAGGAGAATTGGCGCCAAGGTCAAGGGAACCAAGGTCGGAAGTATGGTAAATACAATCGTGAGGGTCATTATGTCCGAGATGGAAACTACAATCACGACAACAACTTCAACAGGGGTAACTATGGTAATAGAAACAACAGGAATGGACCATATGTTCCTCCGCAAAATCGTGAAGTTACTCCTAGGGATGGTGGAGGTAGTATGTCGTGAGTTGAGGATATGTTGCATAAAATGAGGAGGAGGTTCGATGCTAGTGATGAGCACAATAAAGAGTTGAGGAATGATTTAGCGGGTATTGGGCAAAAAGTTGATACACATGCAATATCGATTAAGCAAATTGAGTTACAATTGGCCTAATTATCTGCAACTGTGAACACAAGGCAACCGCGCACTATTCCCAGCAACAATGTCCAAAATCTAAAAAATGACGGACATTGTGTGGCAATTACGACTCGCGGTGGCAAGCAAACCATTGACCCACCTATGCCATCTAATGAGAAAAAGGTGACAAGAGATACTGAGAAAGTGGTAGATGTTGATGCTGAATTAGAGGATAACACTGCAAAGGATGCTGAAGTGCCTAAAAAGGTAACTCCTATGCCTAGGCCACCGCCCCCATTTCCTCAAAGATTATTGAAAAAGACCGAGGATGGCAAATATCGGCGTTTTATAACAATGTTAAAGCAACTTTATATCAATGTCCCTTTGGTAGAAGCTTTAGAACAAATGCCCGGTTACGCCAAGTTTATGAAAGATTTGGTCACAAAGAAAAGATCGGTCACTTTTGAGGATGATGATAGAATGCAGCATTGTAGTGCTATTGCTACAAGATCTCTAGTCCAAAAGAAAGAAGATCTGGGTGCGTTCACTATTCCTTGTACAATTGGGCTATTACATTTTGCGAAAGCATTATGTGATCTGGGGGGCAAGCATAAATCTCATGCCCCTCTCGATTTACAAGAAGTTAGGTTTGGGTGACCCAAAGCCCACTGCGATGCGGATACTGATGGCTGATCGAACAGTAAAATGGCCTATAGGGATACTCCACGATGTGCTAGTAAAAGTGGAGTCATTCATATTTCCAGCAGACTTTGTTATTCTTGATTGCGAAGTCGCTTTTGAAGTGCCCATTATTCTTGGGAGTCCATTCCTTGCTACGGGAAGATCCTTAGTAGTCATGGAAAAGGGGCAGATGAAATTTTGGTTGAACAATGAGGAAGTGACCTTTAATATTTGTAGGTCCATGAGGCAGAGTGGTGAGCTCCAATCGGTATCTGCTATATCCTACAACATGGGTGAGACATCTGAGACACAAATAGAAGAACGTCTAGGTGTAGAAGCATTAGCGACAGTGATAATGAACTTTGATAGCGACTGCATTGAAGAATATGAGTCATTATTCGAGGCTCTTGACCGAGGTGATGTTCGGTTTAAACCGAAGAAATTTGATCTTGATACAAAGATTCGCGAGTCCCCACCCGCAAAACCATCTATAGAGGAGGCTCCAAAATTAGAACTAAAAGTTCTCCCAACTCATCTCAGGTATGAATTCTTAGGAAATGGTGACACTTTGTCGGTAATCATTGCATCAGACCTGGATGAACAACAGGTTCAGAGTTTGGTAAAGTTACTAAAAAGGTTCAAAAGAGCTATTGGGTGGACTATTGCGGACATTATTAGGATCCCTCCTGGTATTTGCTCTCATAAAATCCAACTCATGCCTGATCATAAGCCGAGTATTGAGCACCAGAGACGCTTGAATCCTCCTATGCAAGAAGTTGTGAAGAAGGAAATCATTAAGTGGTTGGATGCCGGAGTAATCTATCCAATCGCCGATAGTAGTTGGGTATGCCCGGTTCAGTGTGTACCTAAGAAAGGGGGAATGACTGTGGTCCCCAACAAAAAAAATGAACTTGTTCCAATGAGACCGGTTACTGGATGGAGGGTGTGTATGGATTACCGCAAACTAAATTCATGGACTGAAAAAGACCATTTTCCTATGCCCTTCATGGATCAGATGTTGGGTAGACTTGCCGGAAAAGGGTGGTGCTGTTTTCTTGATGGATATTCGGGGTATAATCAGATTTCTATTGCACCAGAAGATCAAGAGAAAACCACTTTTACTTGTCCATATGGGACCTTTGCGTTCAAAAGAATGCCGTTTGGGTTGTGCAATGCACCCGCAACATTTCAGAGATGTATGATGTCGATATTTTTTGACATGGTGGAGGATACTGTAGAAGTTTTTATGGATGATTTTTTTGTGGTTTGTGATTCATTCGAGCGGTGTTTGACAAATTTATCTGAGGTCCTTAAGAGATGTGAAGACTGCAATTTAGTACTAAACTGGGAAAAGTGTCATTTCGTGGTGAAAGTGTTGGGTCATCGCATTTCAAAAAAGGGCATAGAGGTTGATCGAGCTAAAGTCGAGGTAATAGAGAGAATTCCCCAACCGATCTCTGTGAAAGTTGTGAGAAGCTTTCTTGGGCATGCAGGTTTTTACCGGAGATTCATCAAAGACTTTTCAAAGATTTCACACCCATTGTGAAAACTGCTGGAGAAAGATTGTAAATTTGTTTTGATGAATCCTGTCTTAAAGCATTCGGCGAGCTAAAAGAAAAGTTGGTGTTTGCGCCTATCATTATTTCTCCGGATTGGAACAGTCCATTTGAGGTGATGTGCGATGCTAGTGGGGTGGATCTTGGGGTAGTATTAGGACAGAGAAAAAACAAAATCTTTCACCCCATTTACTATGCTAGTAAAGCCCTGAATGAAGCTTAGAAGAACTACACAATGACTGAGCAAGAACTCCTTACAGTCTTTACTTTTGAGAAATTTCGCTCCTATTTGCTAGGTACTAGAGTTATAGTGCATACTGACCACTCAGCATTGAGATATTTAATGGCGAAGAAGGATGCAAAACCTAGGCTGATTCGTTGGGTACTACTGCTACAAGAATTTGACTTTGAAGTGATGGATAGAAAAGGAACTGAAAATCAAGTTGCTGATCACTTGTCTCGTCTAGAGGATGAAGCTATGAGAGAGTTAGGGGATAAGAGTGACATTGATGATACTTTCCCCGATGAACATGTATTGGCTGCTTCACAAGACTTGATCCCATGGTTCGCAGATTTTGCGAACTATCTGGCTAGTGATATTGTTCCATCTGACTTGTCCTTCCATCAAAGGAAAAAGTTCATGTACGATGTGAAGAAGTTCTTTTGGGATGAACCATACTTGTATAGGAGTTGTGCCGACGGGCTTATTCGGCGTTGTGTGCCACAATGTGAAATTTTGAGTGTGTTGGAGGCATGCCATTCCTCACCCGTTGGTGGACATCACAGTGGTATTCGAACCGCTCATAAGATATTATAATTTGGTTACTATAAGCCAACTCTTCATCAAGATGCTCATGGGTTTTCTAAAGCATGTGACAGATGCCAACGAGATGGTGGTATTTCAAGGAAGTAAGAGCTCCCTCTAAACCCCATTCTTGTGATTGAGTTATTTGATGTTTGGGGTATTGACTTTATGGGCCCTTTCGTGAGTTCTCATGGAATGAAGTACATTCTAGTAGCAGTTGATTATGTATCTAAATGGGTCGAAGCCATAGCCCTCGCAAACAATGAAGGGAAGAGTGTCACTGCATTCTTGAAAAAGAATATATTCTCCTGTTTTGGCACCCCAAGGGCCATTATTAGTGATGGGGGCTCCCACTTCTGCAACAAATTGTTCAAGGGGTTATTGGAGAAATACGGGGTTCGCCATAGTGTGGCCACTCCTTACCATCCTCAAACTAGTGGGCAAGTTGAAGTGTCGAATCGGGAGATAAAATAAATATTGTCAAAAACAGTGAACACTAGTAGAACGGATTGGTCAAGGAGGCTTGATGATGCTGTTTGGGCCTACCGGAGAGCATATAAGACCCCCATAGGTATGTCTCCATACCAACTTGTATATGGGAAAGTTTGTCATCTTCCGGTTGAGTTAGAGCATAAAGCCATGTGGGCTATGAAGAAGTTAAAAATGGATTGGAGCGAAGCTGCAGAGCAACGGTTAAATGGGTTGAATGAACTCGATGAATTTTGCATTAAAGCCTATAAAAGCTCAGCACTATACAAAGAAAAGATGAAGAATTACCATGACAACAAAATTGAAAAACGAGTGTTTATGGTCGGGGATTTGGTGCTTTTATTCAATTCCAGGTTGCGCTTGTTTCCGGGCAAGCTCAAGTCCAAATGGACTGGTCCTTACTTGGTTACCCAACTATTCCCTCATGGAGCAGTTGAGTTGGAAACTAAGGAGGGTGTGCGGTCCAAGGTGAATGGACAGCACATAAAAATCTATTTCGGGCATGCTGAATCGGCAAATGAAGTGATCGAGGCATACCAACTTGATGAAGTCTGAGTAATCAAGTGTCCCCTGTCGTGCCGCGACATTAAATCAGGCGCTTGTTGGGAGGAAACCCAATACTTGTCATTTTTTTTTAAATAATGGTAGCAATTTTCTACCAATGGGTTTTTAAATTTGCAGGCACATCACTAGGAAATTCTGCAGAAAATTACTCTACAGCAGTCACTGATGGATACATCGACGAACCGTTGCGCCCGCGACGGACTGTCGTATGCATCCGTCGTGCCATGTACGTTCTTCTATTATTTTCAAACTAGGGCACACACGACGGATCGAACGACGGATCATCACAACTGCGACGGACCGTCATCGAGAAATTGTCGCGTGATTAATGAGGCATACCCGACCCGACCTCGTTGGAGTTTTAATATGACCTTTCACCATTTAAATCCCCCAACCCCTCATTTCACCCCATTACTTCATTATTTCTCCCATTACTCTTTACTTCTCAACTTCCACAACCCATTTATCTATCAACAACCAATCATTGCCCCCCACAATTCCCCAAAGCCCTAAAAGTGTTAATCTACGGGTCGGAACTGCTACTGTGAGTGTCTGCCTGGCCACCGAAGTACTTGTCTATTTGTTTTTCTCCATTTCTAAGGTATGTGTCTCTAGTTTCTACTCATTTATCTTGCATTTTTGTTTATTAGTTAATATTAGCTTAGTTTTTCGTCGTATGTTGTTTCCTTTGTATGATTCTGTCTAACCTAGTTTCACAATGTTCAAAATTGCCATGTTGACAACCCTAGACATAGGTGCTATTGCATTGTTAGTTTCCTAGGTAGTTGGGACAGACAAATGTAGGTCCAAAACACTACAAGTTTGATATGGGTTCATCGAGGATGCATAGGGTACCCCAGTTCTGTCACTGTTAGTCAGCATGAGACCCCGATGACGGACCGTCGTACCCACGACGGACCATCGTAAGGTCCTTTCCAAAATCCCTAGCACCCTGTCCCAACGGACACATGTGACGGACTGTCATTTTCACGACGGTCCGTCCTGCACAACCGTTCTGGTTGTCAGAGACCCTATTTCAAAGGGTCTTTCATTTTATCCCAAGTGTTTTCCAACGGACACATGTGACGGACCGTCGTCTCGACGACGGTCCGTCCTGCATAGCCGCTCTTGTTGTCAGAGACCCTGTATCCAAGGGTCTCTCACTTTTTCTAAGTGTCATTTAACGGACACATGTGACGAACCGTCATACCCACGACGGTCCGTCCTGCACGACCGTTATGACGGTCAGAGACCCCTCTACTAAGGGTCTCCTACGACGGCCATCTAGGACGGACCGTCGCACCTGTGACTGTCCGTCCTGCACATGCCGTCATGCTAGTCAGAGACTCTCCTTCAGGGTACTCTATAGATACATAGTCTAATTAAAACACGACATACCTCACGACGGTCCGTCATAGTCACGACGAGCCGTCACCAGGCCCGTTGTGTGTCACTGTTTTTACAACAATGACATACTATCTTCACTGGTTTATTTCGTATAGTGTCTCTTGTCTTGTTTGCCACTACTCGTACTAATATTGATCCTTTGCAGGTAGTATCTACTATTGCACCCAAGCAAGACTGAATCTACGCACGCGGGCGATCAAAGTCTGTTGCCCCGTCTGCCAGCATGGTCATCGGCTCTAATGATGAGCGTGACCCTGAGTATGTACGCCCAGGCACTTCCACATCTTCCCGTGCTGCACGTGCTCCCAGAGCCGCACCCAAAAAGGTGGCGTGCGGCATAGTCAACTGCCTCCCAGTCTGATGAAGCGCACACTGACTGGCACACCCTCTGGGTCAGCCACATATGAAGAAGGAGCGTCTGGCTCCTTAGGAGTATCATGGTCCGAGGAAGCCTCCGGCTCTACTGAGGTTCCCGCACCCGCCACCACTGCAGCGTTGGCCTCGTGTGATGAGGCTGACAGTTCAGAATCTACCTCAGGCTCACCAGTTCTGGTCCCCACCCCAGCCACTGACCAGCCCAACTGGTGGTATGTCGATAGGCAATTTCAATTCTAGTCCGTTGCCAAGTTCCTCACTGATAAATGAGTGATGACTCGAACACTCACCTTGGAGCGGCGGGTCCTTACATAAAGTCTCCCGACGATGCCTAAGATCCACAACCTCTTCACCAGGCATCGCTTTGGGTGGACAACACGTCCGTTGGGACGATACAGTGAAGAAATGGTCCGAGAGTTCTACGCATCCTACTTAGCGACTCTCCGATCACAGATCGATAAGCGGGCTGACCCCGCTAAACAGGCCCCACTAGATCAGGTCCAACTACGGGGCGTACAGGTTGACATTTCCCTGCCAGCCATCCGTAAGTTTCTATACGGCGAGAGTGTGGATGCTACTCGGACCCCCCTCACTCCCGAGTTTGACTACTGCTGGCAGATAGTTAAAGATGGTCAGTTCTTGCGTGAGCTATCACTGAGAGAGACCACCAAGAGGTGGATGGCCCTACACCTGTCAGTAGATGGAGAGGGCACTGATTGGGTGACTGAGCCGAAGGGGGCCATCAAGAAGGCCAACCTCACGTTCACGGCAAAGTTCTTGTGGCTGCCTGTCCGTCACTGCCTTTCCACCACAGCTGCTGATAATACCGTTACCTGGGATCGAGCAGTGTTGATGGCGGCGATGATAGCAGGATTCGAGGTGGACTTCGCATGGCTTATACAGGCACTCATGCACGAGAGGGAATTCAAGGTCACTACTACCTACACTTTCCCGTGCATGATCTTTGCCCTCTGCAGGTCCGCAGGTGTGCCCATATGGCATGTAGATCAGCTTAAGACCCCGCAGGGCACTGTTGACGTCGGCCTCATCAGAAACGAGGCCAATTCGTTGGCTCCACGCAGAGGGCCTCGTAAAGAGCTGCCCCCACTTACTGATGATCTTGCTGATACTGTTGCCCAGGCCTGCACAGCTACACAAGCAGCGTCCAGTGACACTACCCCGATCGAGTCTATCTCGGGTAGTAGCACTGCCCCGAGCTCCTCTCGCACAGCCCCTCTACCGGCACTGGTCCCGCTTGTGAGGGTCTAAAAACTAGAGGCGCAAATGGCCACACTTATACATCTTATCCAGCCGTGGATGCAGAAGTCTATTACTGAGTCCGAAGAGCGCCTAGAGAGGAAAATGGTCTAGTTTATAGAGTGGAAGATAGCTGAGGTTAACTAGCGCCTGGACGCCTTTGAGTTGAGAGTGCTAGCCCGAGCAGCCCCTCCGGTGGATGTGTCGACTCTTCAGGCTATAGTCGACAGTCTTCGTGCAGACATCCACACGATCTTAGAGGCTAGGGTGCCGGAGTCTGAGGCCCCTTGTGTCGAGCCTGCTGAGGACACCGTGTTGGCGGCCCTTTTTGCTACTTTAGAAATTCCACCACCTCTCCCTCGAGAGAGTGCCAAGAGGCGTAGGGTTCAGGCAGAGGACGAGGCGCGAGCAAGGAAGACGGAGCGCCGAGAGATGGAGGCTGCGCGGAGAGCATCACTTGGTGAGGAGGCGGCGCACCAGATGAGGGAATTAGAGTTAGCGGCAGGGGAGTCTACCTCCCGCACTGTGGAGATAGCAGGAGGCACTACTGATGGTGCAGTTGTTGCTGAGGACACTACTGAGGGTGTCCAGATTGCAGAGGACGTGGGTTCCGGTGAGGAGGCGGCCCACCAGCTTGCTGCTCGACGGCGCTTTGCGCCACATGTTTGCTTCACCTACCACTCTATTATTTTGATTTTTATGCATTGGGGACAATCACATGTTTTTTTCGTTGGGGGTGGGGTAAATGGAAACTGAGTGTTAGGGTGAAGTCTGAGTAACCCAACTCACTATCCTCTTTTGGGTTTTCTTGCCTGTGTTCTTTTTCCCCAAAAGACTGATTACTTTTTCTGTTGAACCGGCATGTTTATATCTTTTGTACATAGTTTAATTCTGAAGCATGATGGCTAAAATGCTATCCCGATAAACTGGAAATGATGCATGACTAGGCATAGTAACTGGTAATTGTGCGGCTCTAAGCATGACATAGACTTACGCAATTGCATTACCCTAAGTCTTACATTCGAACTAGGTGTCTGATAATCTGGTATAGTGATGAGATGTCAAGTGAGTATGAGGAAAATTCGAATAAGTCCACTATTGGTACTGAGCTAGAATTTGCATGGTTAGTCCTGCTAAAAGTAAGCTGTAATAGATAATTAGGAAAGGATCATAGGCCCTTATTCAATATAGCCCATTTCTAGCCTAAATAAAAGAAACCAAATGAATGTTATCCTTCTTTGATCCAAATAATCTGAGCTTGAAATTAAACCTTTCTTTTTCACCCCAACTAATCTTTTCTGGGAACAATATGTTGGCCTTGGTCCATCCTTGTACATGTGCACCTCAGCTTATGCCAAAAGCATAAGTTGAGGGTGGCTAATGCATAAACAACCTTCGTTATGTCCCTGACCCAACTTTGGGTATTGTGTACCTTGACTCATGGCAAAGCCATGAGTTGAAGGTGGCTATTGTGAGGAATGCTCTGGAAAGTGGGGTTGAAAGAACAAAGAGAGAGAAAGAACAAAAGTAAAGTGACTTAAGAATTCGTTGAAAGAAAATAATGAAAAAGAGAAATATACAAGAATTACAAACAAGAAAAGAAGAGAGTCACTTACACAAATGAAGAAAGAAGAGAAAATAGCAAGGTGAAAGAATAGGAGAAACTGGGCAAGATAAAATGATAGAAAGTGGAAGGTTTAGCCGATATGTCAAGGAGGGCAAAAAAATAGTCACTAAAGTATACCTAAATATACCCTACCTGACCCTGAGCCTTTGTTACTAGCTAAGAAAGTACTATCGTGATCCTAAGGGTGGTACATCGAACTCAAGGCAGTGAAAATAAGGTCAAGCTTATGACAATAGGTATAAATGAGTGTGACTTTGTTCTGAGAGCGAGTGTTGAAAAATAATCCTTATACTCAAACTAAAATCTGTGTGTGAAAAATGAGGATTTTTTTTAAAGTGAGGACACTAGTTGCAATACCGGAATTGTTAGCACCTCGGTGAAAAATTGAAGAGGATAGGTGTTAGTGCAGGGTGAGTCTGTGTCATGTTCTGATCCCACAAAATTAAGGCCTAATAGTGATAGCATGAATATACTTGATAAATTTAATCGGGATTGATAGCCAAATGATTGCAAAGGATAAAACATGGATACTATTATACAAAGATTGTGTAGTGAGTTATAGTGCGTCACTTGAGGACAAACAACAAATTTAAGTTGAGGGTGTTGATATACCGTGGTTTCACGGTATAATTAATACTTTTTCCTTAAGTTTAGTGTGTCCGAAAGTCTTTTTGTGCTAATTTTTATATAAGTTTCTCTTTGTTTTGCAGGAAATCTGTCAAACGCTGAACGCGGAGATTTTGAGCGAAGAAATGCAGAAGAGACCACCTACGGAGCTTATGACGGTCCGTCGTGCTTGTGACGGTCTGTAGGTGGCAGCGTAGTGAAGCTGCTAAAGGAAGATGGGGAAGTCTGACCAAGTGTGGGGTTACGAAGCTTGTGACGGTCTGTCGTGGCTATGGCGGTCCATCCTGCAGGTTCGCCATGAAGTTCAGAGAAGTTATCCCAGTACCCAGATTCCAAGAGTTGAAGTTTTTTTAAACGAAGACCCTCGACGGACCGTTTTTCCTATGACGGTCCGTCATACTTGCCATCGAGGGGAATGAAGAGAGCAGTAGAAGAAATTGCACAAGTATGGGATGACGGAGTCCATGACGGTCCGTCGTGACCACGACGATCCGTCGCGTGGTCCGTCGACCCAGCCGTGTTTTAGCAGATTTCCAGCAAACAGAGTCCTTGTTTAATTAGGTTTTTAATTTTTATAAATAGTTCGAAAAACCTCGTTTTTGAGGTTAGACTCTGTTAGATTAGACATCATATTATTAGACTTTGTGTATGTTAGATTTTGAGATTCTTGCAATTGATTTTTGGAGATTAATCAAGCAAGCTTTTGGATTTTACTCTTTCTCGTTGAAGTAAGTACATGAATTCTTATCTACTATATTTGAATATTGTGTTTATGGCTATGAGTAACTAAACTCCATAACTAGGCTTGTGGGAACCATAGGCAAATAATGAGATAAACCCTAACTAAAATAACAATTCTAGAAGAGTGTCTTGCATGTATTAATAATTCTTTCGCTTAGAAGTCCTTTTAACGGATGGCTAACATTAGAACTCGCCTTAATGCTACTTGCCGGACCAAGGAGGTAGATAATACGAAAAGAATTATTAACATAGATTTAGTGTATACTATATAATAGGCTAGTATTGATTGGTACGAGGTAATAACTTTATCGAATATTGAATACGATGCTTAATATGAGGTAAGGATAAGGGTTAGGATAGCAACACACGTAGCCGGACCAAGGTGTGGAGTGAGATTTTCTAGATGCCGGACCATGGATTTAGAAATACATAACTTATCACATTGCATGCAAGATACTAGGAAAGAATTGTTATAGTTAGAATTATAAAGTTATGAACCTGTGGGGAACACGTAAACCCTAGTTACCTTGATAAATTGATTAAAATCCAACTGTCAAAGCTGTTAAGTGTCTCTTTCAAGTTTGTTATTTATTTCCACTCATTTAGAAATAGAAACCCCCTTTTTATGTTTTTACTTTCCAAGAAAGTCATTGACCAAACAATAGTAATAACAGGTTGAAGTTAAGTCTAGACTATTTTCCTCGTGGGAACGATCTGGGTTATTTATTTGACACGACCGCTTTACTTCTTATTCAAGAAGTAAGTTTGAGCGTATCAGAATGCAACAATTAATCTGGTAACTATGCATTTATAACTGAGGCATGTATAGATGAAGTAACTGATATATCTGACCTAGCATTAGTAATTCAAGAACAAAAGAAATACATAGCTAGCATTCTAAAATTCATGAAATAATCTGAGTAATAACATCATATTATGATTTGGAACATATAACTAATAAATTCATGAAGTTCTGTTGAAGTTCTAGAAACCCTAGATCTAATCATGACCTGGGAATCAAGAATCTGACTGAAAGCTAGGTACCCAACGGGTGAAAGAACCCACTAGTGAAGTCCCACATACCTATTGATGAAATTCATGGAGAAATATTTAGATTTCGAGGATTGAATTGATGGAACCTTGTTACATTATTGAACTAGGGTTGTTGACCTTTTTCTCCATTCTTGCTTCTTATTTTCTATGTTTTGATTTAATGATTTGACTTACGTAAGTTTTAGTTATGTTTTAGGCTTAAATTAACTAAAATATGATTATTTACGGTTAAAATAATGTATCTTAGGGTTTAAATGAAGTGGTAAAAGACCAAAATACCCTTGAGAGTTAGTTGTCCCATCGACAAAGTCGAGTGACGGACCATAAGTCAACTGACAATCCGTAGTTGGCTCTGTCACTGGCACCTACAACTTTGAAAATCTACACTTTTTTTGTACTTTTTTGGATACGGGGTGTTATAATAATTCCCTCTGGGACCATTCATCCTCGAATGATGACTAAACTATGTTATATAAAGGGAGCGAGATTCAATGCCTACTAGTAAATACTGACGACTAAGCTTCTGACTAAATTGGGTTCCAAGAACATGCAAATATGCTGAAAATGCAAGTAGAAACTGAGGGAACATGATTCTAAGGCTGAATTCATACATGAATGACTGAAAAACTGAAGAGGAACTATTACCTTAAGATGGAGTGGAATCGGAAGCAAAGAGGTGAGGATACTTGACTTTCATGTCTGCTTTTGCTTCCCAAGTAGCCCCTCTACGGACTGGCTCCTCCACAAAAACTTGACTGAAATGACTTCTTTGTTTCTCAACCTTCTAACCTGATGGTCAAGAATCTCAACTAGTACAGCCTCATAAGAAAGACTATCTTTCACCGCTTACACTTTCTAATGGCACTATAGAGGTGGGATCACCCACATAGTTCTTCGAGAGCGAGATATGGAAGTCTGGATGCACTGCTGGTAGTTCTGCTTGCAACCCTAACTCATACGCCATCTTGCCAACCCTTTTCAAGATCTTGTAATGGCCTACATATCTAGGACTGAGTTTTAAAATCTTATCACTCCTTTCATAGGTGATACTTTCAGAAAAACTCAATCATCAACTTGAAACTCTAGTTCCCTTTACCTTACTTTTGCGTAAGATTTATGACGACTTTGGGATGTCTTAAGTCTCTCTCTAATGATTTTCACTTTCTCTATAACATAAAGGACTAAATCTGACCTATCAAAGCTGCTTCACTTACTACAAACCAACAAATAGGAGATCTACATCTACGACCATATGAAGCCTCATAAGGGGCCATCTGAATGATGGGATGGTAGCTATTAATGTAGGAAAACTCAATAAGAGACAGGTGATCATCCCAACTACCTTTGAAATCGACCACACAAGATCTCAACATATCCTTTAAGGTCTGAATGGTACGCTCTGCCTGCCCATCCATCTGTGGATGAAATGTTGTACTAAGGTTAACTTAAGTACCAAGACCTTTTCAAAATGACTTCCAGAAATGAGAGGTAAATTGAGGACCTCTATCTGAGATGATAGACAAAGGAACACCATGCAACCTCACAATTTCAGTAAGGTAAAGCTTGGCATAGTCCTCTGCCGACTATGTAGTCTTGACCGCCAATAAGCGAGAAGACTTATTCATCCTATCAATAATCACCCAAATTGAGCCATGCCCGTCTGCGAGTATGAGCTAACCCTGTGATGAAATCCATATTGATCACATCCCACTTCAAAGTAGGAATATTGATCTCACGAGTCATACCTCCTTGTTTAAGATGTTCTACCTTTACTTGCTGGCAATTGGGGCACTTACTCACAAAGTCTGCTATATCCCTCTACTTGCAATTCCACCAATAGACTTCCCTCAGATATCGGTACATCTTAGTGTCACTTGGGTAAATAAAATACCTAGAGTAGTGGGCTTATGCAAGAATATGCTTTCTCAACTCACCTAAATCAAGAACACACAATTTACCCTAATAGCGAAGTAAATAATATCCCCTTGCGAGAAAACCTCCACTTTTTTATTGTGGACTGCACCCTTAAGTTCAAGCAAGATTGGATCACTGTCTTGCTTTTCCTTAACCTCTACTACCAAAGAAGATTTTTCCCCATTGTGAACTGTTACACCATTGTCTGACATGATCATAAGGCAAACTCCGCGAGCAAGCCTATGAACATCCTTCACTAGCTCCTTCCTTTCTTCCTCAACATGGGCTACACTACCCATAGATAATCTACTAAGAGCATCTACTACTACATTTTCCTCACCAAGATGGTAACGCACACTCATATCATAATCCTTATGGAACTCAAGACATCTCCTCTGGCAAATATTCAACTCTTTTTGGGTTAACACATACTGAAGGCTCTTATGATCAGTGAACACATCTACGTGAACACTATACAAGTAGTGTGTCCGAAGATGGAGTGCAAATACCACTGCTGCAAGCTCAAGGTCATGAGTTGGATAGTTCTTGTCATTCACCTTAATTTGTATAGAAGCATAAGCTATAACCTTATGTCGCTGCATTAACACACAACCTAGGCCAACTCTGGATGCATCACAATAAATAACATAACCATCTGAACCCTCTGGTAGAGTCAAGACAACAGTTGTAGTCAATCTAGTTTTCAATTCTGCAAAGCTTTTCTACAATCATATGACCATTGAAACTTGACAATCTTCTGAGTTAACCTAGTCAATCATGAGGCTATGGATGAGAATCCTTCCACAAAACTTCTGTAATAACCCGCTAGACCTAAGAACCTTTTGATATCCATAGCAAAGGTAGTTTTGGGACATTGTTTCACTGCTTCTATCTTCTGTGAATCCACTCAGATCCCTTCGCTAGATACAATATGACCAAGGAAAACAACATATTGCAACTAGAGCTCACACTTTCTAAGCTTAGTTAATAACTGGCGATCTTTGAGAGACTGTAGAAAAATTCTCAAATGACTCGCATATTCTTCCTCATTCCTAGAGTAAATGAGGATATCATCAATAAAGACGATAACGAACAATTCCAAGTACTGCTTGAACACTCTGTGCATCAAATCCGTGAAAGCTGCCGGAGCATTGGTTAGTCAAAACGACTTAACTAGAAATTCATAATGGCCATATCGAGTTCTAAAGGCTGTTTTCGGAAAATCACTATCTCTGACTCTAAGCCTATGATAACATGATCTAAGTTCTATATTTGAGAACTGAATAACACTCTTAAGTTGGTCAAACAAGTCATCAATCCTGGGGATGTGATACTTATTCTCAATGTGACCTTGTTCAATTGTCTATAGTAAATTCACATTCTGAGACAATATTCTTTCTTTTTTACGAACAACACTAGTGCAACACATGGTGAAATACTAGGTCTGATGAAGCCCTTATCTAGAAGGTGTTTCAATTTCTCTTTCAATTCCTTAAGTTCTGCTGGAGCCATTCTATAAGGAGGAGTAGAAATAGGGTGTGTATCTGGAAGGATATAAATTCCAAAGTTGATTTCCCTTTCGGAATGGACTTTGGGAATATATTCTGGAAATACTTCTGGAAACTCACAGACTACTAGAACTTACTCAAGAGTTGGGGTTTCATATCTATAATCCTTAACCCAAACTAGATGATAGAGATAAACCTTAGAAATCATCTTTATGGACTTAACATAAGAAATGAATCGACCTTTAGGAGTCAAGTTACTACCCTTCTATTCTAAGAGTGGTTCATTCGGAAACTGAAAACAGACAATCCTAATTTTAAAATCGATTGAGGCATTATAGGAATGTAGCCAATCCATGCCAAGAATGGAATTGAAGTCTACCATTTCTAACTCTACAAGATCTACTGAGGTGACTTTTTGAGAGACTCTGACAGGACAATTTATGTATACCCATCTAGCTATAACTGCGTCACAAACTAGAGTACAGACTGAGAAAGGTTCTGAGAGATGTTAAGGATTAATACTGAAGTTAATAGCTATACAAAGTTTCAAAAGACAATGTAGTCTCTATTGTCTTTCCGCTGAGTAAACCATATATGAGGCACATCCTTAAGTTTGTTGGATGCCAATTTCACCCTATCGCTACAAATTACTTGCATCACTCCAAATATTTTCTTGACCTCATCAATAAACTTGTGTGGGTCCTCACAGGACTTTGTACCCTAAAAGCAGGTGGATTCTCCCTAAAAAATATCGAATACTAGCTCCACTGATCAACTATTTCTATTAGTTGGAACTCGAACATTCTGATTGTTCCAGGTTTTCATACTTTCAGACAAAAGCTGAATTGACGTTCTGAAAATATGCATTAGAACTTCCTTATCTGCTACTAGAGGAACTACCTTAGCATTGCGTGCATTAGAATTCCATGCCTAATCTCTACAAGGAGGAAAGATCTTAAGAGCATAACAATGTATTATAAAGAAGATCATACCAACGCACGATAAGAATATCAACAAAGTTAAGTTTTTCTAAAACACTTCATAGCCTCCCTCTCATTAGATGTGGTGCACTTCACACCCATTAAAGGATCTACTTAGTACAACCTTTCGGACATCCTAGGACACTTAAACCTAGTGCTCTGATACCAATTTTTTTTCATGCCCCAAGCTACCCCCGACACACGGACACAGAACCTAGTACCACAAGTGATCCCAAGCTAACCCTAATGGAATGATCATGAGCATACTAAAGATAATAAACTGAATGTGGAAGCTAAATCACAATTTTAAATGAAAGGATGGGTAATACCTATATTCTATAAATTAGATAAATGAAATAATGATCAGTTTAATACAAAGAAACTATTAACTCAACACTAAGCTGAAACTAACTATGTCTGAAAATAGTCTCTAAACTGACTAGAAATGTTGGGATAGGCCCCAGCTAAGTCTAGCAAAAACTGAAACTAAAAGACTAAATACTGAAAAGAAACTCATGACTATTGTCCTCGGAGAATGAGGACTCACCACTGAATATATTGAACTAGAGATTGGAAATCGATTTATGCGTTATCTGGATGCTGAGAACCTAAACCTACATCATGAGAAGATATAGGGCATTTTTCCTTAGTAAATGAATGTACTGAGCATGTAGGATAGAGTAAAGCGAAAAAAAACATAATTGAATAAGCACAAAAGCAATTATAATAGTCTGAACATGACATAATGAATGTTGAGGTAACTTAATGCAATGACCAATTTATAATGTGATGGAACTGAATACTGAATACACTGATAAATTTCCAACGCAATAGAGTCTTAATGAACTTTGAGAGCTACTAATAACCGATAATTAAACCACATGAGATAAATGTGGAGTCCGAGGTATACGTTCCATTCAGAGGACCCAATATACCCTGCCATAGGCATAAAGGCATGCTGGCATGATCACTAAACTGATTGCTCACATAGGGGACTTACAACGTACTTGGCTAGTAGTTCTGGGACTAATTGGGTACGTTGAACCCTAGTCCAACACGGTATTATGCTACACCCAATAAATTATGTAATAAATTGATTATGACTGAGTTTCTGTAAATACTGGATATCTCAAACTAAACATGCAAACTTAGAATTGAACAAGTAATCTGGTAATTATGCATTTATAACTGAGGCATCTATATTTGAAGTAATTGAAATATCTGACCTTGCATGTGTAATTCAAGAACTAAAGAAATACATAGCTAGGGTTCTGAAATTCATGAAATAGTCTGAGTAATAACACGATAATCTAATTTGGAGCATATAACTAATAAATTCATGAAGTTTTGTTGAAGTTCTAGAAACTGTAGGTCTAATCATGATATTAGATTCAAGAATCTGACTGAATACTATGGACCCTATGGGTGAAAGGAACCCACTAGTGAAACTCCACATGCCTGGTGATGAAATTTATGGGGAAATATTTAGATTTTGGGGCGATGGAACCTTACTGGGTTCTTGAACTACGGCTCTTGACCTTTTTCTTCATTCTTGCTTCTAATTTTCTAAGTTATGATTTAATAATTTGACTTAGGTAAGTTTTACTTATGTTTCTATGATTAAACTGACTAAAATATGATTATTTAGGGTAAAATGACGTATATTAGGGTGTGAATAAAGTTGAAAAAGACCAAAATACCCTTGACTTAAAAGCTCACGGAGTCGACTGATGGACTGTAAGTCGACTGATGGTCCGTACTGATCGAGTGTCATTTGTGGCTGAGAGTAGAAAGTCAGTTGTCCAATCGACAAAGTCAACTGATGGACCGTACTGTTCAACCGTCGTATGTTACCAAGAGTTGTTGGGGAATGGAGAGAGTCAACTGACAGACCGTAAGTCGACTGACGGTCCGTACTGGTCGATCGTCATTTGCGACTGAGAACTATAAGTATGTTGATTAATCAATGAAGTCGACTGACGAACTGTAAGTCGACTCACGGTCCGTACTAGTTGACCGTCCTTTGTAACTTGGAACTGAGAGTCATCTGGCCCATCGACGGAGTCGATTGACTGAACGTAAGTCGACTGACGGTCCATAGTTTGCTCCGTCGTTGGTACCTACAACTTCTGAAATCTTCATTTTTTTATACTCTTTTGAATACTGGGTGTCATAATGTTATTCACAAACCCAACAAAGCCCAGAAATATTTTGAATATTATTTGTGTTGACAAATAACAGAGAATGAAATAGTGGTTGAAGATATGTTTAATGAAGAAGAGTTTCCTGATGTATGTGTGTTTAATATATGACATGATTGCTTGGTGGTCATATTTACCAATCTCGTTTTGTCAATTTTGATGCTAAACTTAGGATTTTTACTTGTGGTGAACTCAAAATTTAAAGTGAAAATTTACCCAACAATAAACTTACCATGTTCAGGTAGAAAAACTATCCCTGATATATCCTATGCTTGAGTAAGCATGTAAAAAATAAATGAAATCCTATTTTTTTTTTTGGAAAGTACAAAAATAAAATTTCATTGTAAGCACATGATCAAATCAACAACATAAATTTAACACAAACATATAAATGAAGGCACAAATAATGAAATAATTTAATTGACAAATATACTCTATTTATGTTTAAAACCTTGAGTATAACACCAAATTTGCCTGAAAAGGATTGGTGTAGCCCCATATTTAACGTGCAAGTAATCATATGCTCTATTCAACATACTTGTTTCAGCTGAATCTTCTTCGTTAAACATGTCAATCATTGACTGTATTTACTATTATTCGCAAACAAAATAAATCCCCATACACTTTGTGAATATTTTTTTTGCTAGCAAATAATAGAGAGAAAGTAATAGTGCCTGAAGATATGTTTAATGAAGAAGAGTAGTCTGATGTAAAAGTGTTTAAGAGATGAGATCATTTCTTTGAGGTTATGTGTACCAATCTTGTATTGGCAATTTCTATGCTAAACTTAGGATCTTTACTTTTGGTGAACTCAAAACTTTTTGTGAACATTTACCCAACATATTCAACATTACGCTTACCTTGTTTAAGTTAAGAAACTATTCGTGATATATCCTCTGTTTGAGTAAGTATGTCAAAAATAGATTAAATCTTATTTTCTTTTGAAAAGTACAAAAACAAAATTCCATTATAAGCAAATGATCTAATCAACAACATAAATTTAACCCAAACATTTAAATGAAGACACAATATATGAAATAATTTGAATTGACGAATTTACTCTATTTATGTTTAAAACCTTCACGATAATCAGGTAAATGTTCACATATAAGTTTGAGTTCACGAAAAGTAAAAACCCTAAGTATAGCACCAATTATTCCAAAAGAGGATTGGTGTAGCCCCATATAACCTGCACGTAATCATCTCCTCTATTTAACATACTTGTATCACGTAACTCTTCTTCGTTAAACATATTAACCGTTGACCTTACTTTTCCTATTATTTGCAAACATAGTAAAGCCCTAGAATTTTTTGGAATATTTTTGTGCTTGCAAATAACTGAGAGAAAGTAATAGTGGCTGAAGATATGTTTAATGAAGAAGAGTTTTCTGACATAAGTGTACTTAAGATATGATATGATTGCTTGGAGTTAAATATACCAATCTCCCTTTGTCAATTTTGATGTTAAACTTAGGGTTTTTACTTCCGGAGAACTCAAAATTTGTGTGAATATTTACCCAACATTACACTTACCTTGTTTTGGTAAAAAAATATTCTTGATATATCCTATGCTTGAGTAAGCATGTCAGAATTAAATCAAAATCTTATTTTCTTGTGGGAAGTACAAAAATAAAATTTCATTCTAAGCACACAATCGAATCAACAACATAGATTTAACACAAACATAGAAATGAAGAAACAAAAAATGAAATAATTTAAATGGACAAATATACTCTATTTATGTTTAAAACCTTCACTTAAAAAGCCTAGTACTAGCACCAAATTTTCCTAAACAGGATTTGTGTAGCCTTATACATAACCTGCAAGTAATCATCTCCTCTATTCAACATAGTTGCATGACTAAACACTTCTTCATTAGACATATCTACGATTGAATTTACTTTTCCTATTTTTTGCAAACACAACAAAGTCTCCGAAATATTTTTAATATCTTTTGTGCTTGCAAATAATAGAGAGAAAGTAATAGTGGTTGAAGATATGTTTAATAAAGAAGAGTTTCTTGATGCAAGTGTGTTTAAGAGATGATATGATTGCTTGGAGGTTATATGTAATAATCTCTTTTTGGCAATTTTTTTCGAAACTTAGGGTTTTTACTTATGGTGAACTCAAAACTTTATGTGAATAGTTGACTAACATATTTAACATTACACTTATCTTGTTTAGGTGGAAAAACTTTCCTTGAGTAAGCATGTTAAAATTAGATGAAATATTATTTTCTTTTGGAGAGTACAAAAATAAAAATCCATTATAAGTGCACGATCGAATTACCAATATACATTTGCCACAAACATATACATGAAGCCACAAAAAAACATTTAATTTAAATTTACAAATATATCTATTTATGTTAAAAACCTTCACGATAATTAGGTAAACATTCACATATATATGATTTTGAGTTCACTTAAAGTAGAAACCCTACGTATAGCACCAAATTTGCCTAAAGAGGATTGGTGTAGCCTAATATAACATGCAGGTTATCATCTCCTCTATTCTACATACTTGTATCACGTAACTCTTCTTTATTGAATATATCAACCATTTAATTTACTTTTTGTGTTATTCACAAATACAACAAAGCCCCTGAAATTATTTGATTATTTTTTGTGCTTGCAAATAAAAGAGAGAAAGTTATAGTGGTTGAAGATATGTTTAATGAAGAAGAGTTTCCGATGTAAGTGTATTTAAGAGATGAGATGATTTCTTGGAGGTTATATGTACCAATCTTGTTTGGAAATTTTGATGCTAAACTTAGGGTTTTTACTTTTGGTGAATTCAAAACTATTTTTGATATATATGCTTGTAAATGTGTAACACCCCAAAAAAATAGCAAGTTCAACTAGTGAGTTCTAAAGCCTTTCGTAAGAGGTTTGGAGTGTGGTATGAGCATTAAAAACTCATAAAAATAATTCCCGTACTTTGAAGGTATGTTTTAGGGGCTAATATTCAAGGTGTGACCCCAACAGGACCACTCAAGGGGTCCTTGAGGGGGTCCCCAAAAGAAGTCGCCAAAGCTGCAATTTTTGGTGACCTACGGAAGCCATCTATTGGCCATAGGTGACCCACGTCACTAAGGTTGGGATCGTGATAAATGGTTGAAGTGAGAAGAAAATTTAGAGCTGCAGACCTCAAATACATAGGTGAGACACGCTCAGTAGGTCAAACCACGGTGCGTGGGTGGAGGGGCATAGGTCCTGCTAGTTTTGGTTAGTTTAATTTTAAGTTAGTTGTTTGGAAATTAATTAGTAATTAACTAGGGGTTAACGCAGGTCAGTGAGTTATTTAATTTACAACCTATATAATCTTAGAAAGATCCTAAACTAAGTCATTAACTTATTCCTCTAAGACCCCAAATACTCTCAAGAAACTCTCTCTCTCTATCTCTCTCTAGAAGCAAGAAGAAAAACAAGAAGAAGGTAAGAGGTCAACACCTAAGTCGAGTTTTCTCCATGGATTCAAGATTTCTCTAGGAATTTGAAGCAAGGTTTATTTTATCTTGTTCATCTATGTGTTATTACCCCTATAGATCCCCTTTAATTTTTCCCCAATTGTAAGAAATACAGTTCTAGCTAGGGATGTGCTTGCATTGTGGGTAGAGTTTAGGTATGATTCCAAACTAGTGAATAATACATAATTATGATTGTATTAGAAATTATTGATGATATTATGGTGATTTCATGTGATTTCTACAGTAAATCTTAATCTAAATTAATGAATGTGATGTTTGTGGGTTTATGCCATTAGAGGTGAATTTTGAAGGTTCAAAGGTAATCTTCCTAAATCAAAGTCATATATAGTAATTGATAAAGTTAGGATCATATAAACATTAATAAATAGAGTTTATTGATTAGGAAGGATCTTGACTTGTAAAAATGAAACTGAACATCTATGATAAATATGCCTAGAATGACTTAGTAGTAAATAATGTGATTGAATAAGCTTGTAATGTAGACATGAATGAAGTAACGCTTGAATGTAGGTCTTGAGCAATCAATGTTAGGGCTTTGGGAGTAAAGTCAATATGATGTGATCTTGTGGTCTATTGATTATCTTCTACATGCTTAGGCGTGAAATGCTAGGATATCCATGATTCTCTCGCATAGAAGGACTCTAGGTTGGATTAATAACCTAAAATGAATCAAGGCTTGTTAGTCTAGAATATCTCAAATTTGTGACCTATGTTCCTTTCACGTATATCTTGGCTTAGAAGTATAAGGATAAGGTTGTTAGATTAGGATGGAGAATCTATACTCTCCTGAGTGATAGCTTGATTTGGCATTGTCTAATGCATTTCATTGTAGGATGAGTTAGAAGTAGTCATGGTACCCTAGGGTTGAGGATCTATAGTCTCCTATGGGTAGTGTAAACTAGAATCATTAAGATTCCTTCTTGATTGCATTACTTAGTTTGGCCAAGACAATTTCATGGTAGCTTTAGGTTTGAGGACTCATACTGTCCTAATGGTAGCTTAGGATTGAGGATCCATACTCTCCTAAAGGTAGCTTGACTTTGAATTGTAAGATGCACTTCAAGGGTATCTTGAGTTAGGTTAGTCATGGTATCTTGGGATTGAGTTCTTATACTCTACTAATGGTAGATAGGATTGAGGATCCATACTCTCCTAAGAGTAGCTTGAATTTGTATTGGAAGATGCACGTCAAGCGTAACTTGAGTTAGTTCAGTCATTCTAGCTTGGGTTGTAGGTCTCATACTATCCTAAGGATAACTTAGGATTTAAATTTGTAGTCTCTTATGAATAGCTGGCATTTGTTTCATAATATACTTTTAAGGATAGCATGACTTAGTTGGTCTAAGACTATTTCACGGTAGCTAGGATAGAGCACTTGTACCTTTCCTAGAGTAGCTTGGACTTGCATGTTAGTGTGTCTTCCAAAGTGGTTAGTTTAGCATAATATAGTTATGTTAGCAAAATGATAACACGGTCTAGCCTATTTAGGGAAAATGCATAAGTATCACCCCAACTTATGCCCGAAATTCCACAGACATACTTATACTATACTAAGATTGAACAACGGATCGGAACTGGAATGGACCGGAATGGAATGGGATGCAATAAACAGGATGACACATCTAATTATTTCAAAAAATGATTTTTTTTAGTTACGAAATTATGAATATTTTTTTTATTTTTCTAAGTTTAAATTTATAGTTTTGAAATTTAAAATGTAATTTTTTACTTAAGTTTATCTTAAAAATATTTTTTTTAAAAAAAATTACTTTTTTAGTTTGCAAATTAAGTCTAATTAACATTTTAAGATTTAGATCTTTTGAAGTTTATAAGTAATTACTTATTATTTAATATGTTATGATTCATAAGTTATATTTATAACTTGTAATGTCAATAAATTAAATTTGTAATTTTGAAAAATTAAATAAAATAATATAGAATAATTATACAAATTAAAAAATATCAGTTTAATTTATTTAAATTTGTATTAATAATTACAATTTCAATTTACAACTATTAGTAGAGTGCATACTTTACGCAACCACCTTCTAGGAAGGTTCTGTTTCAATTAAGTCTCGAATGGTAATACTAATAGGGGGTAGTTGGGTTATTTTAGTAGTATTTATTATTTAATATAAAATACAAATTATAATTTATAAATATATAATATATATTAATTAATAAATATTAATTAATCAAACCTAACCGGATCGAACCAGAACCGGTACACTGGTACCAAACCTCAATTCTGTTCCGTTCCGTGTCCAAGTTCAGATGTCCCATTCTGTCCCGTAGACAATCGAACCGGGATGAACCGGAACGATACCGGTACATCTCGTTCAGTTGCCCAGCCTTATACTATACTAAGGTCATATTACCCTGCGGAACTTATTTTAAAAATAATTTTCTACCCATTTTTGGCCTGCGTGACATTAGTTGGAAAAAAAATATCACTACGCGTTGGGCCCACAATATAGTGTCACGTTTGCCAAAAGGGGTAGAAAATTATTTATAATATAATTTCAAGAGGGTAATAGGATTTTAGTTTAGTATAAGTGTGTCTCTATGATTAGCAGAGGTTGGGAGGTATTTCTGTGTCTCTGAGATTTCAAGTTAGTAGCACGATCGATTTGTGAAATGACTCCTTCCATCATTATTAGAAATTTTATGGTGTAGCTAGGAAAATTAAAATTCTGAATACAAGTCCTATTTCGTCCTTACTAAATTTTAAAAAAAACATCCATGCAGGCAGGTCAAACAGTTTTGTTGTAGGGATGTCTCCCAAAAAAAATTATAGGTCATATTTTAAGAGAAAAGATCCAAGTAAGGTAGGAGAAAATACTTCCTATGGAAAACAACTTCATTTCTCCTACATTTATCTTTTACAAAAATATGCTTTGCAGCAAAAGTTAGATTGTTTGGGCACTTCGGCAATAATTTGTCATTGAGATATGCTATGGTTTACTTTTATGTACAGACTTGGTTAGTGTGACATATATTTGTTGGTTTTTTAAAGGTGTGAATAGAAAATGAAGGGTTGTGACTCTCTTAAAGGGTTTTGACTCTGCCGAAAGGCTATGACCTTTATAAAAAGTTAAGTCTTTTCTTAAAGGTTGTGACCGTTTGAAAGATTATGCCTTTTCCATAGGGCTGTGACGTTTCTAAAAAGTTGTCTTAGTTTCAAAGAGTTGCAACATATACCCTTTGTTGGCTATAAATATAGAGGTTTTCTCTCATTTTTCTGCATCAAATTCTTCCCTCCTCTTGCATACCTTTCTTACAAAACAAAATTGATTAACATATATTTGATGTTGAAAATAATTTTATTAATAATTTGAATTAACAATCTTTGTTCATTCAAAAATTCCCAAAGGGTCTAGGTCATGATGCTTTCTAGGTGCAAATTAGCTTAACCTGCACCGTCCATGGGAAAGCGAGCTTGGGTACCAACCTAGCATGTGATAATGGCACAGGAAGCACGAACCAAGGGAATAAAACAAAAGAAAAGGAAAGGAACACAGACAACTAAAGAAATTGAGGCAACAACAACAAAGGAAGATGAAACTAGGGAATGTGAAGGTGCTGGGAATATATAATCTCCACTGGGGGTTGAAACGCAAGAGGGGAAGAAAATAGAGGGATCAAGTGCAAGGGGAAGAAAGATGATGCAGGGGAAAACAATTGAGGAAGGAGAATGTACGAGTACAAATGGAACAGTAACTGGAACAACAACTCTAGGAGTTGATAAACCTTCTATTTCATGGATTGATGAGGTGGAATTACTGGAGAGGAGAAATCTAGGATATCAGTGTGGGATAATTTTAATGTTGAGATGATAACAAATGCAGGGTTTAAGTTGGACTATGATATGAAGCAAGGTGAGGCAACCGTTTGTAAGATTGGACTGGAAGATATTAGCTCGTAAATTGATTATTGGAGAAATGTAGTGGTGTGCTATGTACTGGGCTTATCCTCTTTTCTCATTGATGAGCGGATACATACAAAGACAGTGGGGGAAACATGGCATGAATAAGATATCGATGTTGAAGAATGGGATAGTGTAGGTCAGTTTGATACAGAAATTAAAAAAATAAAGTCATACAAGGGGGATTTTATCATTTTGATAATAAGCCATTTATTGTTAAAGCTTGGACCACAGACATGGAGTTCACAAGAGATGAACTTACAGTACCTATATTGGTAAAACTACCTGGACTTGATTTTAAATATTGGAGTTCAAAAGGACCAAGTAAAATTGATTGTCTAGTGGGAAAACCTTTGATGGTGGACCAACACACTGAGAAGAAAGTTGGGTTAAACTTTGCAAGGCCGCTGATTGAAGTAGAGATGGATGTGGAAACATGGTTCAGAAGTGAAAAAGGTAAATTGATTGAACAAAGAGTGTTGTATGCTGGAAGCCTTCCTTTTGTATACATTGCATAAAGTACGGGCATAATGAAGGGGAATGTTAAAAGAAGAAGGATACAAATGTGAAGAAGAGGAAAACAAGGGCAGGAAGTCCAAGACTCACCAAAAAGGGAGAATGAAATGGAAGGTTCAACACAAAGGAATACATAAGGGAAGCAAACATGACTACTCTAAATGGGAAGAAAACTGGATGGATAACACCTGTCCATACAAGCCCAAGGAAGAAGACTCATAGTTCAAACTCTCCAATGACATAACAACATGCTCAGACTTCAAATAATGGACAAAGGAGGGAATGGATAATAATTTGTGTCTGAACGTGAGGGACCTTAATAGCCCAAATAAGAAAAAGGAGACCAAACACCTTTGGAATAATCAGTCAACTTTACTGACAGGGTTATTAGAAAATAAAATAAAAAGTGACAGAATAGAAAGAATAGCACAAAAAATGTTTTGTGGATGGAAATATGTAACAAATTTTGAGGCTCATTACATGGGAGGATATGGATGACTTGGAGACCTGAATTCTTCTAAGTGAAGCTCAAAAGTATAACAAAACAAGCTATTACATGTGAGGTTAGACATATAACTAGTTAGAAAATGTTTTTGTTGAGTATGGTGTATGCATTCAACACAAGAGGAGGTAGAAGAGACTTGTGGAGATATCTAAAAGACACAACTGGAGGATGTCAATTGGCCCTAGTTTATAATTGGGGACTTTAATTCAATTTTGAAGGTATATGATAGAATAAAAGGAAACGCAATATTATATGGAGAGGTTGCTGATTTCAAAGACTGTGTTGAGCATTTTAGCTTCCTGGATGTACCGGAAAATGGAAGTAAATACATTTGGAATGATAGAGACTGGTGTTTATTAATAGACTATGGCTAGATGACATGTCGTCATACACAACAATGTTTCTGTTTGAAGGAATCAGTGATCACTGCCCAGTAAGGATCAAGCAGAGGCTGAGGAAGATAGGAAAGCTTTTGAAAAAAAGTATAAATAGCTTTACATAAGGTACCGAGGGATCAACATTTGAAACAATTGGAGAAGGATAAGCTAGCATTTGTCATAGATCTCGAAATATTTTTGGCAAATGTTATTTGAGTAAAAATTTGGGTGAAATTTCACCATGTGTTTGATCATAATATTTGGAAAATATATTTAACTTTTTTAGAAAAATATGATTTATACCTATTCATTTTAAAAACTATCAAAATAATATTATCATTTTCATCAACAACCATCACTACATTGGAGTTCACGTAAAAAAATGCAAACACAAATATAGAGGGTGTTTTTGTGAAAAGTAAAAGTTTGGTGTAAAATTTCTATTTTCAAAATATCTCAAATAATGAGATTTGACCCAAATACTAGAAAAAACTAGTATTTGAGAATTTGGGATATTTACCAAAAAGATTTGTCAAATAATGACAAATTATATGAACAAACACTTGCCAAATTTTCACCCAAATATTATTTGGAAAATCTATGGCCAAACGGATCCTAAAACTAATTTTTTTAAGAAGAGCTCATATCTGGTGGAGGTGTTTCCTTGGCAAATGAGCAAGGCTATATGGCTGAGTCTTTGGAGATGATTGTTAGGACCGGAAATAAGAAGGTGTAAATGTGAAAGATAGCAAAGCAAACCTCAAAAGACCACGAGTAAGAAGACAATGAGAAATATACCAAAAGACACAGACATTTAACGTGGTTCAGTCAATTGACCTACGTCCACAAATGATATGAGCAATACTATAAATATGAGAGTACAAAATAAAGAGGGAAACAACCTCAACCAAATTCACTCAGATTACATGGGAGGTTTACACAAGTGATAACGTATCAATCTTGTGACCACAATTTCTCCCCCTAACAAAACCTCTCAAATCCATTAAGTCTACATTATGAATGTTGATTAAGTTAGAAGTAACATTCCTCTATTTATAGAGTCTTAAACCTTTTCCTACAAGAAAAAGCACTAGTCAATCCAAAACATTTTTCTAAAACGAAAAACTATTTATGGTAATAAATTTAGGGAAAATAAAACCCAACAAATCTTCCCCTTGGCCTGAATTTCTAACAAAATAAATTTGTCCACCTTCTTTACTGAATCTTCAACAACTTGTTTTCTCCTCTCCAAAATCTCCTTTGCAAAATTTATATCTTAACGCATAGAACCTCTCTGAAACAATTTCTCCAATAAAATCTTCATTACTATCAAAAAGGTTGCGGCAAGAATTATACCCTTCAAGATGAACACCTCCTTCTAACCTGGTCCAATTATCGATTATCGAACCACTAAACCTGACTCAATCATTGAATCTGCCTCTGATACCACTTGTTAGGACCAAAAATAAGTAGGTGTAAATGCGGAAGCTAGCAAAGCAACCCTTGAAAGATCACAAGTAAGAAGACAACGAGAAATATACCAAAAGAGACAAAGATTTAACGTGGTTCGGTCAATCGACCTACGTCCACAAAGGAGATGAGTAATCCACTATAAATGTGAGAGTACAAAATACAGAGAGAAACAACCTCAACCAATTCACTCAGAATGCATGGGAGGTTCACACAAGTGCTAACGTATTAAGCTTGTGACCAATAAATTATCCCCCTAACAAAAACTCTCAAAGTCCTTAACACTACATTGTGAATGCTGATTAAGTTAGAAGGAACATTCCTCTATTTATAGAGCCCTAACATTTTTCAACTAGAAAAAGGATTAGTCAATCCAAAACCTTTTCCTAAATGCAAAACCTATTTATGGTAAGAAATCAGGGCAAATAAAACCAAACAAATATCCCCCTTGGCTTGAATTTCTAACAAAATAAATTTTTCCACCTTCTTCACTTAATCTTCAACAACTTGTTCGTCCTCTCCATAATCTCCTTTACAAAATATATGTCTCAACACAGAGAACATCTCAGAAATAATTTCTCCAACAAAATCTTCACAAAAGTAAAAAAATGTTGCGGCAAGAACTACACCCTTCAAGATGAAAACCTATTTCTAACTCCGGTTCAATAATCGATTATCGAACCACCGAACCTGACTTTATCATTAAATCTGACTCATATACCACTTGTTAGGACCGAAAATAAACAGGTGTAAATTTGGAATATAGCAAAGCAAACTCCAAAAGACCACGAGTAAGAAGACAACGAGAAATATACCAAAAGACACTGAGATTTAACGTTGTTCGATCAATCAACTTACGTCCACAAAGGATATGAGCAATACTATAAAAATGAGAGTACAAAATACAGAGGGAGACAACCTCAACCAAATTTACAAAGAATAAATGGGAGGTTTACACAAGTGATAACGTATCAAGCTTGTGACCCACAATTTCTCCCCCTAACTATAACTCTCAAATACATTAAGACTACATTGTGAATGATGATTAAGTTAGAAGGAACATTCCTCTATTTATAGAGTCCTAAACGTTTTTCTACAAGAAAAAAGATTAGTCAATCCAAAATCTTTTTCCAAAAGGAAAACCTATTTATGATAGTAAATTTAGGGTAAATAAAACAAAACAATGATAACACAAAATACTTTTTCTCTGTGATCAAGCATAAAAGGTTACAGCAGACTATTATTCAAATACAGGATAAACATGGAATGGTGTAAACAGATCAAGATATAATAGCTCAAGTAATGGGTGACTACTACCAAGTTATTATGCAGGAAGGCTACTGAGAGGATAAAAGCTTTCAAAAGTTTTCTCAATAATGGGGTTAAATTAACAAGTTTCCAAAAGTTGGGACTAGTGCAGAATTTAAAGCAAAGGGTGTGAAGTGGGCAGTATACAACCTTGACAAGAATAAAAGTCCTGGACCATATACAAGTATTGGAGTATTGTTGAGCAAAGATAGTATGTTAATTATTCCAGATCTTTCATTGCCTTAACGTTCCATAATAACAATGTAAATAATATGTAGTTTGTGTTAGTTTACCATAAATAACCAAAGCTTTAACCACATGATATTAGTTGATCTTAATAGATACTTTACAACTATTCGAATTTGACATTTCATTAGCTTTAGCCTACTGATACAGGTCGAAGAAAAAGGCATAAGGGAGTTGATGGTTCTACTGCAGGAGCAATATTCGAGATGGCTATTGCATCGAGACTTGGTTCACCAGAGTGTTGGATGAATAGTATCAATGAACTTGAGTATTTTGTCCCGAGTAATATATTCACATTTTTCTCATATTGTAGTTAAAACATATTGTACTATCAAAGATGTATATACAAGCATATTATTGATGATTATGACTACTTCATACATACAAATGAAAGTGATATGTTCTACCCATGTTGATACATATGATGTTGAATGCCTTGAATAGGACCCGTTACAACAGAAAGGACGGGGGTCCCGACGGTATACAATGTTGTTGTATTGGGCCCTTAATTATCTGTCAATTCTGTATGTTGGGGCCAAGCCTGTTAGGGCGTAACCTAGCACTATATATAGACGCTAGGGCAAACCCTATTCTGTAATTTCTGTTCTTGCCTCTCCATAATAAAACTGCTTCCCCTCTTCCCGTGGACGTAGCCAATTTATTGGTGAACCACGTAAATCTGTTGTCTTGTTTTTCGCGTTTATATTTTCTCGTATTATATCGAATTCCGCATAACATATGATAATTATTGTTTATGAATTTTCTTAGTGATGTTTGACTATCATGTTCAATTATATCATTCTCATAGTTTTGCCTCATTGTTTCATAAATTTCTTTCCTCCAAGAACAAAATTAATTGCTTGATATGTTGAAGTCTAAAATTTTCATTATACATGATTGAAAGTATGTGAAATAAATAACTTTAAGACTAATTTATACATGGTCGAGAAAACCTTTGAGGTCTATATATTTGCTCAAAAGTTTGATCTTCTTATATATGAGTGAAATTTGATTTGAAAGGCTCACCCTACTTGTCTTCGCATTATGTAGGTTATAGTAAAATATGTTTTTCTTGTAAACTACTTAACCTAGAGGATTATGATATCATGTTTAGAGTTGTATTATCATATGTCTCTTTTCTAGTTCCATTGGACCTCTAAAACATTATATAATTGAGATAGATATGTATTTCGAGGAAATAAAAAAACGGTCAACTACAGAGCTTCAGAAATTTTGGATGGATTGGTGTGTGTGTGTATGTGTGTGTATAAACACATACATACATACACATATATACTTACTGTTATTTTGTATTGATATTCAAAAGGCCTAAATGATTTTCTTTAGTGTAAAATTATGTTGTTTGAATTCTTTAAAAATGTCAATGGAAATGTTAACTGGTACATGATAGATTTGTCAAAATAGTGTATTTTTGAAGAATCCGACTTGAGTGAGCCATTTGAATTGAAGAATCCATGCTACTAACGTGTAACTTGAAGTACACATCAAGTATTTTAAATATATATTGAGAATCTGCTAGAATTGATCATGTTTGTTAAGATATACATACGCTAAACAATTTTAACGTTTATGTTTCTCCATGTGTTACAACTTACACTTCCATTCCTCCTTCCACTTTGTACAACGATCCTTCATTATTATATAACTGTGAAAAAATTTATTAAAATTTATTATGATCGAAAATATAAATATTGAGCCCATGTTTAGCACGGGCTTTGTCCATCTAGTGTTAATATGATACTTTTAATTTTATTGAACTATCTCTTATAAAATTATCACATGCAGCTTTAAAAAATAAAATTAAATATTAAATATTTTTAAAAAATTAATTCTTTCCTTGGGATCTTTTCGTAACTTGAGGTTGCAACCTTACAATTGGAGGTAGAATATACTTTCCCCTTGAGTAACTTTCAGTCAGTGGCGGAGCCACATATACTTAAGGGATGTCGGTCGACACCCCTTCGTCGAAAATTACGTTGTTTAGCTAGAACAAAAAATTATTTTTTATGTATATATATTACATATTGGCACTCCTTGGCTTCTATGCGATTTTATTTCTTAATATTTTGACACTCCTTTAATAAAATTCTAGCTCCGCCACTGCTTTCAGGTATCCAATTCAATAGTTTCTATTTGTATGGTGTTAATACAAGTATTCAAATGTATAATTAATATTATGATGGTAATTAGCACAACTTAAGCAAATTAGAAGTTTTTTCTTTAATGTTATAAAAATAAAATAAATAGATTATTACAATTTGTGACTTTTATATGATTTTCTTTCATGTGTAGTTAAAAATAATAAAAATTATTTTATTTTCAAAACATTAGTTAAAAAGAAAATTTTTAACCTAACAATATTTTAGATTTTAGTGGGAATTTTTAGCAATAATTACATTATTTATTAAAAATGTCATTATTTTAGTTTGTTAAGGGATTAATTATGTATATTTTTATTTCGAATATTTTGAATGAATACAAATAATTAATAACAGAACAGAGAAAATCATGGAACAAAAAAATTCAAAAAAGGTAAAAGAGATGTTAAATACAAATTAGTTACGTTTTGAAAAGAGCATAAATATATAGCCATCATTTTGTCGAGCGTTTTTTTTCTTTCTTTTTAAGAACATAAAAAAAATTACATCGTTTGAACCATTCATTTGATAACTTTCAAAGATTTTTCAAGTTGAATATGAAATATTTTTTAAACGGAATTTTTTAAAATTGACGACAATAAATTTGTTGTATTAAGTAAACAATCGAAAAACATTAAGGTATTTGTTCAACTTTTTTATTTATTTGGATAAGATATTCGTATATGTCGAGTAAAAGAGTGTTTCTTTTATTGAATCAGTGAAACCTTTATATGTATTGGGAGTTATAGTTTTTTCCAGATATTTTGTACCTAAAGTATGATGTATAGCGAATTTTAGTAGCTGTTTTTTCTATTTGAATGCATATAATGATTTGTATCCCATTAAGTTTATGCAACTAATTGATCATGAATTATATGTTTGTAATGACCCGCTATGTCATTTTTGAAAATTTTGAACTATTCGTTTAACCTGAGTTAATTAATTGATGGTAATTATAGATAATTGAATTAATCGATAGTTAGTGGGTTAAAGTGATCATTTGTTTAAGACACTATACCATTAGGGACATGAATCAAAAATAAGTTAGTGGATGTTGTCAATTTTAATAAACAATTAAGTTAGAAAAAAAAATTAAGAGTCTAAAGACATAGAAGAAAATGGAGAATAACAGAAGCGGCATCGAACGAAAGACTACGAAATCGGTTGAAGTAACCTTCAGTGAAACTTCAATTCTGTATGCTTAAGATGATTGTTGCATATATATATATATATATATATATATATATATATATATATATATATATATATATATATATATATATATATATATATATATATATATATATTATATTAGATAGGAAGAGTAATGAATTGCCCCTTAAAATTTTAGGTATGGTAGGTGCAGAGTATTGTTTTATCTACCTTAAATTCTTTATCTTTGATGACTTATTAAAATAATGATTTGGCAATAAGTGAAATTTTTAGGATTAATCATTAACAAATCAGGAATTGATATTTAGAGGAAATAAAGTATTATTTTGTAGGTATTGTATTGTGAATCATTGAATTGACAAACTGTTCAACGTGATGGATTTTGGTAGGAAAATTGTCATCCAATGATTGACGCATGGTAATAAATGACAATAGGAGGAAGGTTACTACTAATTGCGTTCTGTAAGTTACAAATTTGGATCATGTTATAGTTGCCATTGGATTTTGTAACCAGTGGATTAGATTCAATAATTTTTGTAACCCGTATTCTGTTTAGAGATTTGCTTGTATTCGTTATGAACGGTGATTGGCAAGTCCTGCAGAAGCTTATAATTTGCACATTATATGATTGATAAATTAGATAACAAAAACTTGTACTAAAAATCAAAATATTATTATATCAAAACTAATACAAAGAAAAATTGAAACTTTAGAGAGAATGGATCTCCCATAAACAAGACTCTTAAACAACTACATTGTAGATGTTATTGTTATTGTGTTAGAAGAAACAAACATATTTATAGAGTCTTAAAACCTTTTTTAACTAGAAAATAAATAGCTACATCAAAACTTTTTTCTAAAAGAAAGAATAAACCAAATATAAAAGAATATTATATTTTCCTTTCAGGAAAAGTAAAAACATTTATGCTAATGTTTGTCTTTCTTTAAGGAAAATAAATTTAAATTATGCTAAGAAAATCAGGGCAAAATCCTAACAAATCTCCCCTTTTTGCTAGATATTCTTGACAAGACTTTATATCTCTTCTTCATTGCATAATAATCTTGTTCTTCACAAAATCTTCATCAATGTTGGTTTCCATGATTAAAAATAAAGTTTAAAGTATATGGGTCAAAAATATTTATTTTTATTCTAAAAAATTACAGCAACAAAACTGTTGAAAATGTCGTTGAAACTTCTTTTCCACATGTCACTTGACAAAAACTCTTCTTTATCGTTAAATTAGTTGCAAATTGATATGAAACCGCTTGAATCTGTCTCCAACTTTATTGAACCATCATACCATGTTCTCTTATACCACTTGTTGGGTTAGGAAAGGTGATTAGCACGTCATGCGGAAGCTTATAATTTGCAAATTATACGGTTGATAAATCAGATAACAAAAACTTACAATAAAAATCAAAATATTATTTTATCAAACTAATATAAAGAAAAACATTGAAACATTATAGACAATGGATCTCCCCATAAACAAGACTCTTCAACGACTACAATGTAGATATTATTGTATTTGAAAAAACAAAGCTATATTTATAGAGTCCTAAAATCTCTTCTTACTAGAAAAGAACTAGCTACTACAAATCCTTTTTCTTAAAGAAAAAAATAAACAAGTATAAAACAATATTATATTTTCCTTTCAAAAAAGTAAAAATATTTATGGTAATGTTTTGTTTTTTTCATTAAGGAAAAATAAATCTTAATTATGGTAAGAAAATCAGGGCAAAACCCTAATAGCTTGTTGGGTACCGTTTGGTTTGGTACTGTAACGACCTGTTTAGTCGTTTTGAGCAGCAGATTTTAATTCTGAAAAAACTGGCTGAGACGACGGATCCCACGACGGACCGTCATGGGCACGACGGACCGTCGAGGGGGTCTCGTTCCAAAACACTTAGAATTGTGAAATTTGGATACTGAAATCGACTCTCTAAACTTCACGACAGAATGGCAGGACGGACCGTCGTGGGCACGACGGACCATCACACATTTTTCACAGAAAATTAGTCTCTGAACTTTGTGACGGACCTGCAGGACGGACCGTCGCAGGCACGACGGGCCGTCACAGGTTGCGTAATCCCAGGCTGGGTCGGATTTCTGTAAATATTTTAAGGGGCGTTTTGGACTATTCCTGTTTATAATTAAAAAGTTAGTGGGTTATTATTAATAATTCAATTACTTGGGGGTTAAAAGAGATAACCTTGAGTTAATTAGTGGGTTAATTCCTCATCTTTTATACTTAATTATATGCTAATTAGGGTAAAAGAAAGAGGGTTTGAATAAGAAAAATAGAAAGAACAAGAGAGAGAGAGGATCGATCGAGAGAGAAAGGGAAGGAACGCTGCTTGAGGATTAGCTTGCTTGATCACGAATCTTCGGTGGAGGTAGGTTATGGTTTTTATGCTATTCGTAGTAAACTCTTAATAGCGAATGATATGTATTGGGTAGTATTGTAAACCCTTCTATATGCTTAATTCTATGCTTGCATGAATGTGATTATATAATTGTGATAAAATAAGCATGATGAAGCTATTGAATCCTAAATCTTGAAAAACCCTAATTCACTTTGTTAATGATGATTCCTTGGTATAAAAGAAGGCTTGATGAACTACATAATGAGATTGATGATGCCTTGGTATAAAAGAAGGCTTGATGAACTGCATAATGAGATTGATGATGCCTTGGTATAAAAGAAGGATTGATGAATTGATAGAATGAGATTAGTGGAGGGGGTGTCACGAGACAACACGTAGAACTAGGGGATCGGAGTATCACGTTCCGACACATAGAATTAGGGGATCGGTTGTCACGAACCGACACGTAGAATTAGGGGATCGGAGTGTCACGTTCCGACACATAGAATTAGGGGATCGGGTGTCACGAATCGACACGTAGAATTAGGGGATCGGAGTTTCACGACACATAGAATTAGGGGATCGGGTTTCACGAACCGACACGTAGAATTAGGGGATCGGGTGTCATGAACCGACACGTAGAATTAGGGGATTGGAGTGCCACGTTCCGGCACCAGGATAGATTATGGAGCGGAGTGTCACGTACCGACACGAGAGGAATAAAGATAATGAATCTTGAAAGATGTTAATATACTCAATCTAATCAACCTAATTCCAAAATGAGTATGGTATTGAGGCTTGAGTCCATGGGTGAACTTGGCGGTACTTATTAATGACTATAGTACTTGTTGTTGCTACATGTTGAGTATTGTAGTTGATTTATGATATTATCTGATATATAGTGTTTTCTATTTTGAGTTAGCCAATGATACCTACTCAGTACTTGTGTTTTGTACTGACCCCTACTTGTATGTTTCTTTCTTTCTTATATGTGGAGTGCAGCAAGCATACCGTCGTCTTCAACTCAACCGCAACTCTAGCCAGTCTTAATTACACCGGATTTCAGGGTGAGGTAATGCTTCTAGCTTGGACTGGATCTTCTTCTTCATGTCTTGATGCCTTGAAGTTCCGGCATGGACTAGCTTTTATTTATTTTAGCTTCTTAGATACTTATAGATTAGTAATTTGAGGAAAGATGTTCTTGTGATGATGACTTTCAGATTTTGGGGAAATATAGGTGTTGAGTTTGGAAGTTATTGAATTGATTTTTATTAATGAGTTTAAGTCTTCCGCATTACTTTCTGTTGATATTATATTGAAATGTTGGGTTTTGTATTGGTTGGTTCGCTCACATAGGAGGGTAAGTGTGGGTGCCACTCGCGGCTCGTTTCGGGTCGTGACAAACTTGGTATCAGAGCATTAGGTTCGTTGGTCTCATCACACAAGAACGAGCCTAGTAGAGTCTTAAGGAACGGTAGGGGGACGCCTTTACTTTTCTTTGAGAGGCTATAAGACTTTAGGAAAATTCCATTCTTTCTTTCTTTCTTTCTTTCGTGCTATTACTTGGATCCAATTGGTATCTAGGTGATACAAATTGGTATCTGACCATCTTCACTCTATTTCGCAGATGGTTAGAACTAGAGCAACGACTGCACCAACACCAACACCGGCAAGACAGGATGCGTCTGAGCCAACCACTGGGGCTGTAGCTCGGAGAGGAACAGTGGCAAGAGGCCGTGGAAGAGGTCGTGGGAGGACGTCCTCTAGAGGAAGAGGACAAGAACCTAGCCCACCTGGTACTAGGGTGGTGAATCCTCCACCGACTAAGGAAGTGATAAGAGAGGGTGAGGAAGGGGAGAATGAACAAGTGCAGAATGAGGAATTACCACCCCAACCTACCCCAGAGATGATCAATCAGGTTCTTGGTTATCTTAGCGGGTTATCTGATCAGGGCCAGACACCTCCAGTGTTTTCTGCACCAGCACCTCAGGTTCCGGAGGTACAACATGCAGCTACTGTGGCTCCCCGCATGGATGCCTCATTGGAAATAGGCACGTTTCCTAGTCTGACTACAGGGCCTATAATGACAAATGATCAGCATGAACTTTTCAGTAAGTTCTTGAAATTGAAACCTCCAGTCTTGAAGGGTGTTGAATCTGAGGCTGCCTACGATTTTCTGGTTGACTGTCATGAGCTACTACACAAGATGGGTATAGTACAACGGTTTGGTGTAGAGTTTGTGACTTATCAGTTTCAAGGGAACGCCAAAATGTGGTGGCGGTCACATGTTGAGTGTCAACCAACAGAGGCACCACCTATGACTTGGGCATCATTCTCTAGCTTGTTTATGGAGAAGTATATCCCCCGAACTTTGAGGGATAGGAAAAGAGATGAGTTCTTGAGCCTAGAGCAAGGTAGGATGTCGGTTACTGGATATGAGGCTAAGTTTCGTGCATTATCTAGGTATGCCACCCAACTTTGTTTCAGTCTACAAGAGCGGATTCACCGTTTTGTGAAGGGGTTGAGGTCAGAACTGCGGATTTCAGCCTTACAGGTAGCGGCTACGGCAAAATCCTTTCAAGAAGTGTTAGACTTCGTAGGTGGAAGGAGTGAATCCACATGACTTCACCATGGCATCGACATCAAAAAGGTTTCGAAAGGGAGGTGAGTTTAATGGTTCTTAGTCTAGAGGACAGGGTTCAGGAGGTTACTCAGTCCGACCAATTCAGTCTTCACTACAGACTGTAGTTGGGGGTCCACCTCAGACCGGTCAACACTTCTCTGAGAGACATATGCTTGACTCTAGAGAGTGTTATGGATGTGGGGAGACTGGACATATTAGGAGGAATTGTCCAAAACAGAGTTATAGACCCCCAATAGCTAGAGGTAGAGGTGGTCATGGTAGAGGCCGTTATTCTGGAGGACGTGGTGGCCGAGGTAATGGTGGTCACCAAAATGGCCGGGGTGACGGGCAAACTGGAGCCACTACAGCACAACATGGTAGGGGCAACAGACAGACAGGCGATAGGGCCCATTGTTACGCTTTCCCTGGGCGATCTGAAGTGGAGACATCTGATGCTGTTATCACAGGTAATCTTTTGGTTTGTGATTGTATGGCTTCTGTATTATTTGATCCTGGCTTTACATTTTCATATGTATCTTCCTCATTTGCTACTGGTCTTAATTTACATTATGAATTGCTTGACATACCTATTCGTGTGTCTACTCCGGTGGGTGAGTCTGTGATAGTTGAAAAAGTATATAGGTCTTGTTTGGTGACATTTGTGGGGAGCAATACTTATGTAGACTTGGTTATCTTAGAAATGGTTGATTTTGATGTAATTCTGGGTATGACTTGGCTTTCTCCGAATTTTGCGATCTTGGATTGTAATGCTAAAACTGTGACGTTAGCCAAGCCTGGGACAGATCCGTTAGAGTGGGAGGGCGACTACACTTCCACTCCGGTTCGTATCATCTCCTTTGTTCGTGCTAAGAGAACGGTTAGTAAGGGGTGTTTAGCTTTCTTGGCACATCTCAGGGATGACACTACCCAAGTACCTCCAATTGAGTCGGTTTCGGTAGTCCGTGAGTTTCTGGATGTGTTCCCTGCAGATCTTCCTGGTATGCCACCGGATAGAGATATTGATTTTTGCGTTGATCTGGAACCGGGTACTCGCCCCATTTCTATACCCCTTTATAGAATGGCTCCTGCAGAGTTAAGGGAATTAAAGGCCCAACTTCAAGAGTTGTTGAGCAAAGGCTTCATTAGACCAAGTGCATCCCCTTGGGGTGCGCCGGTGTTATTTGTGAAGAAGAAGGATGGGAGTTTTCGGATGTGCATAGACTACCGGCAGTTGAACAAGGTAACTATTAAGAACAAGTATCCCATTCCTCGCATTGATGACTTGTTCGATCAGTTACAAGGTGCTTGTGTCTTCTCTAAGATTGACTTGAGATCCAGTTATCATCAATTGAAAATACGGGCAACGGATGTGCCAAAGACTGCTTTTCGAACCAAGTATGGGCATTACGAATTTGTAGTGATGTCTTTTGGCCTTACGAATGCCCCTGCTGCTTTCATGAGCTTGATGAACGGGATTTTTAAGCCATATCTGGATCTCTTTGTGATCGTGTTTATTGATGATATACTGATATACTCCCAGAGCAAGAAGGAACATGAGGAGCATTTGAGAATTGTGTTGGAAGTATTAAGGGAGAAAAAACTTTATGCCAAATTCTCCAAGTGTGAGTTTTGGCTAGATTCAGTGTCCTTCTTGTGGCACGTAGTTTCTATGGATGGAGTGATGGTGGATCCTTCTAAGATTGAGACAGTGAAGAATTGGGTAAGACCTACTAATGTGTCAGAAATAAGGAGCTTTGTTGGTTTAGCTAGATACTACCGTCGATTTGTCAAGGGATTTTCTTCTATTGCTTCCCAATTGACGAACTTGACTAAGCAAAATGTTCCATTTGTATGGTCGGATGAATGTGAGGAAAGCTTTCAGAAACTCAAGAATTTGTTGACTACTGCACCAATCCTTACCTTGCCAGTAGAGGGTAAGAATTTCATTGTTTATTGTGATGCATCCTATTCTGGTTTGGGTGCAGTGCTAATGCAAGAGAAGAATGTAATTGCTTATGCTTCGAGGCAATTAAAGGTGCACGAACGCAATTATCCGACCCATGATTTGGAGTTGGCCGCGGTAGTATTTGCATTAAAGCAATGGAGATACTATTTGTATGGGGTTAAGTGTGAAGTCTATACGGATCATCGTAGCCTATAGTATGTCTTTACTCAGAAGGATTTGAATTTGAGACAGAGGAGATGGATGGAACTACTGAAGGACTACGATATCACTATTCAATATCATCCGGGAAAGGCTAATGTTGTGGCAGACGCCTTAAGTAGAAAGGCAGGAAGCATGGGAAGTCTAGCTCATTTGCAAGTTTCTAGACGCCCGTTGGCTAGAGAAATCCAAAACTTGGCTAATGACTTTATGAGGCTAGAAGTAAATGAGAAGGGAGGATTTTTGGCTTGTGTGGAGGCGAGATCTTCTTTTCTTGACAAGATCAAGGGAAAACAGTTTGATGATGAGAAACTAAGTCGAATTCGGGATATGGTGTTGCGAGGAGAGGCTAAAGAGGCAATAATTGATGAGGAAGGTGTTTTGAGAATTAAGGGAAGGGTATGTGTGCCCCGTGTTGATGACTTGATCCACACTATTCTTACAGAGGCTCATAGTTTCGGATATTCTATACATCCTGGTGCAACAAAGATGTACCGTGACCTAAAGCAACACTTTTGGTGGAGTAGATTGAAGCGCGACATTGTTGATTTTGTTGCCAAATGTCCAAATTGTCAACAAGTAAAGTATGAAAACCAGAGGCTTGGAGGAACACTTCAGAGAATGCCCATTCCTGAATGGAAGTGGGAGAGAATTGCAATGGATTTCGTGGTTGGTCTTCCAAAGACATTGGGAAAGTTTAATTCTATTTGGGTAATTGTGGACAGATTAACTAAGTCTGCTCACTTCATTCCGGTCAAGGTGACCTACAATGCAGAGAAGTTAGCCAAAATCTATATTTTAGAAATCGTTCGATTGCATGGAGTTCCACTCTCCATCATATCAGATAGAGGTACGCAATTTACTTCTAAGTTTTGGAGAACATTGCATGCTGAATTAGGTACTAGGTTGGACCTTAGTACTGCATTTCACCCTCAGACCGATGGTCAGTCTGAGCGAACGATTCAAGTATTGGAGGATATGCTTCGTGCATGTGTGATAGAATTTTGTGGTCATTGGGACAACTTCTTACCCTTAGCGAGTTTTCGTATAATAATAGCTATCACTCAAGTATTGATATGGATCCATTCGAAGCATTGTATGGGAGGAGATGTAGGTCTCCCATTAGTTGGTTTGATGCATTTGAGGTTAGACCTTGGGGTACTGACCTTTTGAGGGATTCAATAGAGAAGGTGAAATCTATTCAAGAAAAGCTTTTAGCTGCTCAAAGTAGGCAAAAGGAATATGCAGATCGAAAGGTTAGAGACTTGGAGTTTATGGAGGGTGAGCAAGTCTTGCTGAAGGTTTCGCCCATGAAAGGGGTGATGCGGTTTGGTAAAAGAGGTAAGCTAAGCCCAAGGTATATTGGACCCTTTGAAGTACTTAAGCGAGTAGGAGAGGTGTCTTATGAATTAGCCTTGCCTCCAAGACTGTCTGGAGTGCATCCGGTATTTCATGTGTCTATGTTTAAAAGATACCATGGGGATGGAAACTACATCATTCGTTGGGATTCGGTTCTGCTTGATGAGAATTTGACTTATGAGGAAGAACCTGTTGCTATTTTAGATAGAGAAGTCCGCAAGTTGAGGTCGAGGGAGATTGAATCCATCAAGGTTCAATGGAAGAATCGGCCGGTTGAAGAGTCTACTTGGGAGAAGGAGGCTGATATGCAAGAAAGATACCCACACCTGTTTACAGATTCAGGTACTCCTTTTCGCCCTTGTTTTTCTTCTTGTGATAGTTCGAGGACGAACGATGGGTAAATTTGTATCCATTGTAACGACCTGTTTAGTCGTTTTGAGCAGCAAATTTTAATTCTGGAAAAACTGGCTTAGACGACGGATCCCACGATGGACCGTCATGGGCACGACGGACCATCGAGGGGGTCTCGTTCCAAAACACTTAGAATTCTGAAATTTGGGTACTGAAATCGACTCTCTGAACTTCACGACAGAATGGCAGGACGGACCGTCGTGGACACGACGGACCGTCACACATTTTCCACAGAAAATTAGTCTTTGAACTTTGTGACGGACCTGCAGGACGGACCGTCGCAGGCACGACGGGCCGTCACAGGTTGCGTAATCCCAGGCTGGGTCGGATTTCTGTAAATATTTTAAGGGGCGTTTTGGACTATTCCTGCTTATAATTAAAAAATTAGTGGGTTATTATTAATAATTCAATTACTTGGGGGTTAAAAGAGATAACCTTGAGTTAATTACTGGGTTAATTCCTCATCTTTTATACTTAATTATATGCTAATTAGGGTAAAAGAAAGAGGGTTTGAATAAGAAAAATAGAAAGAACAAGAGAGAGATAGGATCGATCGAGAGAGAAAGGGAAGGAACGCTGCTTGAGGATTAGCTTGCTTAATCACGAATCTTCGGTGGAGGTAGGTTATGGTTTTTATGCTATTCGTAGTAAACTCTTAATAGCGAATGATATGTATTGGGTAGTATTGTAAACCCTTCTATATGCTTAATTGTATGCTTGCATGAATGTGATTATATAATTGTGATAAAATAAGCATGATGAAGCTATTGAATCCTAAATCTTGAAAAACCCTAATTCACTTTGTTAACGATGATGCCTTGGTATAAAAGAAGGCTTGATGAACTACATAATGAGATTGATGATGCCTTTGTATAAAAGAAGGCTTGATGAACTACATAATGAGATTGATGATGCCTTGGTATAAAAGAAGGATTGATGAATTGATAGAATGAGATTAGTGGAGCGGGTGTCACGAGTCGACACGTAGAACTAGGGGATCGAAGTGTCACGTTCCAACACATAGAATTAGGGGATCGGGTGGCACGAACCGACACGTAGAATTAGGGGATCGGAGTGTCACATTACGACACACAGAATTAGGGGATCGGGTGTCAAGAACCGACACGTAGAATTAGGGGATCGGAGTGTCACGTTCCGACACATAGAATTAGGGGATCGGGTGTCACGAATCGACACGTAGAATTAGGGGATCGGGTGTCACGAACCGACACGTAGAATTAGGGGATCAGAGTGCCACGTTCCGGCACCAGGATAGATTATGGAGTGGAGTGTCACGTACCGACACGAGAGGAATAAAGATAATGAATCTTGAAAGATGTTAATATACTCAATCTAATGAACCTAATTCCCAAATGAGTATGGTATTGAGGCTTGAGTCCTCATGGGTGAACTTGACAGTACTTATTAATGACTATAGTACTTGTTGTTGCTACATGTTGAGTATTGTAGTTGATTTATGATATTATCTGATATATACTGTTTTCTATTTTGAGTTGGTCGATGATACCTACTCAGTACTTGTGTTTTGTACTGACCCCTACTTGTATGTTTCTTTCTTTCTTATATGTGGAGTGCAGCAAGCATACCGTCGTCTTTTCCTTAACCGCAACTCTAGCCAGTCTTCATTACACCGGATTTCAGGATGAGGTAATGCTTCTAGCTTGGACTTGATCTTCTTCTTCATGTCTTGATGCCTTGAAGTTCCGGCATGGAGTAGCTTTTATTTATTTTAGCTTCTTGGATACTCATAGATTAGTAATTTGAGGATAGATGTTCTTGTGATGATGACTTCCAGATTTATGGGAAATATAGGTGTTGAGTTTAGAAGTTATTGAATTGATTTTTATTAATGAGTTTAAGTCTTCCGCATTATTTTCTGTTGATATTATATTGAAATGTTGGGTTTTGTATTGGTTGGTTCGCTCACATAGGAGGGTAAGTGTGGGTGCCACTCGCGGCTCGTTTTGGGTCGTGACAGGTACTCACCCCTTGCTTCTTTAAATTTTTGTAGGTTACGAGGACAGATCTTTGTGATACCTTCTATTCTCTTCTTTTGCGAGGCTTTTTGTGGAGATTTATGAGGTAGTTGTTTGTAATCTCAGTGGACCTATATACTCATGTTTATGATTTGTTTTTAC